>JAINRJ010000185.1:0-239839 GCA_022113865.1 Chimonanthus praecox | reverse complement strand
TTTTACCCTGAGTTTTTTACGATTTCCCACACGTAAATTCAAAAAAAAAAAAAATCCCATAAGAAAAAAAGAATATAATTAAATAGGAAAAAAAAATAAACTCAGATGTTGCCACACTCCATTGCACATCATACAAAATGACAACATAGTTGAGAAGTTATCTTAGAAAAAGAAATAGTACCAATGTGATTTATATGACACGAACACTTCCTGTTGAAAAAAAATATGAGTTTGTATTGCTGTTAATGTGCAGTTGATTTTGTTTTTTGTTATGTGAGAATTGCTTATAATAAAACGGATAGAGAAAGAGAGAAAAGAGAGTATAGACTGTACATTTTATCTCCTCATTTGATTTAGTGAAAACTCTTCCCTGTGTTGCCCGTGAACATAGGCAGTTAGCCAAACTACGTAAAAATTATGTTCTATTATATGTGTGATTAATTTCTTGCATAAAAATTCCACTGTATAGCACAACAATGAGTGTAGATTTTTTCTACTAGACTCAAATTTAATGGATTGTGTCCTATTGAAAGAACCCCACAACCAGAACATGATCAGCAAACTATGTTTTATTGAATTATGGTTCATAACAATTAAATATACAAACGAAGAAGAATCTAAGATATATTTTAATCTCTCAAAATCTAACATAGTTACCTATATATTGGAGAATTTTGTTTTAGCCTAAGTCGAGCAAGCTTGTATTCAAGATTTCCTCAAGCAATTGAAATACTTTTAACTCCTAGTTCTTAGAAATCTATATCTTCAAACACATAATTGTAAATGTTTGTCAATTTTTATTTTTTTCAAAACATGTCAATATTTGGAGGAAATAGCCTTTTGGGGTTGTGCATACATTGAACACAAGATCACTGCTTCCTGAGACGAGTTTTTAGTCATCAGGCCAACCTCTCAAGATTAAAAAAAATGTTCGCAAATATAAGTTACTCAATATGGACTCCTGATTCTCAATGAATTATAAGATTCATAACACACTAAGATTAATCGAATTAGAAATCTTAGGATGATATTGTAAGCCAAGGTTGTTCTTACAGTATATGATTTGTACCTTATAAATCATAAAATATCTACAAGGGGAAGGGGATTGATTTATGTTGTCTAGAAATCTTATGATTTATATTGAAGAGTGATTCATTTCAACATTTAAAATTCGAATTATCATCAAAAACATTATTTGGAATCAAATTTCATAACTTTTGGTTTGATGGGTATTTTAGCATGAGTTGGTGAGAGTTGAAGACTTTTGAATTTCGGGGGCTGTTTAGCTTATTGTGACCTTACAACCTTGGGTCCAGTATACTGTTAACATATTTGTGGAAATTAAAACTTTGAAATTTGAAATTAAAAGTTAGTTTAATATGTTTATTGATATCTACTTAATATTTGAAAGAAAATTGGACAAGTTATATTATTAAATCTAACACATAAAACAATTTCATAATGTAATTTGATTTTCAAAACATTAGAAATTGTACATTTGCTCGGAATATTAATGATAAGTGCTCATTGTTGCAATTTCAAAGTTTATCATTTCAAGTCCTACACGGATGAGATAGGAAGTTGGCCCATTAAAATAGATACATGTCAAGTTAAAATGCAAAAATTCATCTTAGATTAAGAGGATAAATGACTTTAATGATAATAATTATAACATAATCTATCCATCACAATTGAAATAATAATATTTTTACAATAAAGTTAAAAATGCGAAAGACTTGAACATCATTGGCATACCAACAATGCAACTCAATATAAATCTTAGCATTTCTATCATGTTACCTTACAATTTACGAATATATTGTGATGGATTTATGATTATAGAACAAACATCAGAATTTCTAATCTTATCACCAATCACATTTCGAATTTTTTTATATCTTGAATCGCGAATCATGATCAATAAATCATAGAATAGTAAAATTTAGAATTTTCTCTAAAAATATATAAATTTATGAAATAATATAAAATATAACTAAACAATAATATATGAAACTATATCATTTTCTTAATATTAAGTGAGGATGCATATATGTTAGAACAATGCACTACATAACTACAACATTTGGAATTCAAATTCAATGTTTTCCACTTGCAAAATTACTATACCAATGTGCTCCGAACAACTCAAGGCAAAAAAACTGCCATCAAAATCTAAAGTTCGATATCTGAAATTCCAAATAGCCACAATAATGTTATCTCCACACATTAATCTAAGTGAATATCTTTCTATTACGTTAACATTGTTGGCTTATCTTTCTTCATCGTTTAACACATAAACTCTATAAAATATTGTGGTTTGGTTCTAGAAAATTTAACACTCTTTTATCACAAAGTACTTAAACTCTCTAAATCTCCCCCTTCACAACCAATGCACAATCTCCCTTTGAACGAGGTTCTCCAGTGGATAGAACGTTGTCGGCCATCTCGTTGGCTAAGAGATCTCTTGATTTCACATGCGTTGGCTTGGGATATTGCTCGTAATACCACTTGTTCGGAATGAGTATCAACTTAAAAGACTAGTCTATTTAGTGGAGTGATCCAAGTCCTTTATAAGTCTCTAAATCTCCTCCATCACAACCACGTGAAACTAGTTTATTATCCCAATAATTCTTCTCTTGCTCAATATATTCAACTCCTATCCTCCATTTGTTTCAATTATTGCACCTAAGCATGGGCATTTCCTTGTGGGCACGTGTCAAGAGTGAGTTAATCTCATCAAAGCTCCTCCATAAGTTTCCTTGCATTTATCATCCACAATGTAAATAATGTAATATACTAGTAATAACTTTTCATGATGTATTATATGATTATTCTATCAATAACATAGTATATAGATAAACTCTGACACATTTACAATAAATTTTTAAAAATAAACTGTATACTTTTTGTTGGTTGATGATCATTTTTAGATTAATTTTTTTATTTGTTTACCACAAATTGACCAGGGAGAGTAGATTCTGAGTTAGTTGGGTTTGGATGTTGTATTAAGTCTTTAAAAAATTAAGCTTCCTTCCATGTCTTGACATGTCTCATGAGCATCTCTTAAATTACCTTGCAATCTCAAACAGCCCCAAACACCCATCCCTCCCTCCCTCCAAAAGAAGAAGAAGAAAATTAGGTTTCTTCTTGCATTTAAGGATCTAAATTGGTCACAACATAGTTCTAAGTCATCTATTGTTTTAATCAATCACCCTCTGATCTATTTTTAAATCAATCCTCCCTAAAGCAGATGCAAGAGAAGATGACACGTAAGCTGTGAGGATTGGCTTGGCGGCAAGAATCCGTCTTAGGTGTGGAAGGTCTTGGGTTCAAGTCATTCTCAATACAAAAAGGCCACTCACTAGTGTTACTTGGTGTGTACGGATAGGGAGAATTGCACTTGTTTCAAGAATTGAGAAGATGACACGTAATAATTACCAAGAGGTTCACACAAACATGTGGATTGTTTTTTATGAAAGTATTTGCCCCAGTTATTTAAGTCAGCTCTGTGAGAGTTTTATCATTAATGGTAGTACGCCAACTAATTGGAATTAAAGAACAAGTTTTAACATGACTGTTTGGGAGAGAAAGTATAATGTACATGACCATGTTTTTTCTCTTGGGCTTGTCATTTAGAAGGCTATATAGAGGATGGGTTGATAGAATCTCTTCAATTTAGGTTTGACTGTTTGGTAAAGAAGTCGTTCTCTTTTGTTACAACAATTGATTTTGAAACAATTTTTTTTTTTAGAGAAGTGGTTCAAACAATCATCTTAGTTTACTCATGTGTAAGAAGAAACGAGATGAAGATGAGACATTTGAGATTACTACTTAAGCCTAAGAAGGAATGAGATGAAGATGATTGGCTATCATGCTGTTGATGATGAGGTGACTTAGTGAAGAAGGAAAAACTCCTAACAATTGAAATGATAAGGTGAGAAAAGAGGTATCTTATGGTATTGAATGTATATTAAGATTTTGCAGAGGAGAATTTAAATTAAGAGATTCTTTTGGAAAAAAGAGAAATCAACTTTTATATTCTCTTACTTTTCAAATCATCGTGATTGGATGCTTCTTAGAGAATTTTAAAATCTTGAGAAGGTGACTAATGAACCTTGGAGGAGTCTCAACTTTGAAGGAGGACACCTGTAGGAGATATTGGGATGAGGTGGCTCTTAGGAAGGAAAATAATGGAGTTTCACCAAAATAATGGCTGTTAGGCCTGGATACTTTGACTCATAAATAAGATGTCTCACGTTCCAGTCTTGTAGCCACTCGATACTTGTGACTTGCAAAGGGTTGCTGCATGTATACGGAGTTTTATCCAATGCCTTTGTATTCGGAGAAAGATGGAAATTTTGGATTTCTTCATCATTAAAAAAATAAAACTATAAAATTCATGATCCCATTTTTTTGAAGTTCATAATATCACAGGTTTACTCTTTTTCTAATTCTCTTACCTCTTTTGGATTGAAGAAATCTTTTACATGCAAACCTCCCTAAGACCGAAGCTCACCAATTTAGACCACACCAACCCCATTGGCTATGAAACAACTTCGTCGCATTTTGGTGTAATTTGATACATTGAGCATGTGGCTGACAATGGACCAATAAAACCATCCATACACACTACGGGCCCAAATGTGTGGTCTAGTGATGTGGGTTGGAGTTCCATTCAATCAAAATTTACAATATAAATTCAAGAGTCTATGTAAAATATTGGGTTTCTCTCATCAAACTAGAGAATAAAAGAAGTCAATAGAAAAATCTCACCCACAATGGCTTACACAGTACTGTCAGTACATGTCGAATGGAGTGTAGAGTTGTCTTTTACTGAGTCCTCATGAGAAATCAGACAAATAATGAAGAAAACCAAAAAGACTTGCTTGTAGACCAACCTTATCTTTGCTTGTATAGAATTCTTTACATTCCAAGAGTTAAGAATTATCAGATATGAGACTCATCTTAAATATAGAGATGGCTTAAACTAGAAGAAAACTGAAAAAGGAAAAAGTCTACATTGTAGCATGGACTGTAGCAAGACGCTATAATGGCTAATTCTGCAAATCATTATAGCAAGTAATATTGAGAGTTTCACCGTTCATGCAACAAGACATATAGCAAAGATGTCCATCTCATGAAACGAAGTCTTAAGTTCGATTCACGTTCAACTCCAACGGACCACTCTCAGGAGACTTAACCTATGTGTGGATTGAGAGCTTTATATATATAAAAAAAAAAAGCATGTCCCCTTTGAATCCACAAGGTTATATCTACTTATTTAGAGAGAGAGAGTCAGAAGTTGGAAATAATTTATGTTCATCTATTCAGTCTCTTAAACTAAATTATTCTTTCTGAAAGCTTATTAATATAGCTATTTCTACTCCACAGGCTTCATTTCACACATCCTCCATAGAGTGCTGCTATGGATGCTATGGATTTCTTTCATGGGCTTTGGTCTTGAGAAGGTCTCTCTCTTGCATCAATGAGATTGGCTGAATTGTGAGTTGCAATCACCTCTTTTGACAGGCAAGTCATTTGGCTATTGTACAGTAGCAGTAGGGCTTCTTTCAACAAAGAAGGGGGTTGTTTCCTTCTTTCTCTGTTGTGTTTTTCTTCTATCCAAATCAAACAATGATTAGCAAGAGAGGTTTATTTGTAGGTTCAGACATTAGTCATTCTGTCTCATGAACTTTTTTCCTTAATCCTTTTCAGTATTATGTTCTTTTAGGGATGGATAGACCCTCTCAATTCCAATGTTGTTACAATATTGAAAAAAGACTATGCATTGTGATAACAAATATGACATCTTCTATGCTTTTGTTCTTTTTTACTTGTACCAAATATTCATCCAACTTGTTACCTTTGTGGCATTCCTCTATCAAAAGAGGAGACAATTTTGGGTGTTAAATAAGCAATTGATTCGAAGAAAATCTTTGTCAAATTCAGTTGTAAGTGTGAACGTCAAGCGGTTAGCCCGACCGTCAAGGCGCTCGTCTCATGAGGCGAGGTCTTAGATTCGATTCAAGCTTAACTTCAATAAAGGACCATTCTCCGTAGATTTACCCGGGGTGTGCGGATTGAGAGGCTTTTACATGCTCTGAAGTACTACTTGGACACCTTCGATCATAAAAAAATAAAATCAATTGTAAATGTCAAATTCCAATTTGATAGGATGAATAGATTTGATGATAACAACAACAACAACTATACATCTTCTTTGAGAAGAGGGAGGCCAGTTGCTCTTGTAAGAAGATATGGTGGATATTGTGTTGATTGGTTTTATGGTTTTCCTCTAATATATATCACCGTGCTTAGAATTAGTAGTGCCAAATGAAATGGGAAGTTGCAATTGTGGCTTTGTGAGGATGAAAAAGAAGCTTCAAATCCAATTGGCTAATGTAAGGAGTAATCAATGTTTTAAAGATCAACTTGTGGATCAAATTGCCTTAAGAAAAGGTTGGATTTAATAGGATTTAACCGAGGTTCAACCTGGTCAAATTCGGTGAAACCCATTGATATCACATGATGTCATATATAATATTAATTCACTAGCTAGTCAATTACTTAATAATCATAAATTTAAAATATAATAACATGCAAATAATTATAAATTTTAAAATGTCAAATATAAAATATAATTCTAAGCCATCGTCGAATGTGGCAAGATTATGCCGCAAGTCAGGACAGTATGTCAAAAATAAAGATGGTGCATGATGTGCACTTACCTTGTGGCCAACTGGGCCTCTCTCAATCCACCCGCTTTAAGTTTTAGGCTGTTTAAGGCCTCCAGTTTGGGTTCTGTATCTGATTATGCTTAGCTTGGGCCCATTCTACCTTAAGCTTCCTGTTACATTTTGTAAAGGGCTGGGTCCATGATAAAGAGCTGAAATCGGCCCAACAAATTTACGGCCCGTGTACATGGACAAGTTTTGGTCTGTCCAGTTGCCATTCTGGAGTGTTTACTGTTTAGTTGTACTGGATATGGAAATTCTAAAACTGTCAAGGATTCCATGTTTGGCACAGAAGTACATAAGCAGGGCTGGCCACCATATGAATCACATCCATGTTATTGAGACTAATTTTCAGGAATTGATGAAGGTTTCAACAGTCAGGCCTGTCCCATGCCAATACTTACGATGGGCTGCATAGTTAGGATTGTAAAGTTCTATGGGCTTGGCCCATCTAACCGGCCAGCTATTCAGAATAGGCCAAGAGCTGCACTAATGTTGACACGAAGAGCTCTTAGTAGGTGGTAAAAATATCGCACGTCTATATATATATCGGTCATACATTTCTCTTTTTTTTTAACAAAAAAAAAATCTAGACTTTATCTATATATAATTTTTTCATTAAATAGCGGCTATTTACATATTCAAATGTTGTTGTGAATTTCAAAAAGAAAAATATAAAATGATGGAAAATTACAAAAAATTGCAGAATTTTTTTAACGTACTTTATTTATATTGAATTTATTATTTTTTAAGATTTGATACTCTATGAAAATCTTTTTAATCTAAAATATGCTCATAATAAATTTTTCATTTTCTCCTTTTTCAAATTGATCTAGAAAAGATTTAAAAATCAGCTAATACTAACATATATTAGCCATATTATGTATCATATCACCAACACAGACGATACTAGCCTGTATCAGATTTCGCCAATTTTTTAAATCCATGAGTCTCAATGCATTCTACTTTCAAGTATCGACCTTTTTATTTTTTTACAGCTTAATCATCTATTGTATTTTAAAATTACCTCAAATACTATTTTTTAATATTTCTTTTAAAAAAACTCAAATTAAAATTTTTAATGTCGTAAATTCTAATTTTATCTTTTTTTGGACAACATGGGTAGCCCACGACCCCATCCCACATTGGAAGCAGGGGTCGAAAATTCAGCTCCACCGAATTTTTGGCTGAGATTTCGGCCGAATTTCTTTCTCTCTCTTCAAAATTCCTTTTTTTTTTTTCAGAAATCTCGGTGAAATTCATTTTTTTTAAAAAAAAGACTGTATTAAAAAAAATTAAAAAATATAAATATCGACCGAGATATTGACCGGGCCCGCAACCGATATATATATATATATTTTTTTAAAAAAGAAAGAAATCGGCCGAGATCTCAGCCGATTTCTTTTTTCTCTGGCCGATACGCACAGTATCGGTTAAGATTTATACTCTTGATTGAAGTGAGACTAATCTCACAGATACAAAACCATATACAAGTCTCATGTATTCTCAGTTTATATTTTTCTTATATAATATATATTTAGATTTTATGTTCCAAAAAATATATATTTATATTTATATTGTCAGTTTCTATAAGGAAGAATATTCTCATCGTATCCAAATCATGCTGCAAGTCACGTAATTTCCACTCACAAGTCACAACTTAGACCTAAATTCTCAAGTGGGAAGGTGAGAATGGGACGGGTTTGGGCCGATCCAAATTTGCCCCACCTTATCTCATTTATTTGCTTCAAATTGAGGCCCAAATTGTCTGTCACTCGGGCCCAAATGTTTAGGCTTAATCTAACAATTAGGATTAGAACTTATTGTGAACACTGCTATTTATCTCATGCTTCCTACGTAATTATAAAAGAGAGAAAAGATAGACAACTAAACTTCAAATATTGTTATTCATTTATTATTAAAAAATCTTTAAATGGGTATGAGATTTTATCAAAAGCATCTCAATCAAATTATAAAAATCATTTTTAAATCTCTCTATGACTTCAAATTATTTTTCATTTATTAAACCTCTACATCTTTGATGTTAGGCTAGAAGAAAAGCTCAAGCCCGACGATTAAAGCATCTTTTCATTAATATATTTGATGCTTATTTTAAGATCCAATTTCAAATTTAAGGGAGATAATTGTATTATATATGGGCATAATATATATTGTAATAGTATATAATGGTTATATTTATATAAATATATATTATTTATTAAAACAGTTGAAAAGTCCAATAAGTTCTACAGGCTTCACTAAATGTGTATACAGGCGTTCTTCGGTTGGATTTGGGCTGAACTTCACTTAGAAAGCCTGCGTCCGACAGGTTAAGCATATGATACCATTTTTTACTTTCCAAGTAAACTTAAAATATAACTATACAAATTGAAAATACTTAAATATATACCATCAAGTAAATTTTTTGTCCAAAATTTAAAATTTAGTGACTTGATCTTGATAATTAAAGTTGGAAAATATTTTTTTAAATTGACACCCAGTGATTTTGACCATTAAAATTGAGTGATTTTGACCCTTAAAATTGAGTGGCTATAAACTGACTTTTAGGAGAGATTTTAATGTATTTTCAATTTTTAATTATTTATTCAATTTGTATAATTATATTTTCAATTTACAAAATAAAAAAATAAAAAACATGTAACATATAAACGGGATTAAAAATCCAACGGGCTTCAGAAGTATTAAGTCCGTCGATATATTTAAATAAGCTACTTCATGGCCTTTCTGTAAATTCACATGGAAGATCTCTCGCGGCTCTGAATGGTTAGACAGGACGCTTCTATTCCAGCATCCCTCTCTTTTTTCTCTCCTCTCTCTCATGGACTGCAATTTCACGCCCTCCTCTATCCATCCTTTCAGACCCGCTTCTCGTCTTCATTTATCGATTTTTTCTACCAATAACAGCCTCGGATCATCCGTCAGTCTCTATCCATCTTCTTCTGATTTTTTCTTCTGGGTTATTTTATTTTTTACCGATTTTTGATGGGGTTTTTGACAGAGATTGAAGCGTCCTATCCCGGGAAGGAGTTTGGTGATCAGAAACGCAGCTGGGTCCAACGAGAAAGACTCTGGAAATGGGTTTTCGGTCAGACCCAATAAGGTCTTCATGGAAGAGGTATTTTTTTTTTTCTAAATAATGTCATTCTTATTATTATTAATTTTTTTTTTCCTTTTTTTTTTTGTGTTTTTCGTTTTGAAATCGTTGAGCTTCTGGATATGAGTCTGTCTCTCTATCCTGGGTTGTTGTTAGGTAGTAGGTACTAATCTTAATTTATTTATTTTGTAGTAAATTTATTGAAAATGCTAAATATACTTTAGAATTATATCTTTATTGGTACGCACTAACGTTGCTACTACTTTGATTGAAAATGCTAAATATGACTCTTGAAAAGCCAACGAATTATTACTTGCCACATGAGCACTAGAATATAAAAGGGTATAGTTCATGTACATACATCATCTCCTAAGTTTATAGTTAATCATCTTTAAGAAGAATCTGGGGTTTTAATTTCACAGTAGCCTTTCACTTCCCCCCCTTGGATTAGAAGAATTGTTTTTTTCTTTACTTTTTTAGAATTATTGGAGGTCTATTCTTTGATTGATTAGTTTTGAATTTTTGGTGACATAACATTTTTTGGTTGAACCTTGAAGATACGTTGGATTTTTATTTTTGTATTTAAGAATTCCTTTTTGCTTTGAGCTCAAATGAAGAGGCTGTTGTGATGCAAATAAAGTACAATCTAAATTTTGGCAAAGGAAAAACAAAATTACCAAACAAGGATACATAAAATTTAAGTGGTTTGGGTGTTTGACAATGATGCTTAGGTCCACTGGAGAAAGGGAGGATGGTTTTTTACTATGAATCACAAAAGAGAAAATTTGAGAATTACAAGTATAGCTATACTAAAACTTGAAGCAAAGCCCATATCATAGCCTCACTTCTAAAATGTTGACAAAATTCTTTTTTTAAGTATATGACCTACAAAATCTCTCTCATACACAAAAAAAAAAACTTTGACATAGAGGTAACAATTTCTGAAACCTGTCGATTCTAACTCAAAAAGTTTGGGTCAGGTATGTGGAAAAGTCTACCCAACTCAACCTTATGTGAATTGAAAAACACCTATTCTAGTTCGATGATGCCTAAGTGGCATTGGTACAGGTATGGGGGTCGCCGGGTCGGAGTTCAACACGGATGTGAGATGTTAGTCTCGACAACCAAGGAGAAAAGGGCATGTGGACATGACACCGTATTTAAATAACTTTAATCTAAATTTACTTTAAATGAAAATGAGTGGCAAAAATAACACTATTAGAAAATAATGTCCTTTTTTTCCTTTAAACAATTAAGTGACAAACATATCAATCTTTTAATTAGGTTTTAAGTAGAGAAAAGTGTTGTAATATTTTAGTCATCTTGCAAAACAACATTAAAATACTAGAAGAGTACCTTTCAAAAAAAAAAAAATTACTAGAAGAGTCCATGAAGAATTGGTGCGAGTGTTCGATATGCACACACAAGTGCCTCACATAGGTGTGATGCACATCTTGAAGAGTACATGCAACATAGTGCAATGCCCATACCTCAAGGGCTCCACAAGAAAGGGAAACCCTTCACTCTTTCGTTTTCTATTAAAAACTAATCTTTCATCACCCCACACTGGAGGTGAGACTGATTCCAGTGATACATGAAACACACCCGCAACTCTCATATATCGGGTAGCTCCAAGGAGTGTCGAATCTGTAACCTCTAGTTTATTCCTACTAAGGTTGTTCTTATTCACAAAAATAAAGATGGTTTATATGTTTGTATTGTGTGCTTCTTGATTCCCATGATGAGCTGAGATTGAGTAACATCTTTCTTGTCCTTTCCTTGCTTATATGTGAATTTGGCATATAAAATCTGTGGAGATTGTTTGTGTTTGTTTTCTTGCACTTCTGTTTGTTGTTGTTAGTATGAGTGAAATAATTGAAGAAAGCATGTTAGATATTAGAGAGAGAAAACATGTATTTTGATTGGGAAAACTGGATAAGTGGAGGACTAGAAGTAGAACTCTAGAAGCTGCTATAGATAGTTGATGATTTTTCTCTTTTGATTGTTGACTAAAAATAACTATGTTCAGTTGAATATGACATTCTTTTTTTTAGGTGATCGGAGCTGAATATGGTGAAGGTTTTGAGACATTTAGAGCAGATGGGCCTTTAAAGGTTGATGTGGTAAGGAACTCCAAACCCACTCGTTAACCGTAAAAAGAAATGATACTTACATTACAGCTACTTTAGTTATTATTTTTATGTTTTAACCAATCTCTCATGTGGCATTAATGTATTCGTTCTAGGACTTTTTGAATGATCGGATGCAAGAAAGCTTTCTCCAAAGAATACGGTATACTTTGAAACCGGATGAAGCTTTTGGTCTAATCTTCTCATGGGACAATGTTGTGGTAACCTCTTACATGCTAACTCCCATTTTTATCTTAATTATGATGTTTATCAACATTTCTTGAAAACACGGAAAAGCCTTATTTCTTTTGTTAAAAGATGAAAGTTCTGCAGACCTATATGTTCTTCTGTCCTCTCTTAAGAAACAATATATTATTCTGAAAGTTATTTTTTCAATCTGTAGGTTTGCATTTTTGGTTTGGTAAAAATGGCATAAGTTTTTCTTTCCTGTCTTCTCCTTGTTATTTTCTTCCATTTTCACTTGGTAGACTGTTCTTTCTAGTTGATCTGTAGTCACACTCCTACACAGATTGATATGTTCTCGTGTCTCTGTACTCATATTCCTACAACACATTGATATGTTCTCTTGTGATTCCAGGCTGATACTCGATCATTGAAGTTGAATGCTTGGAGGCAACTTGCTTCAGAAGAAGGTACATTGGTTGTAGTTATATCATTTTATGCATTTACAGTGTACTAATATAGGCACATGCTTCGCACACAGCTCTATGAAATAAGCATCAAGAGAGATTACACTTATTTCATTGAATTGAATTGTATATCAAAATTAATATATAGTTTTAGAATTGTATGCATAACATATATAAACTATAAAAAAACATGATACCAGAACATGGCTTTACTTAAACTTAGACATTTATCTGAATTATAGTTTATATATGTCTATATCTATAAATTAAAATTGAACCAAGCTGGTTTGATCCAAAGTGTAAATGTTGGCTACCTTGTAACTACTAAAAGAAAATAAGTGTCTAAGAACATTAGATATTGAAAAATAATTCAAAGCTATCAAAATTGTGAGAGCTTAAAAAACATGGCTTTTGAGATTAGATCAAGTGATTTTTATGAGGTTTCATATTTATGTCAAGTTCTTTCATTGAACCATCAAATGGAGTAAAAGTGGGCCTCATGGTAGATCTAGATGGTTAGGCTTTAAAAATAATTTAAAGTAAGTAACATTTAGGGAGCCTAAAAAACACAACCTCTATGATTGGATTGATATGTTTATGTCCCATATTCAATTGAAGATCTTTGCAATGGACCTATCACACCAGACAAAAGTTGGACAATTATTTATAAATTAATAGTCAATATTCAATTGATGGACACCTAACAGTGTCATGGGGAATAGTGTTGGAGAAGTTTAGTAGTCTTAACCATCCTCCTTTTGTAGTTACATTAGGAGGATAGAATAGTTCAATTAAAGATGACTCAAAAAAAGAGAACGAAAAAAAATGTATAGTTCAAACTTCCAAGTTCCCTGATTTGCAATGATTAAATGCTTCTCAACAGTGTCAGTTGCTTCATTAACCTGAATTGACTTTAGTATAAGTAAGCCCCTTTAGTCCTTGTCAAGCTTGATGATGACAGAGTACTCCACTAGAATTTATTTTTCTTTTCTTCCTTTTTGTTTTGAGAGAGAGTGAGTGGAAATTCCAATATCTTGGGTCGACTTTACCCATCCTGTGCTAATCCTATTTGCAATAACCAAGTGGAACCTATATTTTGTTCTATAGTTGCACCTAGGTATTGAAATCTATCACAGTGTAGCAATTAGTCATCTTTTTTTCTTTTCTTTTTTTCAGTTTAAACAACTCATGCTCCAGACTCTGAGATTCACTGAAAGGCAAGAATTGCCATGACCCAAATTTGTAACTTTGAAACCACTTAGGTTTTCAGACTTTCGGGCTATGGCTATTTGATTTTGTGATTGGCCTTTTGTATTGCCGACCACATTAGTAATCTAGTTGCACATCTCATACACTGATGCTTTCATGTGGTCCATTGTTGTCAACACCCTAACAAAGTCGGCTTTCCTCCATTTCAAGAAAAGGGTCATGCGAAGTCCTAGACTCCTAGAGCATTGGACTTTTTAAAGTGTTGTGTACTTGCAGTAAGTGGTGGTCAACCATGGCCATCTTTGATCAATGGAGTTTTTTAGATGGTTGAAGTTCAAGAAGATCTATGCCAAACTTGTTGTGTAAATAGTGGAAATTGTAGATTCTTAATGATTAGCCTATGATGCCTAGACACGTGTATACAATAGAGACATTATTTTACACAGAGAAATGAAGTATTGCCATATCAGACATGATGTGGTACTAAAATGTTGCTTACTTTATGAAGTATTTGCATATCGTATGTGTTTTGCTAACTTGGAGGCATCAAACTGGCCATTCTCAAAGAGATAGGTTGGCAATTTTTGGTGCCGACCCTTTTTAATCAGTTGAAGAAATATGATTCCAAAAAAAAAAAAATAGAACCAAATTTCAGGGCTACTGAATTGCATGGTGTTTTAGTTTAGGTATGAGTAATTCAATCTTATGCAGTACAATCTCTTTTTGGTAGTCCTCTCTTTACTTTTGTTCTTTCATAGGAAAACTTCAGTTATCATTGACATAGATTCTCTGCAGGAAAGGATATCCCAGAAGATGGTGAGATACAAAGATCCATTCTTTATGCCGGTGCTGATAATGTTCTACAAAAGGTTTGGAATCTTCACTAAATTGATTGTGTCATGATGAAGAGGGTGTTAATAATAATGATGATGATGATAATAATAATAATAATAATGATGATGATGATGATGCCCTAAGAATAGTTCTCATGAGACTTCATTGTTCAAAAGGAAAAAAAGAAAAGAAAAGTTCTTATAAGACTTTCATAAGAATGGCCAATTGGCGTCATCGGAGCCTACCTACATGTTGGGAGCGCATGTAGTCATTACTTTCTCACAATGACGTGTGCTTTCATGATCTTGGAGATATTTTAATGAATTTCCTGTTTTTTATTTAATGATTTTGCTGAGGCCATTCCCTAGCCCCATCATTTAAGAAAGGGTGTTGGGGTTGCTAGTGCACTACCTTCATAAAAAGGTTTTGAGGGAAATTGATCTAATTGATCATGGCCATCCACTTAAAAGATGTAGGATGTGAACCCAGACAATGTGGAGTTTGGTCTAGTAGCTGTGAATGGGGTCTGTTCTGACCATCATTGTGCATGGGGCTGCTCTGACTTTGAATGTTCAAAGCAGTGACATGAAATTTTGGGCATCAACAGTGTACCACAGTTAGAAGGTGCTCATAGTGCAATCACAAGGTTTTGCATTCTCATGAGGTGACATTTTAAAAATGGTTTTTCTATATGAAGCTGAATGTTGGCCGACAGTTACATGGGTGAGAAATAAAGCATATGTGGCAAGATGTGAATGTATTCATGTTTGAAAAAGTGCTATTGGTGGTCCCAATAGAAGAAAAAAGATGGAATTTAGTTTGAGTGAACTTGTATATCTTTGTAGCTTATTCATGCCTTGTACCTCATAGCTGTATATCTTTGTAAATTCCTTTTTAATGAAATGTATTTGTTACTTGCCAAAAAACAAACACATAATTTCAGTTGATGCTTCTAAATTCAGGTTTTGTGCTGGGAGAATGAAGAACGCAAACTCGAGAGACTGAAGTCACGGCTTGCACAACTGTATTATGAAAATCTCCTAAAAGTAGGGTCCTTTCTTTGTGTATTATTTAATTACTCTGATTCTTAAATGCAATGTGTATGCAACTTGTTATTTTTAAAGAAGTGAATCATATACATTGAAATGTTTTCCCATGTACATGTATTAAACTTTACTTTTAATACATCTTGCATTGGAGATGTGGCATGAGCATACATCAACCTAAACCTTCCAAATGCTGGACTCTATTATGGATGAGGATAAACCTGAAATCACACCACTCATAGTTGCAATTGCATTTTGGAGGCCATTCCATTTTGCCTCGGGGGTAGAATGTTTTGGCATTTGACTATTGTTTCTTTCTGGAAAAGACGGCACACAAAATGTAGAGAAGTCTTTTTCCATGAATCTACAATATGTTATAGTTTCTGATGGTTAGTGTGATTAAAAGGTTGTAAAATAAAAGAAACCAAAATAATGAAAGAGGAGTTCGGCAGTTTGAGGTTTTGTAGTTGGGCCAAATACCGTGCTGGTCGGAGTGATTTTTGCTTTTGGATCAAATCATACCATGAGGTACATGGGAATGACATCTCGTAACTTGGATTATTTAGTTTTTGGGTTTGAGTATAATTTATGGTTTGGCTCCCCTTGCCTGCCTTGTATATTTCTCCAGCTTAGGACACCCACGGAAGGTTTGGAGGAATGGTTGGATGCTGTATACACAGCTGGTATCCCTTGTGCTGTTACTTCGTGCCTGGACCGGATCAATCTCCTTGCAGCTTTACAGCGGATGGGTCTCATAAAGTATTTTCAGGTATGATATCTTTGTTTGTTATGAATTCCTTGTTTCTGATTATATATGTTACCAATTGATCCTCCTCCCTATTTTGCAGGCAATTGTTTCTGAGGAGGATGGCATGGAGTCTATGGCTCATAGATTTCTGTCTGCTGCAGTAAAGGTATGGAGGTTTCATTCTTGTTTGATGTTTCTTACAGTTTATCCAACAATATTCCTGAAGGATGGGTACGAGGAAGTTCAACTCGACACAGACGACACTTGTGGCTCTGTTGTGGAAGTTCCTTGTTTGTCCTGTTTTCTAGTTTTTCTAATGGAACAAATAATGGGTTACTCCATTAGAATTCTTTCTTTCCTGACATTGTGTAAGAATTAAGCTCTGAAACAAATTGACTACTAGTTTCAGTTGAACCATCCAAAAATGGCTTCCACGTGAGAGCACTTCTTGAGATGGCAATTTTCCACTGAAGGCACCTTTCTTATGGTCATTACCCTTTTCCTGTTTTCCATCATCGGCCGAGCACCATACCATATTCTCCGATGGAGTTACCTAAAGGATGACTTAGGTGTAACTATTCTTTTTTTTTTGAAACGGAGACATTAAAGGATTTCATTAAATACGTACAAAGACAATAGCCGCTTTGTATAAGAGCGTTATACATGGCCAAGCACAACAAAAGATCTTTCAAAAAAAAAAACTAGACAACAAAAGGAAATGTAAGTACAAAGCTCCTGAAGTAGGAAAATACATCCCTGAACCCCTTACACCCTGACCCACAAACTTGAGATCAGAAATCAGAAGAACTCCAATGACGGCCACCGCTTCTACCCTCCATCCTTACCCAAAAAGTCTGCAATACTGTTGGTTGTACTTGCAATATGTTGTAAATGATACCTCCATTCCTGCTGATGTTAACCAACTTTCAAGCGGGATCCTTCCTTCCACTAGTCCAGGTAATGGCATTAATAGAATCACCCTCGGTAATGAGGTTACTATTCCAAAGCTTTGTCCATATGAGAAACGCTCTTCTAATTGCCCATAATTCTGCTTCATTCGACTCCATGACCCTTATGGGTTCTGAGAAAGCTAGTATCATCCACTATCTTCATGCACCACTCCCACTATCCCAGGCGGGCCAGGTTTACCCCTCACTGCCTCGTTGACATTAAAAATAAATTACCCTGAACCCGGCCTTCCTCCTCGTCCTCGTTGACATTAAACGTACAATACTTGGGTGTAACTTGAGTAACTGAAGAATGGCAATTTCAGATTAATGTCTTGAAGTTTGTCTTATAGTGGGGCATGATACCCCCATAGATACAAAGGAAGTTTGTGGACTAGTGATCCATCAAAATCATCCTTGAAAGACATTGCTGGCCGTCTGATTTTGTGTATTAACTTGTGCCCTTGACCTCTTTTTAACCATCAAGTCTTGTCCCTTAGATCATATGACTGAGAATGACAAATGGAGCTAGTTTTCCTCCAGGAGATACCTTGTTCACCCTTTTGGCATCTATTTCTACTGTAGGAAAAAGGATGGCTCCACTCAAGCAATTTTCCACCTGTTTCAGGTGAAAATGAATTACCTTCAATTCATTTAACTTTCACCTAAAAACTTTTGCCCAATCCAATGCATCGTCAGATAGAGGTTGGGGTACAAATCTGTCAGACATGGATGTACGTACAATCTATCTGCCAGTATCCATAAGCATATACTTTGATCTAAACTTATTGTGTTCTAGCCATGTCCAAATTACTATACTAACCTCCTGCCCTTTATCCTACAGTGGCTTTATTTGTATTTTGGCACTAAATAGTTTATTAATAAAAAGGATAAATGTTCTATGAAAGTTAATGACTAGGATTATTGTTCTGCTATGTGACTGATTTGGAGTACATCTTGCAGTTAGATCGAAAGCCATCCAAGTGTGTTGTATTTGAGGATGATCCAAGGGGCATAACTGCTGCACACAACTGTACGATGATGGCAGTGGCATTAATTGGTGCCCATCCTGCGTATGTGTCTCTATTCTGAAAAGAAAACACCCAATTTTCTCCTCCATTTGACCTGCACACTCTTGCAACATTTCATAATTTGATACCTAAAGAAGGAAGATCTAGGCCAATCTGATTAAATGGTCAATACATGATAATTATCACTGATCTTTGTTCGGACCCTGCATCGTCTAGATTGGGTTTTCCAAGCAAGGTTCAAGTAGTGGGTATCAGAAGGCATATCGGCTGGCATGAAAAACCAATATGCATTGGTGATATGTTTTAAGTATTGACCATATTGTATGGTATCAGTGCGAAACTTTTTGCCCACACATGTTATGAATTAATATCCTAAAATTTGGAGAACATTACAATTTGAAGTTGTTTGCCTGCTCAAGTAGTTTTTGTCATGTGGGTCTTGATCATGTTTGTGTACCGGCCATTTGTCATGGACAATTTTTATGCAGTCAATGCACATGTATTTAGTGTGTATCTCATGACTCGTACACACTACATACAACCTTTATGCTTCATGCCGACCAATATTTTTAACCATTCAACATATCATGGAGGAGGTTACAATATTTTTAACCAGTCAACATATCATGGAGGAGGTTACATGACCCTTTGCGTGACTTCATAGCAAGAGAGTTTTGATACAGGAAACGGGAAATGGCAGATATTTGGACTCTCTCTGTCTCTCTCTAGTGATGGAGAATCAACCCTTCCCTCTTCCCTGTCAACTTCTGAGCTTGTCCCCTATGTTCTATTTATTTTATATATGTTTTTTTAAAGGGACAATACTTATTAGCATTAAAAATCAAGTCCAGTCACATGATACCAGTTTTATGACACGTCACCCAGTGATTGGTGTTTAAGGTGGTTGTCCTAAACAATTTGATGCAAGAGAAACTTCACTTTTTTCCTTTTTTTTGAGAGAATAAAGTTTATTCATAAACCCAACGATTGCAGAGTGCCGAGATCCAATGAGAAGCTGGCCTACAATAAAACAAAAACTGTGGGCTCGTAAGGTTCATGGATGATGTACTTGGGTTGCTTTCTTAATGCACATTGAGGAGCTCACTGCATTTTGGTTTATATGAATGTCTACTTGGAAGAGTCGTTCTCATTATGATAATTCTTGTATGCTCCAAGTGGAACTAAAAAACACTGACTTCTTGAAATTGACTAGTTGCATTCTACAAACATATGCAGGTATGAGTTGGAGCAGGCAGATCTCGCCGTTGCTTCCTTTAGTGAGCTTTCGGTAATCAACCTCCGAAGACTGTTTGCTCACAAGGGCTCCAATTTCATGGATTTACAAAAGCAGATCGTTGAGAAATCTCCTCCGAAGAGGAAGCTTAAAACTGATACCATCTTTTGATTCGTTCATTCTTTTTTTTTTCTCACACTGGATAAGTAGATAGAGAGTAACCCCATGGGGAGTGATCTGGAGGAGTTGAGTATGAAGTGAATTCAAGACCTCGTTTCATGAGGCGAGCGTCTTCACTATCAAGCCAATTTTTCCAGGTTATTCAAGTGGTTTCTTTTGTCACTAATTTTCTTTTTTGAATGTAAAAATGTAGCTTCAGCAATTTAAGTTAGATGGCTGCCATCTTTTGGTCTTAAGATGCTATCAAACGTTCGATTTCAAAATCCTTGGCCTGCATTGATTTGCCTTAGCTACTAAACATTTTTTTAATTTTTTTTTTCTAAAAGAGATTTAATCTTTTGAATTTATTTTAAAAAAAAAAGCATTCCCTAAGTCTTCCATAATTTTGAAAAACCTCCCAACCTTTTACAAAAATTCTAAAATGGCTCCTTGATCATGTTAAACTTTTTATTTTAAAATTATATATGTTGATGTTTGTCAGTCATCCTATTCTTCAGGTGGTATTGACATCTTGGCAGACCCCACAATGTAATATGAAACAATCTTAAAACAGACATCATTTGATCATTAGTGAACTATAGCCAAGGGGTTCTTTTATAATTCTTTATCAAAAGTGAGGAGTTTTTTAAAATTATGAATATTGTCTTTTTTTTTTTCAAATAAATCCAAAAAAATAGAGATTCTATTAAAAAAAAAAACCACTTTTTTTTTTCACTTATTTGGTTACCATACTTGGATCGTCACCTCAGTCCTTCCTCTTTAGGTGCTTTCTAAGGTAAGCAGGGGGTGTTAATAAGGTGAGGCCTAACATCTTCCCAACACAAAATCTGAAAGGCCTACCCAAATCTGATCTGTTCCAGACTCAAAGCTGAGTCAACCCGTGTTTCATTGGGAGGGTTAGTTATTTTTCATGAATTATTAGACCTTATGAGTGAAAAATTTAATACAATTAAAGCATGTTTTAAAATTTTAAAATGGCGATAATGACTAATGAGTTTGTTTAAATTGACATTTTCTTTGACCTTCTAAACTACGTCAAAGACATTTATTCTATGGACTTTATATGAATATTAATTGTTTAAGAAATTATAAACAGCCTTTTGTATTTTTTATAAAATACATAGTTGGCTACTTGGCTTTGTTCACTAATTTCCTAAGTAGATTGAAAGCTATTCAAATTAATTTAAATGAAACAAAGACTAAAACAATGGGGACACTAACAATTTGGTCAAACACACAATCTATTTTTTTTTAATAGTCTATACTATTTAACACATTCTAAAGCTAATGATCCATCACATATAACAAAGAGAAGATCAATCATGATTTTTTTTAGAAATGATCAAATATAAGAAATATAACTATAATAAGTTCAAATTCTATATATCCACTATATTTTAATTATATTTAGTATTTATTGAAAAAATTATATTTTAAAATTTAAATTTTCAATAATGAATGATAAATAGAAGGGAACCTCATAATAATGAGTAGCCATCGTCTCATAGGTATTTTGTGTAACCCAACATGGATTTTACTGTATTACCCATTTTATCCTTCGAATCGACTCGTCGAACCCTTAAAATTACTTATATTAAAGGTTCACTGAGCCAATTCAAAATAAAAAATGTAATATAATAAAACTCATATCGAATTACACAAAATGACCGTGGGAGCATCGGTCGCCCATAATAATCAGGGGTCTAATTAATTCTTCTTATTCGTTGGCAATTTTGTAATTTTAGAAAACGTAAGGAACTTTTCTGTCATTTCTTGGACAACATCTATCTTGAAGTGATCAGAGAGAATCCTCTCTAATCCCAAGCATGAGAAATCGTCTCTGCGGATAAGACTTTTATCGTAAAAGACGAAAACACCCCTCTTTTTAAGGCAAACTCTCAACTCGCTCATCAACCATCGAAATGGTTTCAAATGAAAATTACTCCTATAGTCACATTATTTTCTTCAATGTCCACTCTTTTCATTTCTGGCTTTGGTTTTATTTTAAATAACACAGTACAAATTTTGTAAAAATGAATACAATCTGAATACACATGAAAAATAGAAATGAAATTTCTTATAATTATTATTTTTAAATAATTCATATATTAATAGATAAAAGAGCACTAGAGCTGCATATACAAAAAGAAAAAGGAAAAAAATGTTCATGTATTGATTGCAATTTAAAACATAAGACTCATTTTGGATGAATTGATTCTAAACACGAGAATTTAATTTTATTTCTAATAAAGAATGTTAAATGTTTAGTCTTAAATTTTTATTTTGTTGACAACGTGAGTTAAATTATTTGATAAAAATTTAATTCTTTTTTAATTGATTGTACTATTTGACTCAACTTGATTCTGTGTTAAATTGAGTAGAGAAAGACACATGAATCTGGGTTAATTTTTTTGAATTGTTTTAATTTTTAATTATAATTTGAGATTCACATTTTTGTCGGGAAAAATTATGTCGAGCATTAAGTGAAAAAAAATCAATCAATATTTTCAAATAATTATGTTTTGCTAGAATTTAAATTGATAAAATTTAACTAAAATTTTGTATTTCATTTATGTTTTATCAGTTAAAATTCATAAATTCATGTTTTAAAATTAATATCATCATCTCAAAATTCATAATCTAAAATGTTATAATAAAATAAATAAAATGAATTATTTTTAATGCATAATATTGGAAACGAAGGGTATTTAGGTAAAAAAGCAAAAATCCAACAGGCCAGAAGTCCTTCACCCGATCTGAATTCTGCAACTATCTTTCCTATTTTTCTCTGTATACTGAGTCGAAAGAGAACGAAATGCGAAGAGATTTTAGAGAAATCTTTTGAAAATCAAAGAAAAAGGAAAAATGTCGTGTATTTTCACTCCCTTTTCCGTTTCTTCATCCACCGTCCGTTCTTGCTCCATATCCACCTTCCATTCTAGCTCTAAATCCAGGCTCCGTATCCGATCCGCTGTTGGTGGTATGTTAGCTCAAAAATGCGAATCTGTCTAGTCAGTTGTTTGGTAAAAGTTCCTTATTTTCCATGAAAGCTCTTTACTTTCCACTCATCGAAACAGGGCCCGAATTGGGGTTTAATTGTGTTTTTGCTGTAATTTGGAGGTCTAAGTAGTTTTTTTATATACTTTTTTAAATATTTACAGGTTCAAAATTCCATATTTTCCAGGAAAGTTATTTCGTTTCCAGTTATCCAGACAGAGCTCCCTTTTTTCTGTGGTTTAGAGGTCTAAGTAGGCTTCTTCTTTTTTTTTAATATTTACAGGATTACATCCATTATTTTCCAGGAAAGTTCTTTACTTTCCATTCATTCAAACAGATCCCGAATTGAGGCTAATGTGTATTTCTTGTAATTTGAAGGTCTAAGTAGCCCTTTTGTGGAATCGTTAAGTAGTTTTTTTTGTTTTTAAGTACGGGTTAAAAACTGGTAATTTTTCAGGAAACCTCTTTGCTCTCTATTAATCCAAACAGAACTCGAATTGGAGTTAATTTGTGTATTTTCTGTAATTTGGAGGTCTAAGGAGCTATTTCTTTTTCTTTTTAATTTTTACTTCTTAGTTTTACAGGTTAAAAGTTCGTTATTCACAGGAAAGTTCTTTACTTTACATTCACCAAACAGAGCCCAAATTGGGATTTCCATGTATTTTCTGTAATTTGGAGGTCTAAGTAGCTTTTTTTAAGTTTTTTAATATGTATTATATCTATATGATGATGGTGATGAAGAGAGGCCTGGGTCTTCCAGGAGTGATGTAGTGTGGGAATGGGTCTAGCACTTTTGCTAAGGTCAGTTGTTAACTGTAGGAGCTATTGCATGAATTCAGTGCAAGAGTGCCCATACTTTGAACTGTAGGAGTTATTGCCTGAGTACAGTGCAATTGTGCTCATATACCTTTGATGGGTGCTAATACCTTCTGCTTTTTCATGTTATATTTTATTGAAATTATTGAAGCTTAACACTTGATTTTTCCATTTCCTTTCTCCAGAATCTGTGGCAGTACCAAATGTAGTGGGTGTCAATGAGCCCTTCCTAATTCATGCTGTAAGAGGAGAAAAAGTCGAAAGACCCCCAGTTTGGCTTATGAGGCAAGCAGGGAGGTACATGAAGGCAGGTTTGACAACTACTGCAGTTTAAACTAGATAAGAATATTAGTCAGCTGAAACACTGTATTTTATATTTTGTTACAGCTTACCTCCTCATAGTGTATACTGATAGTGTTGTTTTAATTGTACATTAAATGAGTATTGATTTAGGAGAAAAGGTGTGTACTCCACTTCAATAGTTTGTTTGTGACCAGACTTGTAGATCTTGGTTCCTTGGTAGAGCGTCACTTTTAATCCATATGGCAATAGTTTCTATAAACTAAAATTCACTTATAATTTAGTTTCTCGTTACTTTCAAACACATGGCTAGATTTGTTTATGGCTTAGTTCTTTGCTTTGGGGATGGTGGTCTTACAATAAATGGTGGCAACAACAGGCACAAATACTTAACCTAAGGGAACTACCACTTGTACTACTACACCAAGGAGCCATTTGCAACAAAAAGCAAAGCATGTTGTGATTGTTGGGAGGTCTCAGAGAATTGACCTAGTCATAGGATGATCGTATGACTGATATAAGACACAGATTCATTCTTTATTCTAGTCACCCTTTTTTTAAATGTAGGCAACTAGGGGCTTTAACTTGAAATCTACATGTCTAGATCGTAATCATCATTGAACTATTATCCTTGCATGTGGAGTTCTTTGTGTTCTACTTTTCTAAAGTACCACTTATCCGTTTAGGTTTGACTACTTCATTATAAGTTTATTGGTCTCCCTCTTTTCCTAATTCTTGTCAATTCTTTATTTGGAGTCTGAATCTTCATCTATGCACATGCCCAAATCACCTTAAATGTTATTCCTTCACTTCCTCTTTTATTCAGACTGTAGGCATATGTTTCAAATCCTAACTGCATACGCATCGTCCTTTTTTCCTTCATTTCTAACATCTAAACCTACTTAAAGATGTTGGTGTAACAATTATCATAAAAGAGAAATCCCTTTAATCTAAGTGGCACTTGAGGATAATATATATCTGATATTAGCTACTTTATACACTTCGCACTAGAGAAATATTTGCATGTTAGATGAAACAGACATTTTCCAAATGGATATGAAAGGGAAGGAAACAGAGGGTTGGGGTTTAATAATAGAGTAGGTGGGTTTGCTCGAAAAGATCCTATTAGACTCCTTTTTCCCAAATTCGTTTCTTTCTACTATTGAGGGAATTTTATCACTCACTAATCTCATGAGAGAGACAAACATTGAGATTTCATGGTCCATCAGCCCAAGATCTTTACCCCTCAATTTCCTTCACTCAACCTTTAATTATCTTGTGCTTTTAGTAAGAGAAGGAATATAATCTTGGGAATGAGAGGTTATGCACTTCATACCCAATCCACAGGTCTTCCCAAAAATATATTTTGGACCCATCACCTACAACCAATTTTTAGCTCTCTTTAAATTTCCTCCCTCCACATGACCATCCAATCCCAATTTGGATATATCTTTCCAAATGAAGCTCCCATGATCTACCCTTCCCAACAACCAGCGATATTTAGATTCCCCATGTTTTAATTTGATTATTTATCTCGAAAGGCCGCCCTTTCCTCGACAATTCTCCACCACATTTTTGCAAAATAAGATCAGTTCCTTTCCTCAAGGTTGCCAATACCCAAACATTCTTTCTCTATTGATGAGTTGACTATCTACCAGTTCACTAAATGGATCTTTTTTTCTCCCCAGGCCCATTTGAAAGAAAGTCTCTCTGGATCTTTTCAAATTTTCTTTACTCTAATTTGTAAATTGTTTGACTAAGCATATATTTACTTGATATTTTGTTTGACTAACCACTTCGTTTTGCAAACAACATACTATAGAGCCTTCAGTCTTGATTTCTTTTGTCAAAAACAGATATTGAACCCAAAAGAATGTGTTTGCTTAGAAGTGATAGATCTAAGCATTCGACAATATAGCTTATAAATTTAGAGTTTGAATAACTAATTGATATAACACGTAAACTATATAACAAAAGGAAATAGTCCCAAAATCAGAATATCAGTCACATAACTTGTATGTGGTTGTGGCTGCTGATTAGTATTGGATGTATGGGCAATGACATAAAGGTGTTTGATTACTTGAAATTATCATTTTTTAGATGGTGACATAACTCAAACCCACAACCTTTTGGTTGTAACAATGAACACTTACCATCTATGCTACAGGCTCTTGTCACATGAAAGTATCATATTAGATTATATGCATTATGTATTGTGTTGTATTTTGAACCTCACTCCCTGTTGTATGTTGAACTTTGCTATGGAGATCAATATGTGGTTAAGTTGGTTGTATATGCTTAATGGATGTTGTATCCCCGATTTGGCTAACTTGATTCTGAACTGCATAATTTCAGTGAAAATCTGTGAAACAAACTTGAACATATTGGTGAATCACACTTTGTTTTATTGAACAGATCTGCTCTTCTTTATCAAGTTTGAAGAATGTTACTTTCTTGGCATTATGTAACTTGTTGATTCTTTTCTTTGACAGAGTTATCAAATAATATGTGAGAAGTATCCATCATTTCGTGAAAGATCAGAAAATGTTGATCTTGTTGTTGAGATCTCTCTACAACCTTGGAAGGTTTTCCATCCTGATGGGGTGAGACGTTGACCATTTTGTTTCTTGTTCAGTTTTTCTTTATTTGGGATCAGAATGATTTTATTAGGATGTGTAGTAGTACAACATGCGGGATGTCTCAATTTTGGACTCAATTTTTCATCTTTTGTCACACCTTTTTCAGCTTTATATAGAAATAATATTTTTATATGTTTTTATAATTTTTATTATATCCCTGTGGCATCAAGCCTTTTCTATTAAGATGCAGCCAGACAGGCCAGCCAGCAGAGGCTTGTCCACAGTTCACATCCTTCCTTGAACTAAAATGTCCTAGCCAGGCCTTTCTGACCCCATCATACGATAGTTGATGGTATTTAAATGTTAGTCAGGCCTGGCCTGGTCTGGTCATTCCTATGAGTTCAAAACTCTTGCTACCAAAAATTGCTTCAAGTTTATGAACACCTGTGTCAAATATGTATAACAGATTCTCTGAACAACATTCTCAAACAGATTAAACCAGCAAAAAACATTGACAACACATCTTCTTGTCAAAGTCCCCTTCATCCACATGTAGTTCCTACTTTATTTTCTTAAAGTGACCACTAATGCATTTTGTCATACCATGATTTTCATCAGTTCTAGTACTGTGGCAATATTGGTAGTTTGCCCTTCTGTTCTGCAAATAAGAGTCACCATCAACATCTTTAGAGCTTACGCCGTCCCATCCGTATCCAAAAACACCACTATTGTGCAAATGAAAATTTCTTATTTTCTAACATTTGAATAAGATAAAACCAGGTCCTATGAAAGATTTCTTATGAAAGACCTGCATTCAAAATTCACTGGAAACAAATTTTTGATGAGTTTGGGTTCACCACTAGCGTAATTCGTTTGAAGGTGCATACTAGATTTGATAGCCACCCATTCTATAAAAAATTGAAACATTGAAATTTGAGTGGTCTAAACTCGTTTTGATCTTCTAGCTTTCTTTCAAAATTTGATTGCATCATCATAAAATTTGAAACTAATCTATGTTCACAATTTTAGAGTTTTGCATGGGCATGTCTTACAAGTGTGTCTGCTGCTCCTCTAGTCAGTGTGTTTTATGTTCAGCTATTTTATAATCTTTTGTATTTCTGACTCCCAGTTTAACCATGTCTTGTAACAGGTTATTTTATTTTCAGACATTCTTACCCCTCTCTCTGGAATGAATATACCTTTTGACATTGTAAAAGGGAAGGGACCAATCATATTCAATCCTTTAAGGATAAGTGCTGATGTTGATCAAGTGAGAGAATTTGTCCCAGAGGAGTCAGTTCCATACGTTGGGAAGGCATTGAGAATCTTGAGAGAGGAAGTATGTTGTATCATTCTCTTTGCATATGTGATGTGAAAATCTTTATGTTGTTTTCCTTTTATTTTTAATGCTTTAAGCATGATTTACTTTCAGCTGTGGACCAACTCCCCTCCCCATTCTTCATCTCTCTTTCATGAGATCCCTTCAGCTGTATAGCGGAATATGATTTTCTTCAGTATTCTTACATTTGAAGACAATAACATTCACTGGAACAGGTCATTTAAACTGTGAAATTGTTGTTCTGTGGACAACTATTTGATTTAGCATTGGATTCCACTGAAAAGTGATGAAATGTTAACTTCATTTCAGTGGGTTTTTCATTTTATCTTTTAGGATGGAATGTTTTTGGCATCTCAGCCCTTTTGACATTCATTTTATTAATTTAAAAGCACAAACATTACAAAAAAGAGAGGAAAAGGAAAGCAAAAGAAATAACCGAGAGCAAATTAACATAAATAGATAGAGACACGTCATTCTGCACATCAATTATAAATTCTTGTATTTTTAATTTTCAACACTATACATTGGTTTTCAGCATCATCTACAAATAAGATTAAGTGATCAGAATTCATAATAGTAAAGTTCATTGGATGAAATTTTTTGGTTGGGGCAGGCTGAAATTCAAAATGAAAATTTATATTAACAGTTCATCCTAGAAAACCTTGTGGAATGAAATGCCCCTGAATTATGTGGAACATCTAGTCTACACCAAATGGAATCTGACCCGCTAATCTACAATTTTAGGATGCCTTTGTTGATATAAACCAGTAATAATATGTTTTTATGTTCAGGGGCATCTTGTGCAAGTGTTGTAAATTGGCAGTAATTAGGTGGGTGGTGCCTGCACATGGGCCCCACACCAAATCCACTGCCACAAAATACAAATTGTGTGTGTGCCATGGGCTTTGGCTTCTAAAAGAACCCAACAGTAGGTATTGTCATATGTGCTTTACTAAAATGGGTAAACCATTTGATACCTGTAGGATACTTGTGATTACTAATCCTATGTCAATTTGCCTCCGTGGTTTAACATGTATGAATTAGAAGCAAGTAATATGTGTAAAACACTACCTGCTACTTGACAAGTACCTGTTTACTGTATGAGGCACATGTACTCTAGATTGTTGTTTGAGATGATTAAATCCACAAACAAACTGAAGGATGGTTTGGGTTGTAGGGCAAACAAACTTAGCATGGATAAATACTTCCACTAATTGAAAAGTGTGTATAGGCATGCCTAGATTTAGGGTGGAATGTATGAACTTCCATGCAAATTGCCTACTTACTATTCTTCAGGCAAGTAGGATAGAAAGTTTGTTGATTTACTCTAAACAAAACTGCAATGAGTCCCCTCACCAAGAATTGTAGAGGAATCAGTTTAGCCATTCATGTCCCAAAATGCTATTTCCTGGGACATCCAATGGAAGCTTTATTTTTGTTATCAAATTTTAGATTGATGATTCATATTAAAGAGAACTCTAAAACTGAAAATTTTAGATTTTGGCGCTAAGATGTTCATGTGATTATTTCCTTTCCTTTTTTTTTAAAAAAAAAAAAATCTTGTCCAGGTGAAAAATGAAGCAGCTGTTCTGGGCTTTGTTGGGGCTCCTTTTACCCTGGCTTCTTATGTGGTTGAAGGTGGTTCATCCAAGAATTTCTCAAAAATAAAAGCTCTTGCCTTCTCGCAACCAAAGGTATGTAGTTTGCTAAGGTTGGTTTAGATTTTCTACACCTTCCCACTCAAAATGAAAGTGGTGGAAAATATAAATATAACTATGGTCCAGATAAATGTGCCAAAAGAAATAAATCATATGACCAATGCTAAATAATTGAATCTTTCAAAAAAAGCCAAATAATTGAAATCAGATGGTTAATCTTGTCTATTACTTTATGGTTACTGATCTTTGCCTCAACCTCAATGACTAAGTTGCATGGGTACGGGTACGAGTGTCAGTGTCCAACACGTGTATAGAGTGTTGAACACAGGGACACGACACCTTATTTAAATAAAATTAAATCTAATTTTATTTAAATAAAAATAAGGTAGAAAATAATATACTAGTTTTTCTCTAAATATTTAAGTGATAAATGCATTGATATTTTATTTAGATTTTAAGAGGGGAAAGGTGCTGTAATATTTTAGTAATCATAGGAAACAATGTTAAAAAGCACTAAAATAGTTTAGGAAGAGTACAAGTGTCTACTACAAGTCTTCGATATGGGTGTAATTGTCTACAAGTGTCCACGTGGGTATTATACATTTTAAAGTGTTCATGCAACATAGCTCAAGGGTTCCTGTATATATATAAGGATCATATGAGCATTGTGCTTAAGTTGTTACTTGAGCTCCAGGCTGTGTGGGGCCCAAAGTGGACCCAGTGGACCTCCATGACTCCCCTTCCTGTCCTCCCCCCTTCCTCTTTCAGCCTCTCTTTTTGAGTTGCACACATACCTATTTTGACACCAATCCAATTTTTACAACCCACTAGTCTAACTCAGTGGATTTCCAATGTCAAATAAAGTTGAATTTTTCTGGTCCTTTAACAAAATGGCTTCACTTAACCAATTAAGATGATTTTTAAAGGTACCACATACATGGCAAGACCCGTCAAACCTACCCATCCATGTGGACCCAAGTGGGCTCCACCTAGGGGTGCTCAGATTAAAAATTGAGCACTAGTGCCCAAGTGATCCATGCTATATATGTCAAGCTGCTACACTTTACAAATAATAGGCAAAATGATTAATTTGGTCCTCGTGTCATTGACAGTGATTGCCCAGGCTCTGCATGCCTTTATGATAGCACCTAGTATTCAATTTTCTCTGTTTTTGTAGGTGTTACATGCATTGCTACAGAAGTTTGCAGTCTCTATGGCAAAATATATTCAGTACCAAGCAAATAGTGGAGCTCAAGCAGTTCAGATCTTTGATTCTTGGGCGACTGAACTGCCCTGTGGATTTTGAGGAATTCAGTCTTCCTTACTTGAAGCAAATTGTAGATACTGTTAAAGATACCCATCCTGACCTACCTCTGATACTTTATGCAAGTGGTTCTGGAGGCTTGCTCGAGAGGCTTCCCCTGACGGGTGTGGATGTTGTCAGCTTAGATTGGACAGTTGACATGGCAGATGGTAGGAAACGGCTGGGAAGTGATATAGCAGTGCAGGGCAACGTGGACCCAGGTGTGCTTTTTGGGTCGAAAGAGTTCATCACAAAGCGGATACTTGATACAGTAAAGAAAGCAGGTACCAGTAAACATATTCTGAATCTAGGTCATGGCATCAAAGTGGGCACTCCAGAGGAGAATGTTGCACACTTTTTTGAAGTGGCAAAAGGCATCAGGTACTAGATGCGTATTTTAGTGCTGTTGATGTTATTGCATTTTTTGACATTGATATTTTGTAGTTAATTTCTTCTCTTGTAGAAACTAGCTCTTCTAAGATCAGCATTTGTCCAGGAAAAATCCAAAATTTGAAGGTCTTAATAGATTTGAGGCAATTATCCCATGTCGATGTCCGGAATTTGAATTAGAGGAAGGGTTAGGAGATAAATGAGGCGGCTAAGAGCTGAGGGATGCTCTACTGGCCATGTGTGGAATTTGAACTTTGGAAGATGAGGGTGATAGGTTAGAGAATCCACTTTAACTTAGGATAGCACGTACACATATATAATTTTAACTTGGGCAAGTTGCCCATCTATTAAACAAGCCAAGTTTAAGCCCCATGAACAGGCCAATGCCCTATCTGATACAGGGCCCTACTTCTTGTACCCACTGCTGGCCTAAGCTCAGATGGATCTTGAGTATTAAAATGCATATGTATTATTTATGCACTAGATTTTATTGTTCTAGATGGATAAATAATAAATAAATAATATATATATATATATATATATATATATATATATATATATATATATATATATATATATCCAATCGATGCATAATGACATAGACACTATGAGGTTTTGGGCACTAGGCAATGTGGAACTCAACCATGGCCCAGCTCAACCATGACCTGGGCCGAATGTGTTCACCCGGACCCAATTTGCATTGTGTAGAAACCAGTTATAAAAAGGTTTGGACCAACATGGTCTTGCATTGGCTATATTGTTGATAAGTACTGTGTCAGTGAATAACAAACGATAGGTGCCAATATTGGCCAATTTTTTTTTTTCATTTAGAAAAATAATAGAATTTTTTTGGAGGAAATGAAAAACTGATTTTATGCATGTTACGGTTTTAAGTGGATCTTCTCATAAAGTATTAGACCTTGAAAGCAAAATTTTCATGATATAAATAGTGTATCCCCATAGTTCAAAATTTCATATTTTTTTTTTTTAACAGTTCAGATGGTCTAAGCTTTTAGAATTAGAGCAGAGGTTTTTACTCTGAATTCTCTTAGCTTACGTGTTTTACAAGGTTTGCGGATGGTTTTGTATATTTATGAGATTAGTTTTACTGTCAATATAGATTGGAAATATCCATGTTATAAAAAGAATTCCATTTTTTCAATAGATTTACTTCTAGGTTGTTGTTTATCAAACTCGGTACATTGAAATTATAATATTTTTAGAAATTGAAAAATAAAAAGTCTAATATTTAAACTTTAAAGTATAGAGATTCAGAATTTTCAAAAAGACACTTAGACTTTCCATTAGGCATTGGCATCTCTGTTCTACGTACATTAAATAAAATTAAAACAAGAAGAAGGATCCTTGTTGGTTTTGCCTATGGGGTATGTGTTGCCTTCAGCTGACTTAATACTGTGGCCCACCTCAGGATTAGCCAACTAATACTGTCTTCATTTGATGCTGTCTTCTTCATCTGCTACTTTTATATGTCTTTCTTCTTAAATTAATTTAAGTTTCTGTTTACCTGCCAAAGACATTTATTAAAAAAATGTGGAATAAGCGTATGAAATGTGTTGCTAAGAAGAAGAAGGTGAGATTGTATTGGCGCCCACAGCTTCCCTTGTGCCATTGTACTTGGGAATATTCCTCATTCCAATTGAAATTCAAGCTTGAAGGTTAATCAAGATGTACCTTGTCTAGTAGTAGCTATGGTATAAACTATAAACATTGTATAAATTTAATGTATCACTTTGCATCTGCACATGTTTAGAAATTAGAAGTATAGGGATGACAACTTTTTAATCAATTTGCATACTCGATCCCCATCTGACAAAACAGAGTTGGGTCAACTTTTTCTTATAAAAATTTTGATTTGACCTGATTTATTCATTCACTTAACTACATGGTGTATGTCAACCGGTTGCCTTCTACCTCGAAAGTTGCAGGTTCTTCCTCATGGTCTAACCTTGGTATGCCATACAGTAATAAGTTTACTAATAGAAGTTTTTCGTTGGATATCCTACACTTTTGTACATGTAAATTAAAAAAAAAAAATACAAAATCAAAATGACACAAGTTTGATACTAAAAGAGTTGCACTTCTTTCGATAAAGGGTCACTTGAGTAAGTTGTACAACATTGTATCACTTTTGACAAATCTAAGGTTGAAGAGAGAGAAGCAAAGGGAATTCAAATAAATCTTTTTGAAATTCTGTCATCACAGATTGATGAAATCTCAAGTAAAGAATCCTTAACTTTTGCATAAATTTTGTAGTGCAAAAGGTGTTTAGAGAGTCCTATGGAGGCCATCTCAAGCTCTCTTTTTTCTTGTTTCCAATTTGGGCGGCAATTCGGGTTGGGCGGGCCGGGTTTTTTAAAATCCAAGCTGACCGGAGTTGATACCGACCCGATCCGACCCAAATTTTGACGCGACCCGCATTATGAATCCATTTTAGCCTAATTTTAGTCGGGTCGGAGTTGGGTTAACTTATAAAATCCTCAATTCCGCCTAAATTGATCCACTTACCTGAAATTCTTGACCCGACCCGTATGATTTCTTGGGTCGGGTCATGTGGGTCGGGCCAAAACCCAAACCGAGTTGCAGTCCTATTTCCAATCAATGAGTTGTGTCAAATTTTAATTCTAATCATAAGTTAGATTCATTTTTGGATTAAAATATATTTTAGAAGTTGAAAATTCATCAATCATCTTTTAAAACAATGCTAGTCCATCTAATATCAGGAGATTTTCCCTGCTCTACAAGTTTACCATATGACAAGTTTATTTAAAAATATTATTTTTAAATTTCATCAAAAGAAATTTTATTGGATTTAGTCAAAATCATATTTTTTTTGTGAAACTAATGCAAACAAATATACCCTTAGGAATTAAAAATAAATTTAATGTTAGTTAAATTTGAGAGCTTATAAATATAGATGGTCATCAATGTAATTCTTCTAAATTTTAGTAGAACTCGGCCTAAAAGATTAGTCTAAATTCTAAAGTTAAGTTTCAAATTTTGTCTGAAAATCATAATATATGCTACTCAGAAAATATCATAAAATATCTTATTTTTCAAAAGTGAATCCAAAGTTTATATATTCACTATTTTGGAAATTTGGCTAAAATTTTAGAATTATCTCTCTTTCAATGCATTTAAAAATGAGTTCGAGATGAACTGAAGACTTTTAACTCATTAAAAATCTAAAATATTAATTTCGTTGAAATTTGAAACTCCAAGTTAAAATTTATTTATTTTATTGATGACCAAGATGTTCAGGTTTTCCAAAGCACCTGATTAATTCTCTCATATATGCAAATCTCTCTATTCATACACTAGGGCTGCGTTTGGATGAGGGGTAAATTTTAGAGGGGTTACTTCGAGTAGGAGTCACCCTTAAGTGGGAGTGACCTTTGAACTGAGATTACTCTTATCTTATTTGATAATTGCAGTGGTAAAGTAAAAGTTTACCCGGTAAAAAATCTTTTTTGGTAACTATAAGTAAGGGTAATCTGATATATTAATATTTTTTAAATTTTTTTATAAAACATAATTATTAAATAATATTCATGAAATAAATTCTAATAATATAACTTATAATAATATTATCTACTTTTTATAAATTATTTTTCATAATTATAATTTAACATGAACACCTGCATCCTAACATTAAAAAAATAAATAAAGAATTTTTTTGATATTATTATCTTAAATCACAATAAATGAATAAAAAAATCAACATATCTCTTCATAAATAATTATAATTTTTATTTTTTTATATTATATGAATTTAATAAAAATATTAATTCTCATAAAATTGTTAATATGTCAGGTTACCCATTCTTACAGTTACCCTTACTCAATGGTAACCCCCGTAAAATTTACCCCTCATCCAAATGCATCATGTTGAAAATGTTAATACATTTTAAAAATAAATTTCCAAGAGAATAAATTGTTAATTACTCCGAAAGAGATTATGATGAACCTCAAACTCTTTTCGGAATTTCGATACCTTATCGAAATTTCGACAGAATAACCTCTTAAAAATAGGATATTTTGACAATTATGTTTCATAATTTTTTATTATTATTTATATTAGATAGATTTAATAAAAAATATTAATTCTCATAAAATTGTTAATATGTCAATTTACCCCTACTCAAGGGTAACCCCGTAAAATTTATCCCTCATCCAAATGCATTGTGTTGAAAATGTTGACACATTTTTAAAATAAACTTCCAAGAGAATAAATTGTTAATTACTCCGAAAGAAATTATGATGAATATCAAACTCTTTCGGAGTTTCGAGACCTTATCGAAATTTTGAGAGAATAACCCTTTAAAGATAGGATATTTTGACAATTATGTTTCATAAATTTTTAATTTTATTATTTATATTAAATAAATTTAATAAAAATATTAATTCTCATAAAATTGTTAATATGTCAATTTATTCCTACTTACAGTTACCTCTACTCAAAGGTAACCCCTATAAAATTTACCCCTCATCCAAATGTATCATGTTGAAAATGTTAACATATTTTTTAAATAAATTTCAAACAAAATTAAATTCCTGATTACTTGAAATATATTATTATTTTAATTATATAATATATATTTTAAACAATAAATAAATTTTATAATATATAATTGATAAAGAGAGGAAGGCAAGGGGTATTGAGGGATAGGGTATTGTGAATACCCAACCTCCAAAGGGGTATTCAAAAATGGGATGAGGATAAATTTTTTTATTTTACCCTCACCTCCTAATTACCAAATGAAGGTAACAAGGGGTAATGGGGGGTTACCCCCTCTTACCCCCATCCAAACACAGCCTAGGTAACTCTAGAAAAAGGTAGCCCTTTGGAGTGAAGAGACTCACTCTTCATTATCACTCTAATTCTTTTAGATTAACTTAAAATTCTATTTATCGCCTATTTTTCACATATATAAATGTTGCCTTATACTGATTTGACTCATGAGATTGCTCAAAAGACCAGTAGATAAATCACGTGATTTGACTCATGAGAATGCTCAAAACACCAGTAGATAAATCACGTGCCTTAGGCCATGTCTAAGTGTCAACCAAATCAACCCATCAATAAACATTGCCAATATGCCACCGCCCATGTGGTTGGAGTTGGACACCATCTTAGATGGGTTAAGGTTACACAATCTCATCCATCCAGTCATCCATCACACCAAGTGATCGTGAATATCAAATTGTTTCCTCATAGAAACAACAATATCGATAAAAAAGAAAATAAAGAAAAAGAAAATCAACATCATAATAAAGATATTTATATGATTCTTTTTTGGTACGTCGACGGGTTTAACATCGATCTACTATGCTAAAAAATAAGAGTCAAATATGGCTCTCAATTGCAACTTTCACTCACAACACTTTCTCTCATAAAAGAATATTATATACTGTCTGTGACTAAATCAACTGTATATCTTTGATGATTAGACTTTACAGTGTTTAACATTTATAATCTTATTCCGTCGTTAGAAATATCTCATAAACAAAGTTGTGGGTGATGGCCTCATATGATGGGGTCCACATGATACAGAATGTTCCTCACACAAACAACAGGCAGTCATTGACCATATTGGCCAAGTTATTTAAAAAAGTGCAATTCATTGCATGGAGCCATTATCAAAACGCCACTCAACATAAGTAACACAATTTATAACTTATTTTAATAAGTGATAATGATTAATGGATTTATTTATAATGACAATACCTAATCCATCTCCACTTGCCTAGAGAGCAAACATTTCAATTAAAATAGATGGTACATTTTCTTTGTGACATAATCAAAATCTAGAGAAAACTTAGGGATGCAAGTTTGGTGAGAATGGTAGATTAGTTGGGGATTATTTTATCTGACTTTGAATAAAAAAAATAGATTTGAAATCGACTTAATTCAAAATGCTCAAAATATCTGCTTTTTTTTAAAAAAAATGATTTAAATTGAGAGAAATATTTGAGATTCAAGAATTCAGCCATTTTAATAGATTAAAAAATTCAATAATCATATGGTTAAAAAATATATCATAAATCTCAAAAATAGAGGAAATAAGATTTAAAGTCCTACAAACAAAAATAGATTTGAAAATCCAGTTGTCTTCTTCTCAAAGGACATAACCTCTAAAATTCTTTCTAAATTCCTTCAAAAAGAATATCTATATTCCTCCTCTCCTTGTCCATGTCTTCTATGAACTAGGGAGTATATATAGATCCACATCGTTAATCTCAACTCTTGATGTTAATAAGTGCACAAATGATCAAAACTTGTTTTTTCAAAAATGTATTTGATGTCGCATATTTAAGAATTTGCATCTCAAACGATTCTCGAATTTATTTCAAATCAATTTGCATCTTATACAAATTTTTCAATTCTTTAGAAGCACTAAATTCTTAATTGTTCTCTCTATAAAGGAGAAGGGTTTTCTCTCTCTTATTTAGCTTTTTTTCTTTTAAATGAAAAAACAAGATAAATATTTTTTCCAAATTAAGTTCCCTATAGATATTTTTTATAAGCCCTAAATGGAATTGGTCATGCTCCATTTCATTAGGTTCTTCAGCTCTTTTGACTCCATATCTAATGCTAAAACTTCGAAACCCGAGTACACAAACTTTTATTATTTACAACTTAACTCTTCAAATATAATTAAAATTACAAGAGTCTTTACTAGCATTAATAGGCAACAATGGTAGGTAAATTCATGCAGTGATAGATTCCATTGCAAGCAATTGGAAAAAGACAAAAAGACAAAGCTAGTAGTAAATTTGGGTCCAGAACATATTGGTGGTAGGCCCCACCAAAGTGGGTCACATGATTACATCATACAAAAGTGGATGTCGGTAGGTAAGGTTTGGTACGTACAGAGGAAGTTGCTTTTCTACGGCATCACAAGAAATTAATCACCAATCATATATATGAAATTATTCATACAAGCCTAGTTTAATTGGTTAACTTCTATTTTTAAAAGTGGAAGATTATAAGTTCGAGTTTCATAATTTAATTTTGATGTGTCTTAAAAATAGTGGACTCTCTATAAGAATTTTAATAGGATTATGTCTAAGTTTTTTCTCTAGAAATTTTACGCTAAGTATCTAATGATTTCTCACGTGTTAATCAATTTGATTTAATTTATTATGTATAATTATGAACAATCACATAAATATTATTTAATTTAATTAAATAAAATGGACAATTGATTAAAGCTTCAAATCTATTTTACATATATCAAGTATGTATATCGCGACATGTCTGATAAAAGTATATTTTTCAATTTTTCATATTAAATTTAATCTCTTTCATTTTGTAGGTCACTAATCTCAATTTTATCGTTAAATGTTATATAATTAAAATTGAGGAAGGATTAAAATCTCAGTGAAAAATTAGAGAATCTCACAATTATTAGTTGTTTTTTAATATTGACTTAAATGTCAACGTCTAGTAGGGTCTTGACCAATGCAACAAATATCTTTGATATTTTCATTTTTATCACGAAAATATCGGTAAAATAACTTTTGCGCATTAAAAACCTGAGTTTATCACGTCGGACGTTTTTAACTGTAAATTTCCATTAAAAATACGTTTTTATCTCGAAAAACAGTAAATTCCCTTTAAAATCTAGAGATTTTGCCGTTAAATTCTCATTAAAAATGCTTGGGTGAAATATATATTTTTTATTTCTGAAATATCATCTATATTTTCAAACTCCATCCACATTATTTATTTTTATTATTTTTAAAATAATATATTTTTTACGAGATTTTCCTATTAAATTTCTAATAAAAATCTAAGAATTTAAAAATATCCCGCTATTAACCATAGTCGGTAATATCTAGAGAACGAGATTATGACAATTGTCTTGACAGCCATTTGACAATTCCTCAAAAATGACGTGGCAATACCGCAACTCAATAATAATAATACGTGTCACTGGTAAATGGACGGCCACTATTTGTTCTATTTGAGCTCGAGTACAATGGCCGAATCACAACTACCATACCTCGTTCGATTTCGTGGCTTCCTCTGATTGGACGATGTGATATGAAGACGGTTAGTTCGGACCGGTCGCTTGCGGTCCACTTCCATCGGCTGAGTTACGACCTTTGCGGAACCGACCACGACAAAAATTCAAGTAAATATTAAGTAATTGATGTTTATAAATATAAAATTAAAAATTAAAAAAATATGCTCATTTGATAATAATATTAATAATATTCTTTTTTCTCCTAGAATTAAATTAATTTATTGATATTCATATAATCTATTTTCATTATTTGCTTGATCACAACATGTAAAATTAATTAAACATGAATTAAGTCAAAATTTTATTCTTTTTATTTGATTTTAAATAAAATTTAATTGATTTTTAATCTAACTTAACTAATATGATTATCTCTAAGAGTTAGTCCAACATTGAAAACATTATCTTCTAGATTTACATGAAGTAACAGTGTATTAATTTTATATATCTTTTCCATGATAATTGTAAATCATAATATAATATTCACGTAACAAAGGCAATTAAAAAAAAAGTCTAGCCATGAGTTGCCCATGTGAGTCAACGTTGTTTATTACATTATTACAAATGGATCCATGCCACGCAAACCTTTTTTAAATGGCCAAACTTTTTGTTTACTTGCTTCGCGTTCATCAACAGTTATTTTATATTAAAAAACAATATTTTGTATTAAAATGTAATTTAGGATAGATTGGGTTTGGTTCATCTCAATTTTAATTTCACACATTTATTAATTTTCAGTTATTACTTAACCCAATCTCTAATTAAAGTGATTCATTGACTTGATTATATTTGTTGTTAAGCTAAGTCTATTTTAATTAAATTAATAGTTTCTTGAGATCCTTAAAAGCAATAATATGCATGTTCTAATTTACAACACTGATGAAATAAAAAGGAGCAAATAGAAAATTCATGAAAAATAAGTAAGATCAGACCTTATTAATATAAAATATATTAACAAATTCTTTAAACTAGTTTTATAAAAATATATTATATTATAAATGTATAATACATGAATTATAGATAGATTAAGTTGAATCGAAGTCAATTCAAGCTGAATGAGATAGAAAAGAAGAAATAAGAGAAGATTTTGATGAGATATTTATAAGATAAATGAGTCATATTTTTTTATTTCCTTTATCAATTTATCCACTCTTTATTAGGGTTTTTAAGTTAGGTCGAGTTTATGCTAACCCACTTCAAAACCAATATTTTTAAATTTAAGATCTAACCCGACGTGGTATACTTGAGATACCTACCTATTAGAAATACCTGAAATTCGAAAACTAGACTTGAGAACCTAACATTTTTATAGATTCCAAAAAAAATAAATCTAACCACGGGCACAAACAAATCCATAATAGAATATAAAAATGGAAATAAAAATGAAAAAAATCTACAAAAGTTAAAAATATAGAGGTCTAAAATGATATAAATAAAATATCTTTGTATAATTAAATGAAGGAGACAATTAAGATTTTATACATGATTAATTATATAAAATAGGATGTCCATCCTAACACGAGTGTTTTTTTGTTAGGAAACACGAGATAAAGTGAAATTCTCACTTTACCTCTGCCCTTCCGTATGCAAATCTTAAGTAGAGAACAGCGGTGCACTTATAATTATGAGCAGTGTACCTATAATTATCAACGGTGCACCTATAATTATGAACAATGCACCTATAATTTCGAAATTAACTATAACTTTACGTATAGAATCCATCTATAGTGGTGCACCTATAATTATGAGCGGTGTACCTATAATTATAAGCGGTGCACCTATAATTTCGAAATTAACTATAACTTTGGTGTGCAGAACTCATCCATAGCGATGTACCTATAATTATGAACAGTGTACCTATAATTCTGAGCGGTACACCTATAATTTTGAAATTAATTATAATTATGGTGTGCAGAACTCATCTATAGTGGTGCACCTATAATTATGAACGGGGTACTTATAATTCTGAGCGGTGCACCTATAATTTCATTTTTTTAAAGGTTAGAAAGGGTGAAAGGGAAAGTGGAGTTTTCATATAAATTTTTTAAAACCCGTGTCTCCTAGAAAAAAACACCCATTAAGATGGGTGGCCTATAAAATATTATATTGAAATATTGAAATATTTAGGGTCATATCTCAAGTCTTTGGAGTTTTTCTGCTCAATTCTACTTGACTTAAGAAAATCTTCAATCTTTCTATATTTAGAGTTTTTGAATTCTGAGAAGTATATGGATCGCAAATTCATAATCATCACTCCAAACGTTCAAATCATTATTGCCAAGGTAATATTTTAAGATAATTACTAATCATAAACAGAGGTTTTGGTCCATAATCTCAACTTAATGAAAAAGACAACACTAAACAACACAATAGCATAATGACACATTACTAACTTTTGTTCCTAAAAAATTCTTTACTAGTTTGATTCTCGTACCCTTTATCACATTTTAAACCTAAGCTTTTAAATATTGAAATATTTTTATTTTTCAAAATAAAAATAATTTAATGGGCTGATACGATTCTATATCAGACTTTATTAGTGAATAGACAGAATTTAAAACCTTCCTTCAAATTCAAAACATACTTAATTTGGAGTTATAATTTTTTTTGGTCTAAATTCATAATTTTAGCTGATTTTTTTTTAAAAAATTTTGTGCCCCACCCAACATGAAAATTGGTTTTTTTAATTTTCTAAAATATTAAAAATTCTTCTGACTAACTAATAATTTGGCTGAAATTGAAAATTTTAGGCAATTTCAGCCAATATTTAGGTCTATGTTTAAGAATCTGGTCTTTTTCCACCTTCCCCCAAGATAAAGAAAATTGTTCGGTAAGAAGAGCCTAACAATTTAAAAGAAGTTGGGACTGTCTTCATATGTGTCAAACCGTAATAAAAATTTCAACAAAGAGGATGGACACATCAAATTCAATACAAATTAGTCACGCTATTTCCAACATTTAGTCTAATAAAAAAAAACATTTCTAAAAGTTAATTTTTTTTTTATAAAAAAGGCTATATCAGGAATTTAAAACCACCTTTATCAACCGATATTGATGATATATATATCAACCGATCTCAAATGTTAGTTGATGCATATTGACCGAGATTTGTTTTGTCTGGACTGTACATTTTAAAAATTAAGATTAACTACTATGGTGGACCCAAATTATGAAAAGATAATAAGAAATACATGTTGGGGTTTGTGGTTAATTATTTCATAATTATAAAATATTGTTGTAAATTAACAAATCGTAATTTACTATAAAATAATTATGAAATGTTAATTTCACAAGATGTCTGGGTTTGTTAATAGAAAATAAGAAATTTCACAATATCCAACATGTGATGGTAATGGAAAATTGGCTGGTTGCTAGCTCGATGGTGGACACTTTCGGAGTAGATTCACTGCAGGGGCATTTTCGTCCACGTACATTTTTTTAAGACCGTGGAATCGAAGAACAGGTTAGAATATTCTAAGACCGGGAGGGCTGGGAATATCATAGGAACACGCCCCTTCTTACACGCCATCAAATCTCCATCTCTTTTCTTCATTTCCCTGACTATTTTCCTCGTTCTCTTCATTTCGTGGCTTTATCGTTCCAAGGTTTCAAATCCGATTTTCAAATTCTGCCATCTTTTCCTGAGGTGAGTTCTCTATTCCAATCTCCTTTTCGTTTCAATTTCTCGATCGCTGTCTACCTTTTCTTCTTTTACTTCTTTGAAAGAAGAAGAATTTACGCCTTTTTTAGGGTTTTGAGTTTTTTTTCTTTTCAATTTGTCGAGTCTGAGCTTGTTTCTCGTTGATAGATGCTCAATCCATGTTCTCTCTTTTTTTTTTTAGCATTTTGTGCTTTATTTATGTTGATATTATCTAATTTCATATCTTCTGTGTGAAAATTTCTGGCTTTGTAGTTATTTTTTTTAATAATTTCAGGAAAAAAGAGAAGATTTTTTTTTTTTTTTGTAAAAAAGAGAGATTTTGTCTCCTCTTGTGAATCTGATAATGCTTGAAAAATCTCTGTTTCTATTGAAAATCCCGTTTTTTATAAATGACAACGTTTGGATGCGTCAAAGGAATGTAATTTCCTGGAAAATTACTATTTTTGCAAATATATATGTTTTAGATATTTTAGTTAAGATTTTAGGAATATTCTGAAAGAGAAGCACAAAAGTAATGGGTCTTCTTTCAAAACATCCCAAAATTTTACTATTTTTGAGGAAAATATTTCCCCGAGAAGTAACTATTTCTACCAAATATAGCTTCTTTAACCATCGAAGTGTTAATTTTATTTTTTACAGGAAAGTAATTTCCTTTTTATGCATCTAAATGAATCCCATTGCTCTGCTTAGATGCATGGAAAGGAAGGTAAATTTGTTTTTTTTTTTAAGAAAAAAAAAATGTTTGTTAACCATTCTTTGTTGAAAAGTTTATTATTTCCAGGAAAGTAGTTACCTTTCAGCTCATCCAAACAGAGCCCTTGTGAAATTTGTGGACTTCTTTGTTCAATTTCTCCCTTCTGTGAAAGATTGCTCTTGATTAATGTTATTCTGCTTAAAATTCAATGTTTTTCCCTATTTTGGGCAAGAAGATTGGAAGAGAGAGGGGAGGGGTGGAGATGGTTATCCATTTGGGCCAGACATGCACCGGTGTTTCACATACTCTTCAGTTTGAGCATATGCTTTCTGAGTTTCTCAAATTTTACATTATGTCTTTTTTAGAATTTTTTTGGTAGTGTTCATTAATTGTGCCAATTTTTGGATACAGAAGATTGTTTGAGATTGAGTTAATTTTGCTTCTCTTGTCTATAGATGTCTTTTAAGCATCTTTTTATTTTTGTTGGAAGATCTCATTTTCCCAGTTGATGGAACTCTCCATTTCTATACATGAAAGTCGCAATTCTGCGAGCTGCTTTGATCATCTGATGATATGTTTATTTTACTGTCTCACAACTGTCTCACATAAAGTGATAGAGATCTGTGAGAGCCATGTTGAGAAGCCTGGCTTAGTGATACTAGCCTTTTAATGTGGACTTGTCCTGACATGATTGGGTGGGAATTTTTTGGGTTAAATGGAGAAGGGTAGGTGAAGTTTCACCACTATAAGATCACCCTAGTCTTGTGGTTTATATCCCTGAAATTCTAACTCCATAAGGCATTGATATGTTGTATCCATCTTTTGCTAGGATTATAGGATGGGGATGAAAGGTCCATCTTCCCCATCTATAATGGTCTCCAACCACCTGGCACAACTATGTGAGATCTAGTCCATGTTGAGGACCAGTCTTACTCAGGAGTTTGGCTAAGCCAGACTCTGAAAATTTCAATTTGTAAATACCTTTGCTTTCATTCTAAAGCCCCGGTTTTAAAAATATCTTTGTTTGCTATTAATCCTGTTTTTGTTTTCACCATGCCCTGTGTGGTATTAGAGCAGCTGCGGTGGGAATCCCAAAAAAAAAACTTGTTTTATGTCTTTTTTTGAAGGGAGGTGGTTTCCCTATCTTGTTGGCATTAATGGCTGGAAAGGTTTCTACATTAGCTGGTTAGGAGCTTTAGTTGGCTGGTGGCTTCTCATATTTTACTCTGCCTACAGCCCTAGGTTCTATAGTTGGATACAGTATAGCTCACTTGGGTCCATTTTTTCGTACGTGGGGTCCAATCAAATTGCAGCCTTCACAATCAATGGTTACCCAATAACCATACCATATGAAAAGATCTTTTATGCTAAATGTGTTTCAGAGTGTTTCAATTCTCTAACCCATATATGGGCCGTTACTTGGAGAGAAGTAAACTGCCACTCGTTTGATGAAAGTTTCAATGCCACCCAGTTGCTTTCATCATAATTATGAGGTACATCCTCATGGTGAACATGATTCATGTTTCTATTTGTCAGATCTGCTATGAATGGCTCACCAATACCACTATCATCAAAGCTTTTGTCCCATCTATTTGGAATCCACTAGGAATGGCCTATTTGATAAAATACACAGTGATTGAAAATCTTAGTGGATTTTGGTATAGAAATGGGCAATAAGGACCTAAATTATGAGGCTTGCATTTGATGATTTAAATCTGTTGATTATACAGTTGGAATTGTCAGAGAAAGGTCAGATCTGGTGGTTGCAGATCTGGGATTGAGCCCAATGAGTGGATGCACTGTGTTATCATTGTATCTTTGTCTCATGTTTAAGTTTTGTGCCATTGGCAAAAGATGTGCTTGATCTCACATTTGTAAGTCATCAAAGTTGGGGAAGAAGTCACCAGAGTTGGGCATCTTATTCAGACACCTGTGATAAATGCACAATTAGTGATGTTTGTCTTCTTTTTTTTTAGCATTTTCGCATGATCACACTATGACTCACCCAAGTTGGGGTGTGTAATAGAGACTGGTCATGTACAATGGCGATAGTGGGCTTTTTTCTTTTTGCTTGACGTTTGGGACTTTGAAAGGGCAAAAGAGTCACTAGTTGGCCTTCTCATTTCTGTTCTTGGCAGTTTACTGAACATTTCTTTTTGGGCCTTTGTTTTCACTTGACTCTTGGCCTCTTGATGAGCCTTATTACTTGTTTGTTTCTTATTAAATTGTTTGTTGTTGACTCTTTTGGCCTTTTTTTGGCATTTCTATTGATTTTCATTTTTCTTTCAGGTTATTGGTTGACATTTTGAACCGTGATCATTTGCTCTATTCTTTTGGTAATTTTGCTCAAGTTCCAAATTTGGGTTTGTCAGCATTCTTATTGGCAATTGGCAGAGTAAACACCAGGGAATGCTGAAAGATGTGCTTGATCGCTGAGAACCGTTTTGATGCTAATGAACTGGTAGCTCTGCATGAGTTTCCTCTGTTCATCCTTGATGAGATTGGACTGCCAAATGTTTATTCATCTATGCTCTTCAATGGAGCTGCAAGCTGTAGAAAAAGGTTTGTGTTAAATCACGACCTTTGTGAAGACGGTTGAGTTGGAATTGTAAAACTCCCGCTCTGTGACTAGATTATTGTTTTAGCGGGACCGCGTAGTACTGTATTGTGTTTTTTATTTTTGTAGTTTTAAATGGATAATAAAGGGAGCATATTGATGCAAAGGTATGAAATGGGAAGATTATTGGGGCAAGGCACTTTTGCTAAAGTTTACCATGCAAGGGACCTTAAAGGTGGCCAGAGTGTTGCCGTAAAGGTGATTGACAAAGAGAAGGTTTTGAAGGTAGGAATGACGGATCAGATCAAGCGAGAGATATCCGTAATGGGATTGGTGAGGCACCAACATGTTGTTCAGCTTTATGAGGTCATGGCTACCAAAACCAAGATTTACTTTGCTATGGAATATGTGAAAGGTGGTGAACTCTTTAACAAGGTAGCCAAGGGGAAGCTCAAAGAGGATGTTGCACGGAAATACTTCCAGCAGCTGATCAGTGCTGTGGATTTCTGCCATAGCAGAGGGGTGTATCACCGAGATTTAAAACCCGAAAACCTACTGTTGGATGAGAATGAGAATTTAAAGGTTTCAGACTTTGGGTTAAGTGCGCTTGCAGAATCAAAGCGGCAGGATGGATTACTTCACACGACTTGTGGGACTCCAGCTTATGTCGCTCCTGAGGTGATAAGTAGAAAAGGGTACGATGGTGCTAAAGCTGACATTTGGTCCTGCGGAGTGATCTTATTTGTTCTTTTGTCTGGTTATCTTCCTTTCCATGATTCAAATCTGATGGAGATGTACAGGAAGATTGGTAAAGGGGAGTTTAAGTGCCCAAATTGGTTTCCCTCTGAAGTGCGCAGGCTGCTGTCTAAGATCTTGGATCCAAACCCAAACAGTCGGATTTCATTTGCTAAAATCAAGGAGAACTCTTGGTTCAAAAAGGGATTAGATGTAAAATCAGTGAAAAATGAAACAGAAATTAAAGAACTGGCTCCCCTCAACGCTGATGCAGTATTTGGTTCATGTGGTGCTAGTGTCACTGAGTGCAAAGCAGAGCCGGTGAAACCCACGAACTTGAATGCATTTGATATCATCTCTCTTTCTACTGGATTTGATCTTTCTGCTTTGTTTGAAGAAACTGACTGTAAGAAAGAGGCACGTTTCACTTCTAACCAACCTGCTTCAACCATCATCTCAAAGCTGGAAGAGATCGCAAAGCGACTGAGACTGAAAGTGAAAAAGAAGGATGAAGGTGTAATCAAATTACAGGGATTGAAAGAAGGTAGAAAGGGGGTGCTTTCAATTGATGCTGAGATCTTTGAGTTCACACCATCATTTCATTTGGTGGAGGTGAAGAAGTCGAGTGGGGATACAATTGAATATCAGAAGCTATGGAAAGAGGACCTGAGGCCAGCACTGAAGGACATTGTTTGGGCTTGGCAAGGGGACCAGCAGCAACAGCAACAACAGTCTTGAGGCTAGCCCTTCTATATTCAAATTCGTACTTTTGGGCAAATGTTCCTGATTCAAGAAATTCCTAATGTTATCTCTATATATGTTGTTCTACATGCATGGGGCTTCATGCATCTGGAGTACGAGTGAGAGATGAAGGTCTAGGGCTTCTCCGTCATAAAAAAAAAGATGTTCTGTATTTGTTTTGAAACGTTGTGTCCTTGTTGATTCGAAATCAATACTTCAAAAGCTTTGTGAACTAGTCACAAGTGGGTATGTGCTTGAATGTATTGTATCTTTGAGTGTTCTATTGCATTGTGAACTAGTCACAAGTGGGTATGTGCTTGAATGTATTGTATCTTTGAGTGTTCTATTGCAAGTAGCAATGTATTGTTTTCTTTCAGTGTGTTTTAGATGAATCTCTGGGTAAATGCAAGTTGCATGTGTGAACTTGATAAATCTTGCCACGATATTGCGACTCAGATACTATATGTACCTTGAACTTGAAGAAGTTTGTGTGTTTGAGATATTTATGAAAATGCATCTTTTCTGCATCATTGGTGAATATCCTTGAATGAATAATGCTTGCATCCTAACCCAAAGGGGTTGGAGTGATGATCAGGAACCCGCCTCAGGAAGTGGGAGTCCTATTCGATTTCCACTTTACCCCAAAAGGCCATTCGCCGTAAAGTTATCCGGTGTGTGGATAAAGAGGTTTACACATATTTCGAGAATTAGTTAGGTGCTCTAGGAGACCTGGATAGGATCATGAGTTGGATCTGGAAAACTTTACTTGTGTTTGGGATTTTGTGTAGCAGGAAGGTGAAGTTAAATTTTATGATTTGAGGTTCTGGATACCTTTTATCATACTTCTATTGTCATTGTCTTTAGCTCTTTACAATTTTCTCTACACTTTTAAAGGATTCACGTAAGCTATGTATATAAAAAAAAAAAAAATTCAACATTCTGTGACATCATGTCATCAAGTTGACTGACTCTGATGACTAGCTCAACTCGTTAAGCTTTTTTGTGTCCAAAATATCTAGTTTTGAACTATGATGCTGATATATTTACAGGTATTGGCATTTGAACATACATTTGGAGTGATCCTGTTTTGTAGCAAACATATGGAAGCAGGGGGCAGGGGGCAGGTGCGGTTGCCAATTTGAAGTAGTCCTTTTTAGATCATTCTTGACCTTTGATTTTAGACCTCAAAATTTTAGATCAGTGAGGAACAGTCGTATGGATTTGGGGCGGAAACCATACTTGAATTCATCAAGGGGCCAAGGAGACTGGTGGGGTTGATCATAAGTGGGTCCATCTTTGCTGTACGCCACTGCTACCTAATTTGACAGGATGGACTGACTGAGTTATGATCACTGCGATCAAATACCCCCTAAATTCCAGACTCCACCATAGTTGATGAAACTGGACTTTCTCTGTGCTGCTTTTGGATGAAGAATTGAAGTGTGTTTCAGGAGACTTTCTTGAGTAGGAGATTCACTTGGGTATGGGATTATCTTTTTTAGAGATTCTCCTATCTTATTTGGTAATCACAAGAGAAAATGTATGAGAAGAAAAGAAGGATAGGGGAAAACAAGTTTTCCACTTGAGTGAAGGATCTTCACTTTAGTAAATATCGAATAGGGAAAAGGAGGAAAATTCCTAAATTTCTCCTCAACTCTCTCGAAACAAACACAACCTTAGATTTTTGGAATTGATGGGAGACTCTTTCCCCTCTCAAATGCATACATTTCTCACATTGTCTTTAAAATTCCATCTTGCGCTTCTAAATAAATGTTTATTTGAATTTCTGTAAAATAGTGTGTTCCACACTTCTTTATTCGTTAACCATATCTTTTTCTTGCACTAATTGCAGTGGTTTTTTTTTAAAACTCTTTCATTTGCAAACTTGGAAACCTAGGATCTCGTTTTTTATCTTTTAGGCTGCAATTTGAGTTTCAAATAATGGTTTGGCTGAGCATTGAACTCCTATGGGTTTGAAATTTAAATTTGGATACAATTTTTGACAAGAGTCTGGGGTACTTTGTTTAAAATTTTGAGTGAAACATAAAGATTGAACTCTAAATTGGGCAAAAACTTCAGTTAAAATATCGGTCATCTTGTCTCATTTTCGGTAATTACACTGTTGGGTTTAGGGGTTTTCATGTAAAACCTGATAAACTGCGATATTTACATAACACTCTTCTTCCACCTCAAAATATCAATTGAAAATTTGAATTTCAACAAATATTTGTTACTAAAAGTTGTAATTGCCATTAAAAATAAATAAATCAAATTTACAGTTTATATAAACCATCTATCTAATGATTGGATTTGCTTGCAAATAGATGATTAAATGAAAATAAAAAATCAACTGCAAAAAGAAGAAGAAGAAAGAATCAACCTGTTAATGATTGACACTGTTGCTTGAGGGGCATTTCAAATTTGGTTCCTATAAAATGATGTGCAGTGGTCATATTGGATGAAAATTGGATATGTAAATTTCTTTTCTCAGGCCAATACTGGTCAGTTGACAGTGCTTGGAAATCTCCCTGTTATAATTGTGATTCTTTCCAGATCATATAAGAATCACAATCTACAAAAGCAGTCTGGCTTGGCCAAATGAAGACATGAGATTTCTTATTAATGAAGTAACAAAGCACAAATCTTGTACATTTATTTTTCTGCATACAAGAAATACTTCTACAATTGAATGAAATTAGGTGAATCTGTCAAATCAATAATCTCAGGATAAGTTGGCGCCGACTTACTGAAGGACCGAATTCTGCACCTCAATGGCGGCGGGGTCTGCATATCTTCCTTAAAAATGCTACCCGGAGAGACAAGACATGAAACGGGATAATTGTCTAAAATCTGAATACTTCCTCCTACAGAGACTTCGGGTGAGAGAATACTGATAGATGACAAAGGATTATTGTCTGCTTTTGGAGTAAATTTTTGTTCCATTGACTGTCTTGGATTTCCTTCTCCATTGCACTCCTGAATATCCTTACTGGAATATCTAAAGTCAACAGAAGATTGACGACTATCAGTTCTCGGAGTTGAGGGGGAGATTTCAAAAGCTTGTTCATCAATTGATGGGAAAAGATTGCCAGTTGCAACTTTCTCCATGTTATACTGAGTATTTCCTACATAGACTTCAGGTGAGAGAATACTGATAGATGATAAAGGATTACGGTCTGCTCCCGGCATCGACATTTGCTGCATTGACTGACCCACATTTCCTTCTCCATTCCACTCCCAAATATTCTTACCCGAACTGCTTCTAAAGTTGACAGAAGATAGAGTGTTGACTTTTGGAGTTGAGGGAGAATGTACAAAGTCGTGTTCTTCAATCAATGGAAACAGATCGCTGGTTGCAACTTTCTCTATATTATGCTGATCAGCCCATGTATGATTAGCTGACATATCCATTGCATTTTTCTCATGCCCGTTATCGACATTTAAATTTTCATCCTCATCAACGTCGTCGTCGTTTTCTAAAATCAGATTATCCACATAGCAGGGAAGTTCGTCCATCGGACAGACTTGGACATGCATCTGCTCTGGCAAGGTCGGGCAGCCAGCAGCATACTTCATGTACTTTGTCGAGAAGAAATTTACAGTGAGCTTTAAGCTGAAGGAAGAAGAAGAAACTGTAATTAAAACTAATGAGTAATTATGAGAAAAATGGAGTAAAAGGAGAGAAAACAGGCTAGAGAGAGAGAAGTTTACTTCTGCCAGGCTGGAAGTGTGAGCATTGTGTAAGCAAGTTTGATATTTTTGGTGATCCTCGATAGGGATTTCCTTGATAGGGATTCCAAGCTTGCAGCAGCTTTTCTTACTGCAAGAGACTCTCTTGGGTGCTGCCATGCCCATTCAAACTGCAAGTAATACTGGATCTCAGGGGAAGGGAAAATGCCTTCATAAAATGAATTTTTTTGAGCTAGTTGGTCTAAGTTTACTCGACTTACTAGGATTTCAAGTCAAGCGAGTCAGCAGGCATTACAAAATCTTATGACATGAGTTAAAAAACTTGCCTGAGAGTTATTCGACTCAATCGGATTCAAGTCGAATCTGAGTTCAACTATGATTTCAACCCTCAAATACAGTTCAAATTACTTTTTTTTTTTTCTCTTTTTCAACCCTCGTATCAAAGACAACTAAACTTTGCTTTACAACAACAAAAATGAAATAGGATATTATTATTATTAATTCTGCAATAAATATAACCTGGAGTGCTGACACATTTGAAGGGAAACCATATATGCACAAAATCATTTCCCACGGGCGCTTCTTTTTTGTTCTCCAAGCACCACACCTTATTTCACCATTATGTTGCCTAATTCGACGCCGAGGATTGATGGTAAACCTACGCATAAACAATGTAGCCAACCAAATATTTTTATTAGTTAAACATTTTTTTTTGTTGTTATACAATTACATCATTAGGATCAAATGTTGTATCTATTATAGAATGAAGGTAGTCACAACTAAAGATGAAGGAAATTCATCAACTAATTTAAAGGAATGTAGCATCCTTTTCCATATTTAAACAACCGATGATTGTTTAAAAATAAAAAGTAGAGGCTAATACCGACATTTGGAAATTTATGCCATGGTCAAATCAAAATCCAAGATTCAGGCAAAATGGGACCAAGAAAGCTTGAGAAATGAAATTTGGGTGCATTTAGAGTGGTAAATTTTTTTTAGGGCTTCTCCGCAGTAGTGGATTCTACTGAGTAGGGTATTCTCTGCTGAGGGATTTTCTACAATCTTCTTTGGTAAGTAAAGGTGAAAAGGTACAAAGAAAAGGGAATAAGAGGAGAAACCATTGTTTCTACTTGTGTTGGAGGCGACATTTTTCTACTCGAGGAGTAGAAAACAGAATAAAATGGGGCTCATTTTCCTATTACCTGATTCATTACCAAACGGGAAAGAAGGAGAAACCCCCCATTTTTTACTCATTTCCCCCAATCCAAACGCACCCTGATATGATTTTCTTGGTAGGAAATGAATTTTGAGAGGTCAGAAACAATAAAACCCAGAAAGAAAGAACTTATTATCATCATCTAAAAGGAACGAATCATCTGTTGGCATTTTCTTGAATCAAGATACACTAAAAGGAAGAAAAAAGAAGAAGTACCCAATGTAGGTGTGGCCTTTGTGGCTAGGGCTAAGAGAGCAGAGGAGATAGCAGGCGAAGAATCCTCCTGTCTCCTCCTTTACCGACTCCTCCACTGGTTTTGGATTCTGGGCTTCAGATCTTCTTCCCTTAGCTTTCCTCATCTCTCTCTCTCTCTCTCTCTCTCTCTCTCTCTCTCTCTCTCACGCTCGCTCGATCTCAAATTCGACCGTTGGGATCTTTGTTCGATTCGCATATATCCTCAAGGGAACTGCATTTTGAATTTGAAATTGGTATCTCCAATTCGACATTTGTTATCGAAAATTAATAGCAAATGATCTTGACATCTTTTGTTGCCATTTTAATCCAAAAGATGGCAGTAAATAGTGGTATTTAAAATTAAAAGTTCATTTTTAAAAATATAAATAATTTATTAATCATTAATATATATAAATGATAAGATGCATATGTACGAATTTTTTAGATTATGTTGACATTTTAAATCCATCTTTAAATGAACCCTATATGAGACAATGCAACAATAATTTCAATCATTCTATACAACAGACTAAAACCTTCTCTGAAGACTTTAAATATTTTTTTTTTTTAATTTACGTGTGGAAAACCACGGGAGACTCAGTGTAAAATCCTCACGGGTGAGTCCATTACCTCTAGGGCACACCAAGATTAGGTTATGGGGGTTCGAACCTGTAACCTCCCACTTTATGAAGCGGGAGTCAACCACTTCAACTACACCCATGTAAGTTATTTAATGTTCTTTTAGTCTGAATGGAAAAAAAAAAAACAATTTTATACCTAATATTTTATCAAAAATTGGAGAAAGACAAAAAAAAAAAGTCCATGAAGTAAATGGTGATTTTATCAGCCCTTGAAATGCAAATGTTTGCAACAAGTAGGATAAATGATGTCCATTTGTCACTTGTGTCCACCAAATTGGGGACTGAACCTACTAAAAATGTGTCTCCTATCCCTATTCACCTTTTATCCAAGGATCATAGCAGATGAAGGGGCCATGACCAATTTGTGGATCAAAGATTATTGAGGGTTCATTTTAGATTTCGGACTGGGGCTTTAATTTTAAAATAGAAAGTAAATTTTAGGTTTAAATTGGATGCTAAGACGTATTCTTTCGAGGCCTGACTTGGCCATAAAGGCTCATATGAGCCCAGGCCCTGTTGCAATAAACACTAAAATAAAACTTATTTATATCAAATTCCATTTTTAGAATAATATATTTCTTTAAACGTCAACATGTGATATCTTTTTTTGAGTCAATGACAAAGTACCTTTAATTATTATGAATATAAATACGGTATGTTTTTCACACAAGGCCCAGCTTGTTTATACTAAATATGGGGTCTTAATTTTCTGTTAACGTTGAATATAATAAGCTCACCCTCACACGTGGGCATCTCATACCGAGAGTGGTTATATTGGAAAATACTAAATTTGGATAAGTAGTAGACTGAAAAACAGTCTTGATCAGATTAAGGAACTCATTTTCCATGCTCTTTAAATTTTAATATCTTAATTCTTTTTTAAAATTCCTAACCGTTTTGGGCTTAAAGAGCACCGTTCAGTTGAATCAATATACTCCTTTCTGGGCTCATATTCGAAGTATAAACTTTTTTAATAGGCCCATCATTATAGGTGAAAGTGAGCCATATAATGCTCTCCCTTTGTCAGTTTATAAGTCCTTATCCAATATATAAAATGCTAATGTCTGAATGTTCGGAATTCCAATCCATTGATCATGGAATCAAAAGATAAAAAGAAAAGAAAATAATAATTAGGCTGAATAAGCTGGACTGGGCTTAAAATATGAAGAAGGCCCAGACCATAGCCCATTCTATCAAACACCCAGGTTTTTAGGAGTGCTCAGTCCACAGGCCCAAAATTTAATCAAATCTAGGCACAAAGCGTCATGGACCATCATCCATTTATCCCAAATCAAGATCATCCGTTCTGGGCACAATGGGTAATTTTTACTGTTTTAGATTCGACTGTATCGTGTATTCAGGAAGAAGTTTTTTTTTTGAATGAGAGGATTAGTTATTCATTCAAAATGGAGCCCAAGATACAAAAATTTGCCCATAGCCCGGGCCAGGCAAAGAGAAAGAAAGGAGATGCATGGCCAAAAAGCCAACACCCAACAAAACCAACAAAAACAATATACATCAATCTGTACAAAGAAAGTGAGTCAGATTAAAACTATGCTAGCAAACCGATGATCAAATGTTAGTCGATGCTATATCTGTAGAATAAAATATGTCGTTGCTGTTAGTCATCGAAAAAGTAGAGAGTTTTGAAGCAAACAATTTGAACAATACCAAAACAGAATTTGCCAAGGAGGGAATTAATAGCTCTAATATGGTTGAAATAGTGCCACTGAAAGACATGGGAGTGTTTAATGAACTTTGCAATCTTATCGGGGAACATAATGCAATAGAAGGGGATGTCCAATCTGAGCATAGCTAACAAAATTTTTTTTGTGCAAAATTCAGCATTGGAATGGTGGAGTCCATGGAAATGAGAGGGGTAGAATAGAAGCCAGTGATGCCATTATCGGAGTACATGGCACCAAGGAAGTTCCTCCCGCCAGAAGAAAACTAGAAATGATTAGAGATCAAGGGCCAGAGATAAGGGGGCATTCCTATCCAGTGGTATCGGTGGACCAACAGATGCAGAGGGCAGGTTCTCGAAGCTGCGAAGCCGTCTCTTATTCCCTTAACATTAGAGTTGGAGAGGAGAAAGATGAGACGATTACGAATATCCATACGAATATTGTAACAAAGTCGATTAGTATTGCTCATAGAGTTTTTGAAAATTCTGTCATTTCTCTCATGCCAAAGGTACCAGATTGTTGCAGGTAGAGCAAGGTGGACAACCAAAGATTCAAGACGGCTATTACTGTTATGAATTAGCATAGAGGAGTCAATCAAGATGTTGCCCGACTGGTTGTTTAGTTGAAACTTTCTCATCAGATTGTTCCAAACATCAGTAGAGAAACTGCAGTTCACCTCAGTGCTGATGAGATTCCACCAAGTCTTTTTCTCAACTTGAAATGAAAAAAAGAATCAATCTTGCACGGGATAGTTCAACTAGCAGACACTTTAGCTCAAAAACAAGAGATCTTGAGTTTTAATCCCGTAGTCATCTGATGCGCGAAGCTTGTAAGGAACATCTAGAGTTTTACCCAACACTTTAGTACTTAAAGAGAGATGAGAGTCTTTGAATTGTCTATCAAAAAATAGAAAAATGACTCTTTTCTTTATTTTCTTCTAATAAGAATAAAACCATTTTTCTCAACTTTTATAATATATGAATTTCAATAGAAAAAGACATGAATATTGGATGAAACTATCAACTCGTTATATTATTGATATGCATTGGTGAATTTGTTAGGTCATATTGGTTGAGTCAGGTTGATACGATATGGTATCGTGGCCATACCCAAAGGAATAATTTGATGGGTTGATATCTAAGTACATTGGCCGGTGCATTTTGTACCAATCTAAATCGTATTGAAACAGACCACGGTTTTCTTTTTATCCCTTCTTACAATTAGTAAGATTCTTCTGTAATGCATGCAAATGATCCTAATGTGAAGTAGAAAAAATAAATAAACCACAATACAACAAATACAAACAATCACATATAAAATATGAGACTAACGTGGTTCAATAGTGTGCCTACGTTCACAATGAGATGGGAGCAATTCACTATCTTCAATAATAAGATTACAATAATGCTCTCTTTCTCACACCTTGCTCAATATAAATTAATACCATAATCTTATAATTTTCTTATAGATACAAAATATAGATAACACTATGTACAAAACTACAAAGTTTAGGTAAAGAATAAAGACTTAATGTTTTTTTTTTTTTTGAATTTACGTGTGGAAAACTATAGGATACCCAGCGTAAAACTCCCATGGGTTGACATTACCCCTAAAGTACACCAAGATTAGGCCGTGGGGGATCGAACTCATAACCTTCCGTTTCCTTAAGAAAGAGGTAACCAACTGAACTACACCCATATAGATACAAAATCGACATCCTTAAATATGAATTGTATATATGATGAAACTCACGTATGTAGTTCCTATAATTTTTATTTTTATACTTATTTTATTTTTGGAAAACTCAAACATCCTTTGACTCATTTCTTTACAAATTATATTGCCTGCCATAGGCCCCTTTTGTTCCTTGGCTCAAAAGTGAAATGTACTAGAAATTGCACAAGGCCAAGTAATGGATGATGGACTTTGATCTAACAGCCCCTTTTGAGAAAAAAACGACAACACACTTCAAACAAGTTGGCATTAAGCAATTCCCCCCAAACGAGTTTCTATCTTGTCTCATGTCATTCCACACCCACGACCTTTCACCTTTTTTTCCTCCACTGCCATTAGTTTTAGTTTAGGGGTGTGATTACTGATTATGTAGACAGCCAAAGAGAACCACAAAACCCATTTATTATTGTGGCTTGACAGTCAGAGATTTCTGCCAACAACCCAATTAGGAGGCTACCCTCTGATGTTTGAATAGGGAGGTGGAAAAGAAATAAAAGAAAAAGGAAAGACACAGCCTCAAAATCAATAGAGACTGGGGGAGAGATTTGATTGCTATTTTCTAGTTATTTAGGTTAGTCCAGTTTTTCTTTTAATTTTTTCAAAACCATCAATCATTGGTATCTTGAAACTTTGGTTTAAATTTCATTTATATCTATTTTGCAGCCATTTTTGGAGAAAAACTGATTATCGTTGTCATATATCAAAATTTTATTCCATCTATCTAAGATTGACTTTTTAAACTCTACTCATTCATTTTATCCTATCATAAACTATGGAGTAAGTCACTTTTATTTAATATATCTTTTTTTTTTTTAATTTCTTCTTTATATTGTCAACAGTCTACCTCTTCTCTTTCTCAATTAAACTAATATTTACATGCCACACTCTGCAATTTGTCATTATTTAAATTTTACTTTTTTACTTTTTTTTTAATAAAAAAATATATCTCTATTTGTTTCCAAAACTATAACATCCTTTCTTTATTTGCATTATTTAATTATTTTGCAAATACAAAATTGCCTTTTGTGGGTAAAATTTAAACACGATTCAGGGATGACTAGATGGAATTGGATTACTCTAGGACAAATTCTAGGTTAGATCCACTCATAACCATAGTCCAACAAGTCTAGTCACATTTAACCCAATTTTGAGTTAAGCACCTGATAATTACTACTTTAATATTATTTAATCTTTAAATTAAAGTAACTAGAAACTTGCTTTAAATTCCTTAAGTTACCACTTTATTGCTTTATTGCTGAAAAAAGTTATCACTTTTTGCTAACACCACCAACATATTAATTATATTAATTTATTAACTTTCCCATTGTTTGGCTGCCAATTCATGTCTATTCATCAAAAGTAAAGATAAAAAACAAAGCAAACAAATGAAATCTACGTTACATTCTTATAACCCTTGTCAAGGGTCCCACACTTGTTCAATGTGGGGCACAATTAACATCAAAATAGAAATTAATTAACATGCCCATTAATACAAACTTAGTTTAATTTTAATTGTGATGCAGGACAAGGTTGGTCACAAGTGGTGTTATCATAAATCTCCAAAAAAAACTATCATCTTCAAAGAATATCTAATTGTATTTTACACTCATTTATGTCGATGGTAATTATTCTAAAAATATTTAATTACTTATTTAGAAATTTAGTTCTATAATTATGCAAAATATATTTCACAAGATGGTATAATTGTAATTACTCTAAAAATATTGAGTTATACATTTAGAAAAGTTTAACTATGTAATTACACTAATTAAAATTCAAAAGATAGCTTTATTACATAACTACAAAATTTTAATTATGTATTTCAATTTATACTCAAGTATGTCAACTATTTAAGCAATTGTGCTATACACACAAATAAGTTAACTGTAATTACTTAAATAAAATTATCTTCAAAGAATATTGAGGTAATTAAAATCTTGCTATAGCAAAAACAAGTGTAAAAATAAAAGTAATGGTAGATTTTATTCTTATGATATTTACTAACTTATTGTTAATTTATCAATATAATGTCAGATTAAATTGGCCCAACATTTTCTTGGAAAAATAAAGTGACATGTTGAAAATGCTGTCAGAAGGCTAAGTGGCATATTTGTGGCAAGTGGGCCCACACTTTTGTGATGAAAGCCATCGGCCATGGTTTGAAAAATTGATAGGACATTTTGGGTGGGATACATTCTGATAGCATCGCTAATGGGTTAGGTCGAACCCATGATTCCCTTTATCTTGACTGGACAAGTCCACAGATATGGTCTTGGTTTTATGTTTGGACATTAAAAATAGGCTGGTTTGGGCCGAGAGCCCAAGATATGATGGGCTCAATAATTTAAAAAAATAGGTTAGTTCAGTCCATAGATTAGTTTGGTTCAGTTCATTTATCATAACATCAGTCATCTTGGCATATAGATCCTCATCATCATCATTATTAGAGTTTTCATCTTATTTATTTGGAGTGAGAATGGTTTGTGAATTTTTTATGATCATCATTATTATGATCAAAGTGAAGATCTTATTTATCTGATATAAGTTTTTCAAGTTTTACTTTTTTATCTAATCTTATTATAAATTTTACAGTTAATCACTCTACTATCTATCATGTATTTTTTATCTTTTTTCTCCTTATTTCTAATGGCTTGGACCTCTTCTTTGTACCTGCTAGTTGTGGCATTTCAACTCTAAGCATTAGAATTCTCTATGATTTTCTATTTACATGTTCAAATCTCCTCAAATTATCTCAATTTGCGTTCTATTGAAATTATTTTTAAACTTTCCCTGATATGGTCATTTTTAATTCTATCTTTTTAGAGTTAATCTACTCATACAACTAAACATACACATCTTCATAACTTTAATTTTGTCTATTTATCTTATCTTCATTGTCTAGCGTTCTACTCTATAACATATTTGCATGTTTGATAACTGTTTTATAAAAATATCCCTTTAAACAAGGTTAGACTTGTATCATGAAAAGTTCACTAGCTTGTCAGATAGTTTTCTCATGGACTATATTAATGTAAATTTAGTTTTCCATGCTTTAACAAATCATATCACTTCGAAAAGAAGTTGCTTAACAAAAATTGGTGACTTGATTTCAATTTGAAATTTCATTAACATTTAAAACTTTAAGTTTTGGCCCATTTCACTCTTTTTTTTCCCAAAAAATTCCCTATTTTTTATTTTCAGTATATTAGTTTTGGACTCTTTTTTGGAAAATCTCAATATTTCACCATATCTGCACATCACCCCCTAACATCTGATAAATTAAAATTTTAACTAATATTTGAAACTCAGTGCTTGATACATCATACATCTCTATCGTAGAAAAGGCTGCATCTCTCTTTATAAAAGAATTTGACAGAGCCTCAAGATTGCGTTTACCTGTCCTTAGGTATGAGTTACAACCAGTGTCGTATAGATACGAGTTGAGGTCTAAAGTAAAAAATTTAAATAGAATTTTTTTAGTATTTAACAAATTATTATAAGTAATATTTAATAAAAAAATTAATTATATATAATAAAATAAATTATTCTATATAATAAAATTTTTAACTTAAAAAAATCAAGAGGTCAACAATACAGAGCATTGAAAAATTTATCCATCTGAGTGAAATTATTCAACAATTAAAACAGAATAAGAACACTTTAAAAGATCAGTATACTGAGTGGGCTGAAGTGCAAACAGAGAGTGAGAGATGAGTTCTCTCTATCATTTTTTTAATATATATAATCTGAGTAACTTACAATCAATTAGCTGAATAATGGCAGTGAATAATGGCAGTGGAAAAACAAACCCAAATCATTTTCCTTATTTTTTTTTTCAATCCCATTTACAATATCAAATTTAACAAAACATTTAAGGAAAACCTATCTAAGAAACGAAATAGAGATGGAGGAATAACAGAGAGAAGGGTTTTCTGGACTTACTTTCTTTTGAAAATAATCTTAACAAGTTTTGATATTAAAATTGATTCTAATTAAAATTAACATTAGCATTAAATCAAGAAGTAAAAGAGATAAAAGATTAATATGAGAATTATTTACAAAAACCTGAAAGAGAAAGAAGAGGGATTTCGACCGATCTGAGTTTCAGAACGAATTTTCATTTCTATTTTAACAGGAATTGTCCAAAATTACCTTATGTCATAAATTCATTAATCCAAACTGTTTATCAATTAAAATTGAAATTTTAAACTAAGAAATGAAATGAGAAAGACTTGCAGAAGTCAGAGAAAGAGAGTGAAGATGTGATTGTTGGGTTTCAATAATCAATAAAGAGAGAGGGGTTGACGAGAGATTGAGAGTCTGAAAGAGAGAAACAAGAACCATTTTTATAATTGCATCGAGTTTCAGCCCTCATGGCGAGAGAGACTTGGATGGGAGCCCAGCCATGGATAGAGGGGCCTTTTTCGTCCGAAGGACTAAGGCAATTGCCTTTCTTACCAAAGGCTAAAGATGGCCCTGGTTCCAATTTTACATTATGAATGGTTCTTCCTTTTCAAAATGACTAAAAGTGTTTTTTTATTTATTTCTCATAATAACAAATTAGTTGATCAAATCCTTATTATAACCAGTAACGACAAAGAATAAAAGAGAGGTTCAAGTAGTGTAATCGCACTTTGTGAATGTTAATCAAATATTAGAGAAAGGGTTTAGGCCACATAAACATGTTTCCCACTTCCAATCATTTTGCCCAAATTAAAGCCTACAAATAAGGATGTTGTGATTCTCAACTTGGGTTTGTTTATTGTCTTAGAGAACTTAGATATCCTCTTTCACCATTCATTAATCTCTTTTTGTCTCACACTACATGCAACAGATGATCATAAATTATCAAAAATCATAGCTAACTGGTAGAACATTAGGTATCCATAAAGTGATAAGAGTGGTCCAAAAATCCTTAAAAGAGAGAATCTGTTTACAACAATAAAAGATCATCAACAAGATTTTGCACTAAGGGACAAAGAGATCTATGCAATATCCTAGAGTATGGGTGGTCATACTATTTTACAAGTTCATATATGACTTGAGAATCTGAATCTTCTAGATGTGAAGTACACTAAAAAATCCGATGAGGGTGAGAGTTTATTAAAATATTATTTAAATGTCGGATGTAATAATTACGGTTTAAATAATTTTTTTATTAAAAAGATCAATGAGAGTGAAAAATGTATGAAAATCCACTTCTAGAACACCTGTGACTATATTGAGAGAAACACCAGTCAAATAATTATGTCTCCATTGGATTGAAGATTGAGGCCATGTCATAGAATCTGAAGAGTAGATTTAAATTGATTGTTTATAAATTTTCAATGCATAAAGTAGTGGTCTTTGGGTCCTTTACTTTGAGAGCCTAAAAAGTGAGAACACCAACCCTATTATGTGAGAACTTTGATGTACGGACCCACATAATAGGAGCCCAGTATGTTGGCTAGGCAAAAGCCCACATGGATTTGCCTTTGAGAATTTGGAATAAAAGAATAATAGATTAGCACGAAGGAATCATAAGATTAGAAAAATTATGGGTATATTTGATGATAAGAAAGTTTTTGTAAGAAGTTCAGAGAAACAAATATATCTATTTCAGTTGAAAAATATAAATTTATTATGAGATAGGCTCCACATAGTAACGTTATTGGAATAGAGACTTTCATGTATTATATAATTTAAAGAAAATTCACTCATCCAACCAATCATTATAACTTTATAAGATAAGTCAGGAAAAAATAATAAAATCTTTTTTCTTTTAAAAGAAAAGAAACGCAAACTATTCTTTTTTACAAAAGAAAGGAATTCATACTTTCAATGAATGTTTCGTTGCACCTAACATGGGGTAGTTCAAGTGAAAACTTCTCGTTTCAAGAAATGAGAGGTTGCGAATTCGACCCATGACGTTAGCTGACGGCTATCTTGTGTGGGTGTGGGATTTCACCCAAAGTTAGGGTTTTAGGATAACTAACTTTAACCCCAAAAGTTTGGATTATAATGAAACAAGCTTTAGTCTATATCAATGGTAAAATCTATAATTGTATACTAGAGATTCACTTTCACTAGGGATTAATATAAGAATTGATCAATCTTATTGGATGTTTTGATCTTAAAAAGGTTGGTTCTATGAGGCACTTCACAATTAGACAATTATTTCTTATAGGCTCGTACTAAACCATATCCAATAGTATACAATATTTGTTGATTCTTAGCTGGGTACATGCAAATCAGTGAGGCCCATGAGGGTGAGTGATGGAAACATACACTACATTGGACATAAATTTTAAACTAACAAAGAAAGTTGCAAATATCTTTGTATTATTGGGAATATTTGGGGCCCATTGAGTAGTCTCGAGGCACTTAGATGGAATTATGAGTAATGATAGAGAAAAAAAGCTATTATGATTGAATGTGGTAGGCCAATACACTGCATGAGATTTAAAAGTAGGGTTTTTTTTGCTTTCTCAACCAAAGAAAAAGCATTAAAATATCCAAAGTTATTGTTATATATTTGATGAAAATTTTAAAAAATATTGAACATTTTTAAATCGTTTAAATTATTATTTTCTCTTTGAATTTAGATTGAACATTTTTATATTCATTTGATGCGTCAAATAGGACACTAGGTCGATAGAAATAATTTGTCAAATCTAAATTATAGATCAACTTTAGATTGATAACATCAATAATTTATGTGATGATAATGATTGATGAAATAAAAAAGGTGATTTTCTAATACGATGCATGTGGTGTGAGCATTGACGTGTGTGAAGCCCAAAAGTGAGCTAAAATTTTGATGTGGTGGGGTCATTAAGGATAAGAAAATGGATGATTGAAACGAAAAAATATGGACCATTGGATCTTTAGTTTTGTGCCCCACCAGATACATGGCTTGGATTACCCAAATTTCACTTCAGCATAGTATGCCTCCTTCAATGATTGATTGGGTTAGGTAATCATTGAAATGTGTGATTAGGAAATCTTCCTGTTTAGACACTGCTCCTAGTCCTAAGGAACCTGACTTTGGCATGTGCTGAACATCATCTTCCCCATTTTTTTTCTACGATTAGGTAGCAAAATTTGACATTTGGTGTAATTAAAATAGAGAAATATATGATTGTAATAACTCAAGGGGTTGGCCTGATTGTCAAAATACAAGCGTGGCTTGACATTGGAGACTTAAATTTGATTCACATTCAACTCTAAGGATCACTTTCCATAGTTGAGACCTAATATATGTGAAATTGAGAGGGTTACACATACTCCGAAGATCACTCTAAATCGTAATTAAAAAAGATGATAAACTTTTACAAACTATGAATAAAAGTTATGAATTAGTTGCCCATAAAAAGTCTATTTTAAATTTGCTAGCTAGTCCAAGGCTGTTAGATGAATGAAGTATCATAACCAAAGACAGAACTATTTATAGATTAATTTTGATTTTAGAAGAAAAATATTTTAAGTTAATGACTAATGATGACAATAATGACAAACTGATCTTAAACTTTTTTCCTTATACTAGGTTTAAGAACTTGCTATTTATAATATCTGAGATGTGATGGTATTTTTTATTCTTCAATTATGCAAATAAGATAGAATCGGATTTGGAAAAAAGTAACTTAATCAGAAATTCAACATAATCACATGAATTATTCTTTTGGCCACCAAATTGGCAAATTGACACAACAAGTGAGACATGATGCAACAAATCACATCTTCTCTTTTTTTTTTTACTCATCTAAATCTTAACACTAACAATATGATCCTCAGCCATCAAAACATTCACAATTGCAACTTAAACATGTCTTCTCTTCTTTTTCTTTTCTTTTTTGAGTTATTATCAAAACCATAGATTTTACTGAATGATGAGAAGATCATCCAATTTACTGCAATGACAATCTTCTCATGGAACTACAACCCGCTCCATAATGGGAAAAATATATATATTTTTCATCCAACCAATATTTCAGCCCTCTTCTAACTTTTTCATAAGCCAAGCTATTTTTTTTTTTAAACCTCAATCCATTTTTTATTTGAATCAAACCAATTTAGATTGGGTTAATCTGATCATGGATCGGCCTATGTAATTATGTAAACAATGAGGTCCATATAAATTATATTGATATATTTCAAGCGATAAGATATTTATAAAAATAAATTTCCACCACTAAAATATAATCATTGTAAAGAGTTAAACTTAAAATATCATCAACTAAACATCTACAAATATAGAGTGGATATATATATATATATCAAATTTGAATTATTTTAGTGCTATTGAATTGAAAATAGTGAGTCAATTTTTTCTTCTCTTTTTTCCTGAATTCAACTCATATTTTAAATGAGTTAGGTTAGCCCATTTATATTTTCAACTGAGTCGGTTTATGCTAACCCTAACTCAAGTTGCACTCTTAAACGAAGTGTATAAAATATTTTGAAATAAGTTTTATTTCAATTAATAATAATTTGATAAGTAATAAATTTGACTATATGCTGATGACTTAAATTTTGATGAAATATTTAGTCCATCGCTTAAAATAAACAGAAATACATGTTTGGACAAGATTGTCTTCTGAATAGAATTATCAATACCATGAAAAATGGGCAGAGGGAGACAACATTCCTTAAGACAAGAATAATAGAAAATGAAAAAAAAAAACATAAACATTTCCTTAATACAAGAAGAACCAAAAAAAATAAAATTGATAAAAATATCACTTAAATCAATTGGTCTAATTTTTTTTAAATAATATAGAAAAAATAAAAGAAAAATGGTAACATTCCTTCTAACAAAATAATTTAACAAATACAGAATCATTTCCTCAACACAAAATAAAAAAATAAAAATTATCCCTTAAAGTATCCAAACATCTCCTCTCACTCTCTCTCTCTCTCTCTCTCTCTCACCTCTATAAAGGCCACGAGAGAGATTTATACTTACGTTGAGATACGAGAGGAGAAAAGATGGTCAGTCTCCCAGAAAAGAAAACCTTTGCAACTCGCTGGGACTCGTCCCTGACTCAGCTCAACTCTTTTGTGGCCGATTCACGACTCGGTCGGCGCTTCAAGCTCGCCGAGCGCAACTCCACCTTCACCACTGAGCTCGGAGCCGGCACTGCCACCTTCCTCACCATGGCCTACATCCTTGGTGTCAACGCCAGTATTCTCGCCGACTCCGGTGGCACGTGCTCTGTCTCCGACTGCACTCCCCTATGCTCCGACCCCACCATCTCCACCTCCAACTGCACCGGCCCCACTCTCCAACTTATCCCACCTAGCCCCACCTGCATGTTCCCGCCGGTCAACCCAGGTTACGCCGCATGCTTAGAACGCACACGTAAAGATCTTATCATCGCCACCGTCGGATCTTCGCTGATCGGATGCTTGATAATGGGTGCATTGGCAAACCTTCCTTTGGCACTTGCACCGGGAATGGGCGCCAACGCGTACTTTGCATACAATGTTGTCGGCTTTCATGGCTCCGGCGATATCGAATACCGGACGGCACTAGCTGCTGTTTTCATCGAAGGGTTAATTTTTCTTCTCATTTCAGCACTGGGCATCCGAGCCCAACTCGCCAAACTCGTTCCCCGACCCGTCCGAGTTGCCGCACCGGCGGGCATCGGACTCTTCCTCGCATTCATCGGCCTACAGAGCAACCAAGGCATCGGCCTCGTCGGCTTCTCCCCCTCCACTCTAGTCACTCTCGCTGCCTGCCCCGTCTCCTCCCTAGCCTCCGTTGCCCCTGTCGTAACAGCAGATAATGGCACCGTTACATTATTGCCCGGCGCTTCTGCGTCGGGAGATATTCTCTGCGTAAATGGCCGGATGGAGAGCCCAACGTTCTGGCTCGCCATCGTCGGCTTCGTCATCATTGCCTACTGTCTGGCGAAAAACATCAAGGGCGCGATGATCTATGGTATCGTGTTTGTAACGGCCGTTTCATGGTTCCGTCACACACCCGTAACTGTTTTTCCTGATACAGATATGGGGAACGCTTCGTATCGGTATTTTAGAACGGTGGTGGACGTGCACAAAATTGAAATGACAGCCGGAGCGCTCAGTTTTTCGGGTATTGGGACAGGGCACTTTTGGGTAGCGGTTGTAACGTTTCTGTATGTCGACATCCTCGATACGACCGGTTCGTTGTATTCGATGGCCCGTTTCGCTGATTTAACGGATGGTAACGGGGACTTTGAGGGCCAGTACTTTGCTTTCATCAGTGATGCAGCATCGATCATTGTCGGGTCATTGCTCGGTACATCGCCCGTTACAGCATATCTTGAGTCCTCGACTGGGATTCGGGAAGGGGGACGTACCGGTATAACAGCATTGACTGTAGCGGGTTACTTCTTCTTGGCCTTCTTCTTCACACCGTTACTAGCTTCGATACCCTCATGGGCCGTGGGTCCACCATTGATCTTAGTCGGGGTCTTGATGATGAGATCTGTGGTCGAGATCAATTGGGTCGATATGAGAGAGGCCATACCGGCTTTTGTAACACTGATATTGACTCCGTTGACTTACTCCATCGCGTACGGTTTGATTGGAGGAATTGGGACCCACATCATATTACACTTCTGGGATTGGGTTGAGGGGTTTTTTGGGAAGAAAAAATCTACGGCAAATGGAGAAAATATTTTACAAGTTGCTGGGATGGAAAATGGTACCAATAAAAGCAATGGCTGTACTAGTATGGTTTGAAATGCGAATATAGTTAGTTTTTTTAGATAAATAGCATCTTTTCTAATTTCCTTTTGATTTAATTTTAAATGAGGAAATTGGTTCTTTTATTTTGAGTTTTTAGATTTTTTTAGTTTGATTGCGTGTTTATTGATTTTTGCTTTGTAATTGAAGGAAAAGAAACACCAATATGGTCAATGAATTTTATAAATTTTTTTAAAAAAATTTATTATGGAAAACCGTGGGATATTCAACGTAAAACTCTCAAAGATGAGTTCACTACTTCTAGGACACACCAAGGTTAGACCATAGGGGTTCAAATCTACAACCTCCAACTTCGTGAGACGAGAGGCAACCAATTGACTCATTTTACTTTTAATATATATATTTGTTATCATTTCAGTCATCAATACACTCAGCTGTTGTCTGTGTGGATGGATGTATTGAGCATCATAAGTATAAGTAAGTATATTGAGCTAATTATTTTATTTTAATTTTGGAAATGTGTAGACTAAGATAATTCAATAAACTTTATTTTAGACAGTTGAACTATCTACATGATAAATTATCCAAATATTTAATTTTTTTTCATGAGATAAATTCCACAATCAGATATTCTCGTGTCAAAATATCCAAAGAATGGAAGGCCAAAATTCTTCTAAACCTGGTCTTTGAAATATAATAATTTATTTAATATTCATAGGTTCAAGTGTTCAACATATTTTTAGCTTTTGCCGTTGATTAGATATTTTAGTGGGAGAAAGGTATCTTCTTTATTCTGTTTTGATGAATTTAGACAAACAAATGGTATAAATATGACTTGCAAAAGTTCTGGAATCTAATGGATGGGGCCCTACATTAAGGTTCTCGTAATCCCTTTGATTGTGCATTAGAATGTTCGAAATGACAAAAGTTTGGGCTTTTTTTTTCATTTTCTTTATATAAGAATATATTTTTAATGATTCCATTAAATAAAGTTGAGATATTACAAATTATAGATATAAGAAGGTGATGGTGATAAAGTTTGGAGCACGGTTCTGCTCTAAAGATTTCTGTTTAAGTGATCGTCAAAAATTAATTTAATTGGATCAATCAAATCATGTTTTAAAAACCATAAAATTTAGAAATTAGAAAAAAAATTAAAATTATCAAATATTGGTGGTTTTCAGAGTACTTAAAACTGTGTTATTTTAGGTCTAAAATTGGTTCTGAGCCTGGGTCTCTTGAGCCCGGATTTGTCAACCGAGACTGCTAGCTTTTACTGGGCCTGGGCCTGGGCCAAGTTACACACCCTATTGGACCCTTAGGTGGATGGCGGAAACCTTGCCACTTTGCCAGGCATTACTTTAATGTCTCATGGGAAATGTAACTTGTTGGTTAGCTTGGGAAAAAAAATCTCTATTCTCTGTTGTAGATCCATCATAACTGACCTTCTCAAGTAAAACCCAATCAGAATGTGCCTAAAAAGGCCATATTTTTTAAATTGGGCCTTTTGGGGTCGTTGTGCTTTCACCATGCCCAGCTCAACAAAAATCCGAGACTGGCCGAAGCAAGTTATGTAATCTTGATCATTTCTTTAACTTGAAGTTATTAAAACTACTGGGCAATGTGTATAGATTTTGTCAAATTTCACTTGTAGTTGGGAACCTTAGCACAACCCAATCTATGACCCAAGCTTATTCAGGCTGAACCAGCTAATTTCTATGTTGGTTCAAGGTGGTTCAGGTCGAGTTGCATCCTTATGAACCATAAAGAATTAGGTTGCTGGTAGGAATCGGGCCAGATATGCAAGTATTCCGCCCCAAAATCTGATGCACAATACCCATTAAGTAACTTTCAAAAATTAAAAAGAAACAATGAATTATAACGATTCGTCTCGTTAGCATGATATTGTCCACTCTGAGACTCACACGGTACGTACGGCTTTCAATTGACGAACCAACTCACTATTGCTCTCAAAAGGACTCATACTAGAATGAGAAAGGCTACTACTTATATTTCAGAGAATTTCCAATTCAATTAGTAATGTAAGACTTTTTCTCCATAGGGACAATCCACACTATAGACCCCTCTGGGGTAGAATATTACAATTTACCTCCCTTAAAGTCAGAACTTCCATCCGCTCTGCACACACAACAATCAAGCCCACACCCTCAAACATAGAGTTGAAATATGCTCTGATACTATTTATAACGACCCGACCCAACTCCATCACAATATTGTCCGCTTTAAGCCCCACGACCCACACGACTTTGTTTTGGGCCCTGGCCCACCAAACCAGGCCCAAAAGGCCTTGTAATGGGTTGAGGGTTTGCCTCTTCAAATAAAGTCTCCACCACCCAAGTCCACAACCAATGTGGAACTTTTGGATGGGAGGGTATTACAATCCACCTCCTTTAAGACTAAAGCCGTCTCCGACTCTGTCATATCACACTGACAGGGGTACACACACACATACAGACAACGTCATGCAAGTAGAGCCTACACAGTTCGAGTGTTGAACCGTGCTCTGATAATACTTGTGACGATCCGACCCTACCCATCACAATATTGTCCGCTTTAGGCCTCACTTGGGCTCACACGATTTTGTTTTAGGCCCTGACCCACTAGATCAAGTCCAAAAAGCCTTGTGTTAGAAAAATGAATGCTAATACTTATATATCAGAGAATTCCAATGCAATTAGTAATGTATAAATTTTTCTTCATAAACACACTCCACACTATAGACCCCTTCTAAGACATGGTATTACATATACTGACCATGTCCCATGGTCAAAACTCTTAAAAACAATGATACTAGCTCAAGATCCAATGATAATTTAGTTGGGCCTAGAACCTGTTGGGCTGAAATGATTTCATAGTAGATAATAATTAAATTTAAGTAAGCCCATGATAAGTTATTGAATCTAGGTCGAATGATTATTTCTTGCTGTCTTCGCAGGCATAATCACTGGGATCATTTATTGGCCAAGAGGTGAGATGCCCTTTGCTCAAAAGCTGACCCAAATGTAACCTGACATGGTGTCTTATGTAGACTAATGACTTAGTTTCTTTAAAATTTAAAAGGCTAAGATTTTACGACCCCTACACATTTTATATAATCATATATCTGTATATCAGTCCTTAATCAATTTAATAAAAAGTCTCGTTAACAAGTTTTGCTAGCCTAACTCGATGTGTATACAGAGATCTTTGATAAGAATTAGAAGAAAATATAAAATTAAAAATGAGTATATTGCTCAAACAAAGAAATCGATCATGTAATGTTGTTCAAGACACAATTGAGATCATTCATTTTCCCTGAAATTAGGATTCTTTGAAAGTTTTTTATTCTATAAAAATTGCAGTATATGAGTTCTTTTTTCCACAATTCTCAATTTCATAATTTATCCGAGTGACTCATACCCCTACCTTTGAAATTTTTTTTTTTTTAAAAAGCTGTAGAAATGCTTAAAAGAGTGCGAAAGAGTGCGAAAGCCCATTTCTTTGTCTATAGTGTTTCTTATGTAACGAAGATTAGATAAAAACCAGTGAGAAAGTAAGAAGGATTGAAGCGTGACAAGTTCAAATAGTTTGCAGAAATTCTTGAGTTACTTGTGAGGTGTGAATATATCATAGTTTAAAAACTCAAAATAACTCATGTACGTGAATTTGAATTGACTCGGCTTGATAGGATTTTGAATTGAATGAATCAATGTATTTTAAAAGTATTTTTTTTTCAATTGAATTCAAAACCTCATACGAGTTACTCGACTAGAGAAGATTATGAGTGGAGTCTTGAAAAATAAATTACAAAATTAGCAAAATCTTAAAATTTAAATTCCTTAATTGTTTGCAAGACATCCAAGCTGTAAAGGCAGTTTGTAATCATAAGTGAATCCAGCATCCCACATGCCATGCGGTGGCCATTTCACATGCAATCAAAGTACCAAACCAAGGTTAGTGACATAGTGGTAGTCATTATGGTAGTCATTAGTCAATGTTAATGGATAAGGATATTTTTTTTTTTTAATTTCAATTATGTAAATTCGCATATTTAAGTGGTCAAGTGAGATTGTGGAACAAGGGCCTTCCACAATTCGTGTCATATTCTTATGTACTATTTAATATCAAAATGCTACATATTATAAAAATTAAAATTAAATTAAAAAAAAAAGGAACTAAATTATTCAAATTAGATTTTCCATCTCATAATACCTTTTGGGGGCATGTGCCACATTGGAACCACAACTTTTAGGCATCTGTCATTTCAAAGAATCATCGAAAATATCTTTTTTGTCTGCGGTTAAAATTATATTTAAACTGAATAAAATATTTTAGAATAAAATACAGGGAGTTTCGTTCTATTTGAGATCATTAGTGCAGTGAAAGATTTTTTATTTATTTATTCATAAGGAAATCATGGAAAACTCAGCGCAAGACTCTTACGAGTGATACTTATTATTTTTAGATCACATCAGGTGAGGTCATGGTGATTTGAACTTGACATCTTCCACTTCTTGAGATAGGAGATTACCAGTTAAACTAAACCTATGTGGATAATACTTAGAAGTTAAGGAGTAAAATTGATCTTTTCTATAAAAACAATTAAAAGAAAAGAACATTTTTTTCTCTCAGTGAAAAAGGTTATTGGAAGAATATTTTCTCTATATTTTCCTTATCTCAATTTAATTGGACTTTTAATTCACCAGTTTTATATTTAAATTATTTAGCAGAACTTTTAATTGATGTAATATTTAATTGAACGGCCACAAGTGGACATAGTCAATAATGGGTAATGCTTACAAGGTTGATTAAGTTAGATTAGTATTATCTTATCAGTTATCACCACATTTATTAATATATTGGCCTGTGCATGTGGGTGATAATGTATGATCACTATTATAAGATGAGTTGTTTCAACCACTTATCAATGAGTTAAGTCTCCTACCTAAGTTGCTTTACTCTTTGCAACCATTTCTTGTTACATTATTGGAATTTGAAACTTTAGTGATGCTTTTATAGAATACTCGTTCCCATCTGGTTGTTCACAAGTGAATTTTCCATTTTAAGGTGATATTTGTACTATTGCTATAAATGAGAAATAATGAGATTTCACAATAAAAATCAGATTTTGTCTACATGAGTGTAGTTTAACTGGTAATCTCCCACCTTAGAAAGTGGGAAATATCAGATTTAAGCTCCCATGACCTCACATAGTATGTCCTAAAGACACTAGAAATTACCTGTGAGTAAAAGTTTTACGTTGGATTTCTCATGATTTCCTATACGTAAATTTAAAAAATAAATATCAGATTTTTCACATTTATCATTCATGAAATATGTTTTTAAATGCCTATTAATGAATAGTGGATATTCAAGATCTTATTTTATAGTCAACCTCCTACACCTGATTTTTCTCATATAAATATCAACTAATACAATAAATATTTTTAATTTAGTCATTAATCATATGTTGAGTCATACGTGCCGTGGGTTTATATAATCTTAGCTTATATTGTAGTGTGGAGTGTGGACAAGTGGATGCTGATGAGAGAAATTTAAAACAACGTGGGACCCGAATAAACTGAAACCAAGCAAAGTTTCTAGGCTGACTTAGAAAGTCAGGCCAGGTCCCGCAGTTGCGACTTGCGAGGGAGTCTCTGAAGTCTAACTTGTTTGGCTTGTGCTTTCAAATAAGGGTGCCCATATAGACAACGCAATCCTGTCATCAGACATCGATTTTTAGATTTTAAGTAGAAATTATCATGCTGGCCTTCCGCGCAAAATCGATCGATCGATTGTCGCAGTGCACTTTTCACATCGATCGATTGATTACACGAGCGGATGAAAACGATCGCAAAAATGTGAAATTGATTATGTCGATCGAATCGATCGATTCATAACATGCTATCAATCGATCGATTCATACAGTAATTAAATAAAAAAAAATTAAAATTTTAAAGTTGTTTTTTAAGCACTATATATTTTCAAAATTTCTCAAATTGAATATCCGGATTAATTACGATAACCTGATAAAAATACTTTAAGACTTGAAGGTCTTTTGACACTCCCAAATTTTAACGTTATTTTTTAAGCACGGTGAATTTTCAAAATTTCTCAAATTAAATATCCGGACTAATTACGATAACCTGGTAAAAATATTTTAAGACTTTAAAGTCTTTTTACACTCCTAAATGTGTTTTCGGCACATCCTAGGGATACCCTTATTTGTAAAACATTTTGTTTTAAGCATTTGAGAGTGTCAAAAGACCTTAAAGTCTTAAAATATTTTTATCAGGTTATCGTAATTGGTCCGGATATTCAATTTGAGAAATTTTAAAAATACACAGTGCTTAAAAAATAACGTTAAAGTTTTATCTTTCCTTTAAAACTTTAACATTATTTTTTAAGCACGGTGTATTTTCAAAATTTCTCAAATTAAATATCCGGACTAATTACGATAACCTGATAAAAATACTTTAAGACTTTAAGGTCTTTTGACACTCCTAAATGTATTTTCGGCACACCCTAGGGATACCCTTATTTGTAAAACACTCTGTTGTAAACATTTGGGAGTGTCAAAAGACCTTCAAGTTTTAAAGTATTTTTATCAGGTTATCGTAATTAGTCCGGATATTCAATTTGAGAAATTTTAAAAATATACAGTGCTTAAAAAATAACTTTAAAATTTTAAATTTTTTTTTATTTAATTAGGGATTGATAGCATGCTATCAATCGATCGACATAATCAATTTCACATTTTTGCGATCGTTTTCATCAGCTCGTGTAATCGATCGATCGATGCAAAAAGTGCATTTTACAATCGATCGATCAATTCTACGCGGAAGAGCAGCATGGTAATTTCCGCTTAAAATCTAAAAATCGGTGTCTCACCCTCAAATAATACCTACATTCATACTCTACTCTATCCAATTTGTTAAAAAAACAGCTAATTGAGACTATTTTAAACCCAACTCAATCAGAGTTTGAAATCTCAACCAAAATCAACATACGAGACTCTTAATAATTCGATAAATATCAGCCTATGTTGGGTATATCAAACTGTTTTTTTATACTAATTTTTTTTTTTGGATATTGGTGCATTGGTCAGACATTCATTATAGAAAGCGGAAGTCTTGTTTGAATCTTATTCCACTTTAAAGACCATTTTCTTTAGTTTTAGTCAGTGTGTATGAATTTAGAGGCTTGCACACGTTCTAAGATTAATCACATAGTATAAGAAGTCATGTAGACCTCATTTATCAAAAAAATATTGAAGAAAACTTATTATTCGTCAATAATACTATATCGCTTTTTCTTATAAAATCTAAGAAATTTCAACAAAATTTTAAATTTCCATCGATATATAAATAACTGAAGATCAAAACCGACTTGAACTGTTGATGAATAGACTGCAATTTAGAACGAAAAGAGAAAAGAAGACACTGGTCGGTCAGAGAAGAAAATGACACAAATAGAAGTAATGACACTTGATAAAACAAAACATAAAACAATAGAAGGTAATATAAAAATAAAATTACAATATAATATAGTGGTGTGAAAGAGCTCAATGAAGTGAGTGCATAAACAAATCTTCGAAAGGGCTTGGTTTTTAAATGATAGAAAAACAATCACAAATTTAAGGCGCTTTATTCGGACACCTCTAGAGAACACCTCTTTTTAAATTTTATGTAGAAATTATCATTTTACCATTCCACTAAAAATCCTTTGAATGATTATTCATTGCAATTTTTAGATCCTTCGAACCATCAAATCGTTCGAAGGATTATAAAGATCCTTCGAATGATGGTACAATATTTATTTTTTTTTTAAATTATTTTTTAAGTACTGTGTATTTTCAAAATTTCTTAAATTAAATATCCGTATTAATTATGATAGCCTGATAAAAATAATTTAAAAATTTAAGATCTTTTTACACTATCATATGTTTAAAAGACAATATTTTATAAATAAGGGTATCCCTTCGCTGTATGAAAAATATATTTGAAAGTGTCAAAATACCTTAAAATTTTAAAGTATTTTTATCAGGTTATCGTAATTAGTCCAGATATTCAATTTGAAAAATTTTAGAAATACACAGTGCTTAAAAAATAACTTTCTATGAAAAAAGGTGTCTGAATGGACTCTCAAATTTAATTATTGAATTGGACTTCCATTTCCATGACACGAGGGAATCAGGAATGAACCAAGTTAAAAGAAGACTGGTTGATAAGAAAGAAAGAAAAAATGGCTGACCTCACTACGTTTAAAGCCTGCTTAATAATCATACTAATAAAAATATCATATATAAGTTACCGCAAAAGTTGCCTATCAAGAAACAATCCAAGTTCCAATCAATTGAAGAAGACATGCCTTTACAAAATATGCTGTGTTTGTTACTTTTTATTGCGTGGAAGATTTATCTAAATTATGAACATGTAACCCATCAGTGGACCCATGTATCTGTTGTTAAATCCATTGCCTACCATAATTTCACTTTTTTTTGTCTCTTCTCAATTCCAATCCAATCTAACCTTCCAAAGTGATGTTTAAGAATACACTCGAGTCTAAATTCTTATACAGGCATAAGTTAGATAAATTTATAATGTCTCCAATTAACATAATAAATTTAAAAGTAAAATGATCATTATAAATTTTTTAACAATTTTCACATGACCAAAATGATCAGTTAACCTTCAAATTTGGGCATTTAGCCAAGGCCTGTTAATAATATCATAAATAGTCTAATAATAAAATAAGACCTTTTTTCTCTCTCACCTCACAAGATATTGCATGGACCCCAACAACCCACTTTAACACTTCCTTTTTAACTTGCCCCAAAGGCATTAATAGACCATGAGACCCAGATCATTTCTTCTAAAATCCCATCTCGATAAAACCTGAGATTTGATCATCATCTAAGATGAAAACCCAGTTGCTCAAATTCAAATTTTGAGTTTTAGGATTACCATTCTTACTTATCATATAAATCACAAATAAAAATTTAATATCATCATTATAATAACAAAATTCCATCAATCTACTGTTAAAACCCCATCCTCTATAGGTGCAAAATAGAGTTTTTCAATCCCACTCAAATTAATTAATTATATCCTTAGATGGTTGATAAAGAGAGTTTGGCCAAACTAATCCCCTCTAAGTTAACCCCCATCTTATTATCAAAAGTCAATCATCATCGTAATAGCCACTAATCTCGAAACCTTGAAAACTTTACCCTTTTTCCTTTTATTCTATCCTATCACATGTCATATCTTCCCTTACCATGCATTTGCTCGTCTCTCTACCCTTCGTGTCTCTTGTGGCATTCGCCTTTCTTTTTTAGTAAAAGATCTAATAATTAAATAAATTCCTCTACAGATATAGATTTGAATCAAATGATACTCTTACTATGAAAATAAGGATTCTCACAGTTTCTTGTCTCAAACTTTCTTTAATAAATTATATAAAATTTTTATTTTCAAATATTTCAAGATTTTTCTATCGTCTTTTAATGTAATTTCTTTTGGTATCTCAAAAATGTCCTTGACAGCCAAGAGCCCAAGACAATTATAGATTCGCCAGCAAATATAAACCTCTTATACCTAAACAGAGTAAGTGGATCTCACAAACATATAATTTGCTGTCGTATTCAGAGCCAAAAGGATCATTTTACTCATTCTTCAAGTCCAGAAAAATCCACCACCTGCTCAGAAAATTACAAGCTCTTAGAGAAGGTACAAGATTATTTTAAAAAAAAAATGTTGCATAAATTAAAATTTTAATTTTACCATTATTATATAATAATAAATATGAAAAATCAGTTTTTTTTTTTAAAAAAAGAGATAATAGCAATTTTTCAAATTATGCCCAAATCAATTTCTTTAAAAATATAAAATTCGGTTAAAATTAATTCAAATTACTATTACTATATAAAAAAGTTCAGAAAAGAAACAGCGTTGTCAATTTTAGCGAAGTAATGAGAGAGAGTAGTAGAGAATTTTTTACCGGTCACTGAAGAAACCTTCCAAGCGACAAAATGGTCTTTTACACATTTATATACACAGGAGGATAAACGGGAAATGAGAAATCCCGGCCCGGTATTTCCCCGGGTAAAAAATGGGAAAGGGACGGGGGGTGGGGGGATGGGGGTGGACGGGTTAACGTCTGAGGAGTATTGGTCCTTATTACAAGTTCATAATAAACACACCGTACACGGTACAGAATACACCTTACAGGCTTAATGGCTTACACAATTATATAGTACTCAAAAGCCAAGACACGGGAAAGAGCTGGTCACTGGTTACTGGCAACCGGTTGTTCCCTGTTGTACATCAAGACGCTCAACCCCGGCCACAGCTTCTCGCTCCAAAAGTTCCCGTAAGTCCCTAAATCCCCTCCCGTTCGCTTAACTTCCACAACCGACAGCTCATCAGTCAACCGGTAAACCTCCACGGAAAAGACCAAATTACCGTTAAGCCCCATCATCTCCACCCTCCACTCCTTCTTGCTCCTCATCTCCAATTGCTCATCTTTGGCCACCTGTGTCACATACTTCATCACCTGTTCCCCCGTGCTGGCCGTTAGGAAAGGCCGCGAGTCTGGCATCGAAATGTCCGAATCCGTGAACAACCCAGAAAGGTCGCAGCCGGAGGAGAATGAAATGATGTCGAAGGCGTTGAGGCTTCGCTCCTCCTTTTCCACAGCATCTGGTTTGTATCCGACACCGAAATCTTCGTCATGGAATCGGAGTTTCACCTCTTTGAAACCCCTCCGGAACCACGGATCGCGGAGGATCTCGTCGACGGTGATGCGCGTGTCGAGATTAGTGTCGAGGAGGCGGTGCAACATCCGTTTCATGTGGGGAGACGTCCATCTTGGGCACCGAAACTCGCCCTTGTAGATCTTCTTATACAGGACCATGAGGTTTGGATCATTGAAGGGAAGGTATCCCGCATTTAAGACGTAGAGAATTACGCCGCAGGACCAAATATCGACTTTTGCGCCATCATAGCCTTTTTTCGCGAGGATTTCCGGAGCAACGTAGGCTGGTGTGCCGCACAGCGTATGGAACAGCCCGTCGTTTTGGATCTGCTCCGAGACGGCGCTGAGGCCGAAATCTGACACCTTCAGATCCCCATTCTCATCTAGGAGGAGGTTTTCAGGCTTCAAATCGCGGTGGAAGACGCCGCGGGAGTGGCAATATCCGATGGCCGAGATCAGCTGCTGGAAATACCGACGGCTGAGATCTTCCGTCAATCTCCCCTTCGCAACCTTACCGAACAGCTCTCCTCCTTTGACGTACTCCATCACGAAGTAGATTTTCGAGCACGTGGCAAGAACCTCGAAGAGGCGCACGATATGAGGATGGCGCAACCGGCGCATGATAGCGATCTCGCGCTTAATATGAGCGATGAGGCCTCCTTTGACGATCCGGTGCTTGCTTATTACCTTCACGGCGACGCCCTGGCCGGAGCTGATCTCTCGAGCGTGGTAGACCTTGGCGAAGGCGCCGCAGCCGAGGAGTTTCCCGATCTCATATTTGCCGAAAATGATTTTCGTCCCCGGAGAATTGTCGGCGGACTCCGACATATCGCCGGAATCCGGTTCAATCCCCGGCATTGGAGATGGAAACTTCTAAAGAGAGAAGAGGAGAGAAATTTGGATTCGAATCTCTGCAAATGGGTTGAATCAATTGCAGTCCGGTTGCGGGGTATATTTATAGCAGGAAGGAGATGGCTAATTGATTGGATGACGGAGCTTCGTATTTAATTTGTTCAAACTTCGATTTTAGGAAGATCAGGCCGTACACGTGTGCAGAGAGTATTGCGGGGGAGACTTGGATTGAGAGATCCATAACGTACACGTGTTGGCTGTGAAACTGCGGTAATTGGACGCGTTTTTTCACTTTTAGTCGCACGGTCACGCGGTATGGTAGATTTGAATGGTAGGACGAGGTCCACGTCTGAATATCGTCTTCCAACGAGAAATATTAAAAAGAACTCAAAAAACGTGGTTAATTTGGAACATTCTTAATTAAATATTAATCCTTTAAACAGATCATATGTCGGCATGTGGAAAATAAAATGTATATAAGAATAAATTTTCATCATATCTAATGATTTTGATTTTAATATTTGAAACTTAAAAAATTGATTATTGAATTTATTAATTTAAGATATAATAACTTTTCTTTGAAGTGATTACAACATGAAATTTATAGAGTTTATCTTGACTCCAATCACACTCCTTCAATCTTTTTCTTCTTATATTCAACTATTTCTCTAAATTAAAATTTATATCTTCAAATAAAATCAAATCTTTTCAGATTTAAAAAAACATATAATTTTATTTAACAGATCAAAGATAATTTGTTATAGACATTCTATCAAGCAATAATCTTTCAAAGCAACCTAACAATTTAGGATTTATTTAATCTCAACAAGCAAGTGATGTAATTAAGGCCCATATAGGATTCAAGTCTTTAAACTAAGAGAACTTTATATTCACCCTAAGCAGCTTCTATAGGGTGTTTTTTTCCCCAAAAAAAAAAAAAAAAATCACTTCACATTTCTAATGCCAATCATCAAATCTTGTTTAGAACTTTCTTTCCAATGGATGAGCAGAATTTGTTTGGTGTTTATGTAAAGATATCGAAAAGTATTTAACTTGAAATGGCGATATATTAATAATTTAATATTTTTTGTTTTCCTAAGTTTCACGATACATGTTTTGGTCTTTTATAAGTCTATTAAGATATTCATTGTCATGTATCAGAATTTTATCTTTATTAAAAACTATTAATCGTATAAAAATTATTAGAGATAATTGACTTAAAAAATTTATATACTAAGTGACACAAATGGGACCTGATTTGATTGGCTGATTGAAAAATTAATGACGTTGAAATATAAAGAGAATGAGAATCTGCAAATAGCACAGGCTTTTTTTGCCTTTTAAGGATAAAAGGTTGCTTTTCAAAGTAATTTTGTAAAGAAAAGTGATAAGTGAGAACTAATTTGATTTGTAAACAAAATCTCTTTCTTAAAGTAGTTAATGCAGAATAAAACAAATATATTAAAGGATAGCACTTTTCTTAAACTGAAAATAAAGAAATTCTGAAAATGATTGTCTCCTACTAAACATCTTTTAGTATTACATATTTAAACTAAGCCGTCATTAAATTCTCTTTGGATTGAAAGAGCTGAAATAATGTTTCGTTGAAAATGCAAAAATAAATTCAAATAAATTTAGGTCAACTTGTTTCGACTAAAATTTCATTTATCTTCAATTGATCTTATAATAAACTATATAAATAAACAATCAATTATTAGTCCCGTCATTCTTTATTTTCCTCTAAATTTTTAATGGTCTAGTCCTAAAAAGCTATATTTAATGTCTAAATCATCTCAAGTGAGTATCTTTCAATTTGTGTTTTATTGAAATTATTTTTAAATTATTCTCAATATGATTATATCTAGCTCTATTTAAGTTAATCTACTCATCTAATGTAATATACATAATTCTATCATTCTATCTTTGTTTATTTGTTTCTTTCTCTGTTGTCCAACACTTTATTTTTTATAGAGTATTGTAAATTATTGACACTTACAATATTACAAAGAAAAACATTGAACAGAAATAAGAAGACATATAAACAAGTTAGGGGGCGAAAATGCACGTATTTCACTAGATTTATAATTGACTTCGGTTTAGAAAAAAAAAATCTAAATATTATTCCAACGAAACTCGGCTTGTTATTTCTCTGCAACTGTAAAAGCAGAGAAAGAGACATGAAAGCATCACCCTATTTTCATATATGTGTGGCCATGTTTATTTGATCCATTTATTTAAGTCCCAGTTATCATTAATTGATGGGTGGCCTAGAAAAAATTCAGACCAATGATTATAATAATTTAATTAGGCTTTTCAATTTGAAAATTCTGCTTATTTCACTAGATATCTAATTCTCTCCTATCCGATTGGAAGATCTAACAGGTGATTGTAATAGTGAGATATTTTCAACTTTTAAAATTGTTATAATGATATTTTCAGAAAAATCTCATAAAAATATAATTTAAAAAACATAATTTAAAAAACATAATTAAAAGTAATGGATAAATATGCAGATGACAATGAAATTTAATAATTATACATTTACTAAAATTGTGGCCCAAATGGTTGACAGGCAAGGGACAATGGCCATAAAGGCTCTGTCAGTACCTTTGGTATTTGAATTCTTTTGGATTTTGAACTTTTCCTAACATGTGTACTACATTGTTGACACGTCAACATTGTCTTCTTTCCTTCTTTCCATTTTTATGTGGTTCATAACTTAGGATCTTAAAATTATATTTCTTCTTTCTCAATTTAGAAATAGAAATCAGCAATTATCCTCTTGCATTCTTTCTAATTTTTATATATAAAGTTTATTTTCTTCTTTTATATATAGAATTTTTTTTCGATGAAGAACTTTAAGATTTCACCTCTTTGAGAATAGACGTCCGCAACTCTGAGTTATAAACATCAAATTACTTTATATATAGAGTTTAAAAAATAATTTCAATGTAATCATATATTTAAAAGTTTCAAAATTCTGTTTTATTCTATAGTGAAAAATTATCATATTAAATTAATAGATAGTACAACTTGTTTTATATCTATTTATTATGAGTCGAAGTCTATAATGGTGTTAAAATAAAATCATCGGGCTCCAATCAAGTCCTTCCTTAAACCGACTTTTGGATAGAGCAGAAACTCGGGTTGGATCGGATCGAGTTTCAATAAACCAACTAAGTCCATGTCAAAATTTATTGAATCCAACTTGATTTGACTTAAATTTCTGACCCGACTCAATTCAAGTGTTATTTTATAACTTATTATACTCGGGTCGAATCACGTTACTTTTAAATTTCTCAATTCGATTCAACTCGAATTTCATGCGTATTTATTTTTCTTAATCTAATCCGACTCGAGATATACAAAAACATAACTCAAACCCATTGACTTCTCAGGTTAGATCTTGCAGGTCAAATTAAAACGCGACGCAAGTTTCACCCCTACTTTTGGGTATATATGGTAATTGAATTTATTTGGCTAAAAATGTGGTCTAGATTATGAATCGCCACCACTTTTCACCATCTCAATGAGGTCCATATCGCTGGTTAGTGAGGACAGTGAGGTTCCTTCGTAGAACCTGAGTCCCTTCGCTGTTTTATTCATGGTATTAAATATGAACTCAAATGTGTTGCTTTTAATCCTTTGGGGCTTAGACAGCTACCAATGTCCATTTAAGGGGCTCATACATCAACAACTTTGAAAAACTAGCAGGGGCTAAAAATGTAATGGTATCAATTTGCAATATTTAATTATGTGGTGAATATTTTAGGACTTTGATACTCGAGATTGCAATTCATGAGGTTCATATTATCATTTGTAGAGCCCATATGGCCCTTTTATCAATAAATTGTTCTAAAGGGCCCAATAATTGAAGAGCTATATTTCAAAAATCTTTAAAATGAATAATCCAGTTGATCTAAATTTTTAAAATTAGAGTAGTAGTCTTAAATTTGACTTTTCTTCAATTTATCTAATACGCAATATTTCTTATAAGATATCCAACATATACCTCTCTAACATATTTAGGCGTCCACCTAAAGGCTCCATCATCTAAGAAAGATTATTATAAAATTTATGATATCAACCATTATTTTATTATTATTATTATTATAATAATCAACCGAAATAATCGGATGATGCACGCAATCAAGAATAACTTAGTGTTATTTACTCATCATTACAAAGACAAAGTTTACGAAACTGCGAAAGATTGGAGGGCTTAAAGGTAATTAATAAAATATTATTGGTGAGTAGAAGAAGACAACAAGTCCCTTGTAATAAAAAATATATTTGTCACTTCCAACGTATTTTTGATGATGCACGTCAATCATGCCATCTATATAATAATTAAACAATCAACTCCTTTTACTACTTAAAGTAAATTATCAAATCCACTACGTGACCTTTTTAGGGTTTTGGACATTGCATGTGACGCTTGTATTTGAGTGTCTTATTTGAATCTCACCCAGCAATTCAATTAACTTTTCGATTAAATTCCTATCCATATACATTCAGCCATTGAGTGTATCTTTGGATGAAATATAGTAGAAATTATGAAACTCCATTCATCAAATTAATAATAATAATATAATAAAGATAATGATTTGTGTAATATGAATTATCATTAGAGTGCATCATCTTTAAAAGAAAAAGACTATTTAAAAAAAAAATTTGGTAAAATAGCCTTCTTCTTTTAAAGGTGTTGTACTACTGTGAAAAATTACATGTGTTGTTTTCCATGCGTAAATAAAAAAAAAAATTATGAAATTAAAAATTCATAATATGCTGTGATCTAATCTCTTACCTCCCAACTCTAATAAGGGAGTCATATAGACACTTGAGAAATGTTCTCTATATACTTGTTATCCAAAAGTTAATGGAAATTATTATTTTGTCCTTTCACTTAAAAACGCCTCATTTATCGAATGAAAAAATTCGTTCGAACAAAATTGACTGCGAAGTGAGATTTTTAAACGAATTCGTTTATCAACCGATTTGTACAAACAAGGTATCAAAATTCATCTATTATGAGTTTTATAAACTCCGAGACTGATTTTAAGTGAAGAAGGTATAGTTTCGGGCTTTAAAAATCATATCCAAAGAATTAAGGAACTTCCCTCTTAATTCTTTGGATACCATTTTTAAAACCCAAAACTATACCCTTTTTATTTAAAATTAGTCATAGAGCACATAAAATTCAGAGGAGATGAATTGTGATACCTTATTTGTACAAATCGGTCGAAAAATGATTTCGTTTGAAAATTCAAATTCGTTCGAAGGAATTTTTTCATTACTTGAATCACATTCTCCGAATGATTTTTTGCTTCAATGAATGTGGTGTTTTTAAGTGGATGGACAAAATGAAAATTTTCATCAGTTTTTAGAAAATGAGCAGAAAAAGATTTCTCCAATGTATATTTGAGCTGCCTTCTAGCACCCATTTTTATCTAAGACTACCGTACATAACTTTTGCATGAAAAATAAATTATTTATTAAATAATTATAGTTGATATTTAATGCTTACGGTACATTGTAATATTGTATGGTCCATATCCATCCTGATTCCTGACAACAGTTAAGTATACATGCCATTTTGTTCTTAAGCCATGTATGTGGATGAAAATCTAAACCATTAAAATTCAATGAAGGAGGTTCTGCATTTAATAGATTAAAGCCAAACTGTGGTAGAGAAAGAACTGCAGAAATTAATGACTTTGGCCTCTTATGTTTTAAAAGAAGATGAAAGTTGACGGTGAAAGCAAAGGGACTGAGTATGACAGGGACCTTTCCTCGTGATTCTCCTAATGTCTGAATTTTCTAGAGATCGATAAGACTTCCACACAATAGTTTAGACAATAAAAATAATTTATAATAGTATTTATTTTATATGACAGCAAGAGAGAAGATGTTACACTTTGAAATTCGGCTTCTTAAACATCCAAATTTTCCTTGCAAATATAAAAATCTCACTCATCAAAAAATGAGAGTTATATGTAGAAAGGAAGTCATTACTCATTATAATTCAAAATTAATTTCTATCATTAGCTAATAACATCTACTCGTAGTGTAAAGTTTTAATAAAATTTATTATCTGGATTTCTTTTTTTTGGCATTATACATATTATTATTAAGTTTCATAGGTATTATTTTACTTCTAATTTAATTATCATATATAATTAACAAATAAAGTCCAAAATAATACCTTTGATTAGAAGTGAGAAATACAAAGACAATTAGTTTTACACTTTACGGAATGTGGGTAGGATTTAACGATGTGCAGAGAATTAATATTTTTAATTAACTATAATACATAATATAATATAATGTACAATATAAAAATATATTAGAAATCATAGATTCTTGGGTTTAACTTAGTTGTGGGTCTTATTTGGGTTTCAGGTTGGATGGAGCTTAAGAATGCAAGGCCTAGACCTGACCTGAGTTTGAATTGAGTTGTAAATTTTGAGTCTAAACTTGGGCTCATGTTCTAACCTAAGTAGCTTCTGGTCTCAAAATTTTTGGATCATGTTGGTCAGTACAGGTTGAGCCTGACTTAACCCTATAAAAGTCATAAACAGAAGAGAAAATGAAAAGAGATCGTGGGAGAGATCTTGGAGATTGCTACAATCAGGTGGTGGTGGAATTAAGATATTGGTGTAGAACCAGTTGATGTCTAACCATTCTAAGACCTTCTCATTGTCCATAGATGAGAATATAATGTAGACACCTATGGACAATGAGAAGGTCTTGGAATGGTTAGACACCAACTGGTTCTACACCAATATCTTAATTCTATCACCACCTGATTGTAACAATCTCCAAGATTTCTCACACAAACCAAAAGATATCAAACCATAATGTAGAGAGAGGCCTCTGTTTCATCCAATTGCAGAAGAAGATCGATGGCAAGCTCTGTTAGTAGCTAAAATGATAAATACCCCAAGTTCAAAAAAGGGAACGTTAAAGTTCTACAAGGGAGAATGACCAAAATAATCTTATTAAAAAGGAAAAGAAAGTAAAGAAAATGACTAAAACAGTCTAGATGGCTTAATAATAAGATCTGGCTGTTTAGAATTGACTAAACAGTCGATCACCTGAAGGTTCATTTTTCGTGTGACAGTTGTCCAGCAACACCACTTAGAGAAAACATTGGCTTCCAGCAAATGTTCATGGCATTAAACCTCTGAGTTACAGTATTCCTTCTAGCAACACCACAAACTGTAACCACTTAGAGATAACATTGGCTTCCAGCAAATGTTCATGGCATTAAACCTCTGAGTCACAGTATTCCTTCTAGCATTTTAGATAAATTGAACAAAACACAATCTACTCCAGAGCAGAGTTGAATTTCATTTACTTTAACATGAACCATACATCTTAATTGACATTTCACAAATAAGATCATCATTTACTTTTATATGGCCACAAATACAAACAGTTTTGAAGTGAAAGGACAGACGAATTTGAAAAGAGGATTTTGTATTGACCGTTAAGTAAATACAATGAAGCAATCTTCAATTCGTGGATGGCATACCTTATGTGCCTTTTACAAGATATTAACATGCCATGGCTTATTTACTAGAGTTCTGCAGCAGAGCACTTTGAAGTGATTCGAATGACATATGACCCCCAAGATTGCACAAATCAGCCTTTCCCATCGTCAGCTATCAGACAAGGGCATTTCCGAATCAGCTTCTGCAACCCCAGAAGGCTTGCAAGCATGGATACTAGTGCATATATCATGGGTCTCGAGGAACTGCTCAGCATTTATGAGGATCACAGGACCGTACTTGAAAACCAGCTTCTTACACTGTCAACCATGAAAGAGTCCAATGACAAATCAAGAATTGAAGACAACGTTGCAAAATCTCCAAAACAAATACACAACTTAATTTAACAAGTTCTCAGTAGAATGACAGTCCTTGTTGTTTGGTTCATCATAGTCCTAGACAAATTGAAATTAGATGTTACCAGAGATTTTTTTTTTTTAAATTGGGTCCTTACAAGTCCAGGCAAGGCTGAAGCTTGCTCGGCTGCAGCCGATCTATTTTGGCCTAATACTAGTTCCAGAATCCGCATGCAGGAACATATCTGACCTCCCTTTATATGTTGAGCCAGCTCACTTGCACCTTTTTTTTATTGAACAAGACAATTTGGCCCATGGGAACAAGATTCAACTCAAGCCAAAGCCATAGCCAGAAGCCAGATGGCCAAGCACAAAGAACCAAAACACCGTATTTTCCAATTCTTCCTCTCCTGGTTGTTACCTTGGGACCAGATTGGTGGCATGGAATTCCTTCTTGATGTGATCTAATGAAATTTCAAGTTGTGGATATCTTAACAAATCCATAAAGTTCTACAAATTATACTTTCGCTAAAATTTCAGGCTACCAGGCATAGGCTGCTCACTTGTATGGTTTACAGGGACTATCAGGAGGGTACATGAATTGCCAACTGTATAGTTCAAGGGGCATTGTGGTACTATCTTCTGTTTGTTCACTCTCTGTACAGTTATACTACTTTCCTCATAAATTTAAAGTTCTGTTACGATTGTGACTGGATGTGTGCATTGAATTCAATAAAGGAAAGAAGAAAACCACCCCCTTGCCAGCAATATTGACAACTGGAATACCATTTAAGAAACATGCTCGTGGGATTAGTCTCACCTCCAATGTGAAGTGGGGATACCCATGTTACAAAAAAAAATTCAAAGTAAATTATCAGCAGATGAAGAACCTTCAGAATAACTGGAAGATTTCTGCAGCAAATGTACAGCTTGTTGCATTGCAACAATCCACTCTCTGAATTTGAGCAGGCACAGATAGACAATGCCCGTTACTCAACAGAGGCCCACAAATCAATATACAAGATTAATTAATGAGGGAGTACGACCATAATCTAAAATCTGGCCAAAGATCAAAAGACCAAGATGTTCCAATCTACAAGAAGCTAGAGCCCAGCCTAAATTATGGACAAAAATAGAAAATGAATCTAAGAATTGATTTGGTGAGTGTGAAAGATTTTATCTGTCCTTATCATATTAGTATTAATAAAATAGAGAAATTTGTGTAAAAAGACTAAAAAATAGAAAAAAAGTGATCTTAAGATTGGATTTCATGAGTCGGAAGGTTTTTCTCCACCATTCTCATGTTATTACCTAAAATAGGGGAAATTCATATAAAAATAATTACAAAACAGAAAAAAGAGGCTTTCTGATTAAATTTGTTGAGTAGAAAGGAATCAACCCACCTTTTTTATATTAGTATCTAAAAAGAGAAAATTTGTGAATTTAGAGAAAGAATAATCCACTATCAATATTTTGACCAACGTCAAGCTTCTCATTAGTTCAAATATATGTGTGTTTTTGTGTGTCTGTGTCGTGCATGTGCTTTTGTGTGTGTGTGTGTGTGTGTCTCTCTCTAACATTTACAGTTGCAAGTGTAAATACCCAGAACGCCACATATAACCATCAGCATTTAATAGTCTTTCAATTGAAGATGGTTTTTTCAGTAATGCACACAACTATTAATGGGTTTCAAAGTGTCTAATTTACCTCTTTCACATGATTCTCTATCTTTTCACATTCCTTAAGAAGTAGCTCGATTATCTCTAGCTGCATTCAATCCCAGTTTCCAACAAGAAGATCAAGTATCCATCAAAAAGTAAGCTATGCATATAAAAATACATATACAAACAACAGTTACATTACACTGTCCACAATGAACTGAATTTGAAAATGTCAAAAACTCCCTTTGAATTATTAGAAGAGAGCCTAAGAAATGCATCGGACAAAAATTATTTTAGAAAATTTAGACAATCAAATTATATATGGTTAGAAAGGTAGAAACCAAATTCAGGTAAAGATTTGGCTCTTAGAAATGAGCTTGTAGCACAGTTGGTAAGAGCTTATTGTTACAACCAGAAAGCTTGCAATTTTGAGTCATAAGGGTGTCAAATGGACAGTCAAGACACTAAAAACAATTTGCTAAATCCAATTATGACTTCTAAGGTCAAATAGATGGGGTAAATGGCTTGACTATTATAATGACAAAAGATTTGGCTCTCATTAATAATTGATTGCATGTCCAAACTCACAAGTCTAACAATTGCATGGAGGTGAAACCTCATCCAACCTATCTCCATGTAATCCACTACAAACCCACCCACACCACAATGTGAGACCCCATGGGCCACAATAGGTTATCATTCCATGGTCCCAACTGGGAGTTGTAAAGCTCACAATTTAGTGAGAATTTTCTGAAAACATCCAAACATTTTATGGAACAGAGTGGAATGTCTATGAAAAAAATAGAGACTGAAAATTGCTAAAAAAATCATGTCGTTCAAAGGGACTAATTGGCAAGAAGAACAGTATAATAGCAAGAACTCCATTTTTTACTTCGATTTCATTTGAACAAGCTTGCAATTGGGCAAAAATGGTGTTCTTTGCAAATTACTAGATGTGATTCATACTGATTTTAAGTGGTTCAACAATTGCTAATTTGATGAAAAGTTTAAATATGTCAAGATAATATAGGGACATGCACAAAGCAGCGACAAGTTCTCCGTGCACTAGTTAGGGAAAATTCAACAGGGAAGACAAAAATGAACCTTTATATTGCAGTGTTTAAGAAAGAAACCAACTAAAGTAAGAAGTGTGAAGAAAAGCTTTTGATCCAAATCATCTAAAATTTGCACACACAAAGACACAATACAGGGAGCCAAATCATTTAAAATGTGTAGAACAAAGACACAATACATTTGTGTAGCTTTAGGTCTGAGAGTTGGAGGATAAGTTGGTCAAGATTGAAAAGACTTCAGTTGTGTCCGAGATGTGTAAGTAGAACTTGGATTTGAACAGGATGGTAAGCAAAAAGTGGAATTCCTTATGAGTTCCCTACCCTAACTAGGAGAACAATAGTTCTCCAGGGTTTTGGCTCCTCAAAAAACATGATTTTCCCTCAAAATGTCTCATCCAAATAGGGATTAGGTATAGTTCCAAGAGAACGATGAAATTCCCCACACAAGTTCACATAAAAAAACAACTTAAGTGCGATTCTGTTAAAATTCTGATAATAGGGGCGCACCTATAGAACAAAATGAAGGGTTTGGTGTGGTTATTACAAGTGTGATTATTGTCGGAAGGACAGAGTGGAGTATACTGCAATCATCAAGCCACTAAAGTAAATAGATTTGCATTGTTAGATGGAGTTCAACTCTCAAATAAAATGAGACAATCAAGGAAATGCCATCTAAAATGGTTGGGAATCTACATAGAAGTCAGCAAAAGCCCTAGTACAAAGAACTGATGAAGATTCCAAGCTCAATAGAATAGGGGTAGAAAAAAGGTAGAATTCTAAAATAGCACCCGAAATAGTATCAGGGAGTAAGGGAAGCATTTAAGATGATTAATAGAACATGGCTTTTGATAAGGTTGATAAAGAAAGCACAATCAAGACGGCCTCAAAAACAATGAAAACATTTGGTAGAATTTTGAACATTTTATTGCAATAGAATCAAATGCAACATTTGGCCCTTTCTTATTTTTTCTAAATATGGCAATTGAGCTAATGATGTTCAAACAAAAAAGGATTTGGTGTGGACACACCATAGATACAGGAAGGGCACAGATTTTACACATACATATGAAATGTCTGACATGACATGATGTGAACACATTGCCTACTTTGAAGTGTCTAAGCATCATAGCTAGTAAGTGACACTTATTTTGCCTTTACTGCAATAACAATCAGAGCCAAAAGCATCAAACAATTCATGATTGAGTATCATCTAACTCAACAACCATGAAAGAAATGAGAGCCAAACAAGTATTATATATATTTATATATAGGGAAGACAAGCATATTACTTGAGTATCAGGATCTCTTAGCTTCAGTAAAACCTCAACTACAGCTTGATGACAAAGTTCACAACTATCTTGATATTTCTGCAAAGAAATGAATGCCACATCCTCACAGAGATTTAATCTTTTGCAGAAGTCTTCTGAATGTATCCTGGCAATCTCCACAAAGAATAAAGGAGCATAATAGTCCACCAATGTTGCACACTGACAAAAGATGATAAAAAGGAAAAAATGGTATGAGTACGATGGTATTACTTAAGTGATTCACTGAGATTTATTCCAATCCAAGAAATCTAGCAAATACCAACTTCTATGAAGATTCTAACAAATCTTCCAATTTCAACAGAAATGGTCTTGGCACTTGGAATCTGTGTAATGCCTTTCTTCTACTATCTTAGTTTCCAGCCAAGTCCTACCCAATTCCTCACATCCCCATTTCCGAACTAACAGGGAACAGGTGTTCCTGAATAGGGGTGGAATTTCTGACCTTAGCTGTCAACATGATCCAAACCGAACCCAGATAAACAGGGCTTGGTCAAGCAACTTAAAACTGTTGAGTAAATGACCTGACTGAAACCATCATAATGAATTGTTAAGTTTTACCAAAACTAGGACACTGAACCTGACTCAAACCTGATCTGACCCATCAATTTACCAACCAATTTGGAAACCAACACCCCACCCACAAAAAAAAAAAAAAAAAAACCAAAATTTTGGTCGAGTATTTCTTTCATTTAATAATGGGTTGATACAACCTGAGCCAACTTGTTGCCACATGCTATCCTAGGACATAACTTCTCACGTGGAGTGTTTTTATCTAGTTGATCTCTCCTATTCTACCATCAATCCTTCACCCTCCATATACGCCAGAACATTGTTCTGATTTGGTTCTCATCTCTTACCCATTTGTTTGGAGGCCATTCATGAATCGTAGGGTAAAGACTCTGGTGCCATCCCTGTGGCTGCCAAACACGGACAGTGTATGGATTAGCTAAATATAGGGTGCACATGTAAAACTTCAAGTGCCTAGGTCCAAGGACCACTAATGGCTCAAGAATCAAGTGATTCCTCCCAGAATATAAAGGCATGTGTTCCAGATCTTATGATAAGTGCCTATGTACAAGAGTGCATGTGCACACAAACACACAAGGTAGTGTTTGCAAAACGCACTCCTGATTTTCCCCCTATTTTCACTGAAAAAAGAAAACAGATTTTCAGTGCGCTAGGTTTTTGTGCAAAAAAACAGATTTTCCTCTCTGGAGGCTTTTAGCTCATCATGAGTAAAGACCAGTTTCCAATGGGGGATGGTAGTAAAGTGGTTTCTTATCTCCATTTTCCAACCTAGTAGAGATGAGAAATGTGCCCTACTATACCTCAGATGGTAAAGATTTTTATTTATGTGATTGGTGTAAAAGGAAAGCCAGGTACAAAAAGCTTTACAATCAAAGGACTGTAACTCCAAAATATATTAAAGTTTTAGTTTTGACTATGAAATTAGATGATCTGTCGTTCACAATGTTCATTATGTATCCACAATTTTTGGACTCTTGAATCATTAAAGTTCCTTAATGCATGTTTTGCTTTTTCCTAGGAATGAAAATGATTTACAAGACTAAATGAGTAAAAGAAGAAGGGTCAAGGGTGAAGATCTAAAACTGACCATCAAACTTTCCCTTGCGTGCTTAGATTCATTTTCATGGGCAATAGCTGGAGAACCAAAGAAAACCTATCACCTGTTACATGCTATAACCTACCATCGCCGGCCTGAATTTAAATTTCTTCTAAAACATGATAAACTTCCAACAAAACCATCTTCAATTTCCTAAAGGAATGTCAAATATACCCTTGATAAACAAAGGGACAAATGGACAATTTCATTAGCCATACAGTAAATGGTACCTCTTGTTGGAAGGAGTACAGCCGAGAACAGACTTGGTGAAGATTCTCAAAGATCTCTGTCTGGGTCTTGTTCTCACTAAGATAAAATCTTGCTTGGGAAGCAAATCGCTCACATAACGAACACACTCCTTCATTTCCCACATTGAATTTTGAAGCTTCACTTTCAGGCTGCTCATCGTATACCTTCATAACTAAATCATGAAAGAAAGTCAGAATTCGACATTTTTGCCAGCTGATCTGAGTTCTGTTTTAAAATATTAATGAATGGAACAGAAGCCAGAAACCAAACCTCACGGATACCTAATTCTTCCCCATGAAATTATTATTTCACTAAAAAATGAAGCGTAGACCAATTGCATATCTAGACTAAGATCATTCCTACATTGGAGTAAATTGCAGAGGAAGGTGATGACATAAACGAGAGACACCATGAGAAAAAGTAAGTATAATTGCCTTACCAGAAATATGAGAGATCACCAAATTTCTGGCATGTCCATAGTCCCAGCTGATCAAAACAAGAATGAAAAGAAACCCTACTCTGAACCCCATGATGCCTGCAATAAATATGACCAATAAAGGCTAACAATTTCTCAATATTCAACTTACTTAGCAAAGATCAAAAGTTCTAATAATTTGTTCATGAGAAAATTCTCCCTGTAATAGGTCTATACATAATGTGAGCATACAATAAAAGTTCAACAGCCACACAGAAATTTTGGGTATAGTTTCTACTCACTTCATTCTAGGGATAGAGATATTGCTAGTAACCTGACAAAATAGAATGCGTAATCCAACCTATGGCATGTATGCACATTAACCCATACATACTCGCACATCTTTGCACATCTATTGCAATAATTGTAGATAGATCCCTTTTATTGAAGGTATAATGAGAGGAAATGTTATATCATTTTACTGGGTTCCATCCATGACATTGAAAATTGACAATAATTGGGGGTGTCACCCATGCCAATACATGAATAGTGATTAGAACAATGTAATGGTGATTTTTATAACAATGCCCGCACCAGTGACAATAAACATGGACAGGTGGGATGTCCAGGAGACAATGATGCCAGCACAAAGCAAGGACATGCCACCAATGCAAGAGAGATATGAATTTTACATATAAAAGCCAAGTGTTTGACACTAACACATTGCCTACATTGAAGTGTCCATGAACCTAGGAAGGGGATCACATAGATAGGGAGATGGATGAGGTTCAGTCCCTTCCGTTCTTGAAACTTGAAAGTTCCACATTTTCAACTAACCCTAGGCGGATAATCTTAAACCCAGGGTCGGTCCTGTGATTTCATGGGCCCTAGGCGAGTTTTTAAGATGGATCTTTATATACTCATAAGAAATAAAATCATACAATTTTTTTTACAATGTGTGAAACTAAATAAAATATCTTAATCAAATTTATAACAAAGTATTATTTAAAATTTTTGAGATGCAAAATTACTAATTAAATTACTATATTTAAATTTTTTTAACATTTATTTTTCAATAGATAAGATAGTTAATCCATTCTATCTTTCTTATGACATTCTAGACCGAAGTTAAAATTTTATTAGTTTTAACTTTGAAAAACTTATTTCTGCATAGGTAACTATAACTCGTATAATCAACATTATTTTATAAGCAATTCATGCATTTGGAAAACAACAATTCATTCTTTTTATATAATTTGGCAATTCATTCTTTTGGTATTACATTTTTTATCATATTCGAGTGCGATACTAATGCAAATTCTCATTTGAAACGAAGATATTATCATTATTTTAATTTTTTAATTTTTCTGTATTTTTTAAAAAATTAAAATTTATCTTAATTATAATGATTTATACTTCTATATTACTTCTAATAAAATCTACATTGATCAAATGAATAAATCTATGTTTCTTCATCCCTTCAAATTTTAAAAGCTTTAAATTATTTTTAATTCAAAATTATCAACTCAATATAGATTTCTCTTTCCCTTTATTTAGATGATAGATATATTTTAAAAGACTCTTTATTAATTAAAATTATTTATTATTATTTTATTATTATTAAATTCAAAAAAATGAGGATTATAATAATAATTATTATGATAGTTACTATCATTATTTTAATTTTTTAAGAAACTTATGCTTTAAATTGATTAGAAAAATTATCAATATATAAATTTTCAATTTTAAGTGTTCTAAATTCGAAATAGTTAAAAATAGTCAAATGATTTCAAGTAATATTAATTCAAATTATTGTTATTTTCATTATTATTATTAAAGAACTCGATAAAATAAAAATAGTTATTTTTATTATACAGAGCCAGGATTTGAACTAGAGTCTCATATTTATAAAACAATCATTCTAATCAAACTAGATAACAATGAATTTATGATTTAATATGCATTATTAACTATTTAACATATAATAAAAGAGTTTATGGACTTGAGGCCCTATTTATTTGAGGACAGCCTAATTAGCCTATAGATAGGGCCGGCCCTACTTAAACCCCAAACTTTTCAACTCCTAACGTTTGTTTTCTTTGTTGGAATAAGAAGTTGATTGCCTTTTTCTCCGTTCTCCTTTTGTTCCTGACCATTTGGTCTCATTTTCGATCTTTATTTTCTTCTCCTTTCCCTTTGACCTCAACTTCTAAAGCTCTCATTTTTTAGTTTGGGTTCAGGCCCTTTCTCAGAGAATCATGAAACCTTCGGCAATAGCTTCGTTTTTTTGGCTGGAGCGAAACACGATGACTTTCGACGGTTAAGCTCTTTCAAATTCAGCAGTACTGGATGAGACCAAGTCAAATGTGAAAAAATGGGCTCCAATTCCTTTAAGTTGAATAAAAATTATATATATATATATATATACACGCTTCGCTTGGACCCCATCCAATACCGTACAGATGCACGGGCCCAGTTAGGTCCTACAAACCATCACCACATCACATTACACCTTTACTTCAAAACACTGTATATTGTCATAGAAGGAACTTGATTGCAATCAATTTTCAACTGTGACAGATGAAGCTACTATAATCAAAACATTCGGGACTTCTTTACAATTAACTGGGACTTCTTTACAATTAGCTAAACAAATAGGGACCAATTGTTGTTTGCTACGATATTATGCTAATATCACACTTTAGAATGGTTTAACCCAATACATGAACAGTTGAACCTAATTACATTGAACAGTGACAAGAAAACGGTTTAATTAACCTTCAGATTTTAGAATATTGATTTTTCTCCAATTCATGGAGTATCACAGATCAAGCAAACTCTTAAATTTTATTTTTAAAAAAAAAGTCTTGAAATCCTGCAGACCAGGGGTTAAAAAATCGCCATGGCCGATATATCGGCCTAGAATTTTCTCTCTCCTCCAATATCGGCCATTTCTCTCTCCTCTGATATCGGAACTGCGAAAAAACCATGAAAAACTGCAAAAAACCATGAGAACCCGTGAAAGCCGTAAACCCTGAACCGTTAAAAACCGTGAAGAACCGCAAAAAACCGTGTAAAAACCGTAAAAAACCGTATCGGTGTTTTTTTTAAAATTTTTTTTTTTTTTTTTTAAATACCGATTTTTATGAATATCGGCCGATATTGTGACCGATATTCGGTATGTACGGTCGATACATATCGTATCGGCCGATATTTCAACCTTTGCTGCAGACATCGAAATCAAAGAATCAAAGAACCGAAAGCAAAATCAATAAAGAAAGAGAAAGAGATAAGAACCCTAATTTGACTTTGCAGATGCAAGAGATCAAGAGCTTAAACAACTAGAAATCCATTTAAGTAAGAGCTTCCTAGTTGACTGGAACTGAATTTCAAGTAGAAGAACACAAGAAAAAAAAAATCTAAATTATGGAAAACTGATATGAAATTGAGGAAAATAGCTAGAAAAATGTGACCTTTGTGGGTTGCAGATGGTGGGAAGAAAAGGTCTTTGAGATTTAATTTTAAAAAATATATTTTAATTTATTTAAAAGATAATTATAAAATTAATGAATGATCTTATATATATATATATGGATTTGAAAGTTTAAAATTTGTTTCAACCTATGTTATACATTGTGTGACTTTATATAATATATTTTAAAATTAATTTTTTATATTTTAATAAATTTAATTCAAATAATTTGATTGATGAGCTGACGTGCATCAAGTTATTATTAAAAATGTCATGAATCCACTCTTCCACTGAGATAGGTATAGCCAGCATAGCAAAGAATATTTCTATTAATTAACAATATTGACCTTACTTAGAGTAGGACTTATATAGAGTTGCACACTATTTAAACAGTACTTAATAAAAATTTAAATGAAGTGGATAGATACCCATGGTCAAGGGAAGTTTAGGCTTACAAAAGTCCAGATCTCTAATAATGGATATTAGATCGGGGCACTTATTCTTTTAATTAAATTTTTTGATGATTTGATAGATAATAATGAGAGAGATCAAATTCTTGAAAATAAAGTCCATCAAATCATAATAGCTCTTAAACTTTTAATCCAAACAAAATCATTAAATTAATGTCCATTCTGAGTTTTTTTAACAAATTCGGTAAATGTCATTCAAAAAAGCCAAAAGATGGGGAAACCTCCCTCCCCAAGAGAGTTCAATCAGAATATGCCCGCTGATATAAGGGTGGTATCTGAAAGAGTTCATGAAAATACTGTCGTCCATTCCAAATTATCCTACTATTAAGATGGAAAGTTCATCTAAAATTACGTCCTTTTTACTATTTATCTTAATTTGATTTTATATAAAAAACATCTAATCTTAAAAATATATTTCATACATATCCATCTCCATGCATCAGACCCCTCTTATGGGCCCCATAAGCGCTAGGGCTAAGTGAGTGAGTGAGAGAGACAGCAGAGTTTTCTACTTTGGTCTAGAGAGAGGAGAAAGGATTCGTTGTGAATATATTGTAAACTTTCAATCACAATTTTTAAATTGAACTAATGAATGAATTACTAAGGGGAAAATCCCCTTTCCAACCCCCTACAATCTTTTGCTACTTGGCGACAACAAATCCCTCCCTCCCTCCTCCAATAATAGCCAAAGACCAAGATTTCATTCCAAGTAGATTTTCTCTGCATCTCCCAAATTTAAAGCCTTCATTATCAAAATCTACCAATTGCCAAGAAATTAGAAGGTTTCATTTGCAGAGCCATCTTTCACCATAACCACTTTAGTAATGACAGAAAACAGCATCTGATTCTCTTGAAAAATCACAGGATGTCAAAACAACGTAACGGACATCTTCACAAAGAGACATACAGAGAATTAGAAAACAGTTAAATATCGAAGTTGTGGATTCAAAGGAAACAGTGATATACTCACACAAACACGACTAGAAAGCATGATATAAAAGGAGAATACAGTAAATTCGTTCAGATCAGTTTAAGAAACCCAAGGACGAATACAGTAAATTTGTTCAGATCAGTTTAAGAAACCTAAGGACGGTACCTCAAAAGCCCCATCCATTTCACTCCATTTTTTTACTCCAAATTTCACAATCTGAATCAAACACATTTGACGCACCAAATTTTCAGTGAAAATATTGGAATTTTCAGTGAAACACATTTGTCCCACATCGAATGAATCCACTAATGCCTAATTTCGATGCCACCAAAAACGCTTGAGCAGCAGTTAACAATCCATTCTACCATAAATTTTCCATCTCAGGGTAGTACTTCAAATGCACCCCTACCGACCTGACATTACTACATGCTTGGAATTTGCTTTTTTTCTTCTTCTTGTCTTGCTTTGCCAAGAGGAGTGAGATACGGGCAAACCCAATTGCTTCCTCTTTGTGGAGAACTGCCTGTGGGCACTTGTTTCCCTTGGAGGTGATAGAGCTGCATTTCGTTTGCTTAGCATCTGCCCCAAGGACACCTTAGGTTTCTCCACTCTTCTGGCAGGCATTTCTGCTAAAGACTCTTCAGGCAAAAGCAGTTTCCTACTCATTATCTGCCCAATCGACAATGTTGGCTTCAAAACACTCTTTGACCGATCATCAGCAGCCAACTTAGCCCCATTCACATCAAGAAGTCGAGAATCTCTACGGTGGTGTGATGGATATGAGTTTTTGAACTTGGTAGAATTGTGTACAGTTCGTCTCTTTTGCCCGTGTTCTGATCTCCACTTCCTTAGTGCTTCTTCAACTGCAAGCTTCGCTCTATTTGCAGCATCAACTCGGCTTAGAGCTTCATCCAGAGCCTTTCTACTTGTTTTGACTTCTTCTGTTGCTTCCTCCACCTGTTTTAAAATTGTCCGCTTTGATATTTCTGCTTCATTGACTTGAAGCATGGCGGTTTCAATTCTCTTATTTGCTAACGCCTCTGCTTCTCGAGCTCTGCAGGTCAGTGACATGTACTCATCAAATGAAAGAGTAACTCCTGAAGGTTTTTCAAGAGAACCTGTCATCGACTTCTCACTGCATGTTAGAGCTTTGATCTCCGCAAGGGCTGCACCCTTCTGCTGCTCTAGCAGCTTCTTCCATCTTCTTGGCTGCATGCCATCTTATCTCTGCTGTCCTTATGCTAGTCTTTGTCTGTTCGATTTCAGCCACAGTTTTTGATACTTCAGATCTAGCACCTTCTGCCATCTTTTTAAAGTGGTGCCTCCGCACTCAACTGTTGGAGCTCCTTCGAAATATCTGTGCCATTTTCATCCCCTTTGATCTCAGCATCTATTGTCAGTTTAAGTTTTAGCTGTGTTCGGTTGAGCTCTTCTTCCAGAGATAATATCTTCGCAGAGTTTGAAGTCAATCTCTCACGGGTTTTCTCAAGCGAAAGCTTCTCCTTCTCTAATTTTTTGTTGAGAGAATCAACTGAAGCTCGAATCCCACCAAGATCATCTGTTGTCCTGTTAAGGTTCACCTTTGCCTGCTTCAACTCCATTAGGATCCTTCCTGGAGATGGAGAAGCAGGAGAACTTGAGCCTACCAAATCATGATTTGACTCTAGATCTTCGGGAGTCGGTTTTACAGTTTCAGTGACATGATTCGCTTTCCTGTTTTCTGAGGTTAAGTCAGGAACTGTAATAACTTCTGATGTTTCTCTCTGTAGTTGTGATTTTAACTCTTCAATGATGCTCTTTGTCGATTCCAGTTCTTTTAAGACATCAAAGGTTTCTCGTTCTTTCAGAATCAGATCCTTCTCTAGCAGTGCAGTCTGTTCTTCAACCTTCACTATATCAACCTCCTCAAACACTGCTTGTGAGAAGAAAAGGGAAAAACAACTCTGAGAGCTCAGAATTTTTTATTTTTTGGACAAATGATAAAGCTCAAGGGCATACTATTTTTTTTAAAGCAGCATAAGACAGGCGCCATGGTTTCCACCAAAACTAGCTATTTGTATTTCTCATGAAACATATCCATCTTTCAGTTTAAGATGAAAATGACAGCAAGCAGAAGTTTCACCTAATATGTTTTCTGCTTTCTGCATTATTTCAATTGTGTCAGGCCTCAACCAATTATTGGTTGACTAATCATACCCAAATGAAAAGTGTAAAATAGTGCTGATAGAAGCCTTTTAGACTATATACAGCTCCAAAACAGTACAAAATACAACCATCTGTGATTCTGGGAGAAAGAAGTGATAAATTTGTTGTTGTTACTTGTTTAAAAATCATCACAGAACAGATGACAAGCTTGGCAACTGAAAGTCTGAAAAAATAAAAAAAAGAAGTCATCAAGGAAAGTCATGGGACTAGTACAGGCTGCCAGTTACTTGGGAAAAGGAAAACAGTTGCCATGATCAAAGGGGTTAAGTGGGAACGCCATCAAATTTTCAAAATAAGTTTGGATTTCATTCCAAGTTGAGGTGTGCAGATCCCTTTTCAATAGAAATTTACAATCCAATTACTCTTGCTTATCTTCACACTTGAGTACTTGACTCTCCACGCCACCCTTCCATCATGAGAAACACCACCTTTTCCACAGAAAATGACAACTATTCCCAAACTTTCTAGGGCACTTTTGGAAACACAAGGCATTTTTTTTGGAAAAGAAAATGCGTTATCAACTGGGTGATGAGTGAAGAGCCAGGATGGAACATCACTAACCTTTCAAAAAAAGTGGGACATCAGTAAGTGGTTATCAATATGCTGCAATAAGCAATGTATAATTTCTTATTGTTTCATGATAACTAAGCTAGAATAATAGTAAAGAAGTGATATCAAGAATTGGGGATTCACCTAGTGAGACATTTAGGTGGACAAATACACAATAAAAACAAATCAATTTTTAATTTCAATAGAAACCCATACTGAAATGCGCAAAGCCAACACAATTCAGTATCAAAACTCAATGCAGAGAAAGACGAATACTTTCCTGGAAAAGAAAATTAAATACACTTCGTAGTTTATTTATAATTGTAATTTTCCAGAAATACTCCTTTCCATGCATACAAACACAGAACAAGAAGACATCAAAACAAATCAATTTTCAGTTTTAAAAGAAACCCACGCTGAGATGCACAAAACCAACGGAAATCACTGTACAAATCAATGCACAGAAAGATGAATACTTTCCCGGAAAAAAAAAATTAAATACACTTCTTCTTTTTAACTTTAAAATTGTAACTTTCCCCAACAAAAATTATATCCTTTCCATGCATCCAAACAAGGAGCAAAAGGACATAAAAAAAAAAAAAAATCTAATTTCAGTTTTAAAAGAAACTGATGCTGAAATGTGCAAAACCAACGCAATTCATCAAAAGAAAAAAAAAAAAAAAAAACCAACGGACAGAATGAAGAAAAGTTTCCTTGAAAATAAGGGAATAAAGTTCCATTTTTACTTAAAATTGGTAATTTCCTAACAAACTTGTATTTTGCGGGAAAAAACACCTTATTTGCATCCATCCAAACTCGGAGAAAAAAGCCGCAGCTTTTCCAACTAAACCCTAAATTCAAAACAAAAGCATACAAAATATTCAACAGGGAAGAAGAGGGAAAAAAGGAAAAGAAAAAGGAGAAACAAAAAAAAAAAATAGGTTGAGCTCTCACAAGTGAGGAGCAAGTGCTACATCTAAACTGGGAGAACTCAATGAAGAGTCAGAGTTATATACCTCGGCGTCGGCCGCGAGCTTGTAGTGGGGTTTCCAGACGCCACTGCCGCCGAAACGGTTCACAGCCTCCTTAACTGACTCGAAGGGAGCTGAGGTGTCGATCTCCGCCCGTCCGTCGCTAATCTCTGGCAATGAGGCTTCCGGACCTCCGGCGCCAGAGTCTAGGGTTCCGGCCATAATAGGCCTGAAAGGAATTTCTTGAACGGGACTTGTCGGGCCTCTAGGAGAGAGAGAGAGAGAGAGAGAGAGAGAGAGAGAGAGGATGAAATGAAAAGGAATTTGAAATGCAGATGGAGCAAGCTGTAAATGAGAACGAATGAGTGAGTACAGATAACTGACACACAGAGAGAAGAGAGGAGAGTGAGGGAAAACGTTCGACTTCGGGTTTCGAAATTAATCCCTCTTTTCTATTTTGAGGAGTGAAGGACATCACTTTCCAGTGACTGAAAATAGTTCGGACTTTGGGCTTTGGGCATTGGGCTTTATGCCATTGGACCCGAAAGACCAAAATCTTAACTCGTCGGTTACGATTTCGGGTCGGATCGGGACACATCGTACCAGTGGCTTATCACTGTACATACTTCTTATACAAAATCCAAGCGGGTCCTCCACTTAAGTTTCAAATACCTGAGATGAATATAAGGCTAAAGTTTTAAACATTGCATTCTATTTTTAAGAGTTCAAATTGTATTGGTCGAGTCAAAGTGAAATCAGTTATAAACCAATAGAAATGGGTCAGAAAGGCCAAATCTCAACCGGTTGTATCAGTATTGATCGAGTCTAATCATATCAATTGATTAAATTCAGCAGCTAAGTCTTAAAATCCTTGGTCGACATTCAAGGCCCTCTGATATTAGTATCAATCAAAACATAATATAGATCGTCACTTCTTTCATTTCTTTTTGAAAAATAAAAAACTACGATTTAATGGATTGATGTGTATAATGTATAAGCCCATTTCTGTTGGGATTTTCTAACTCCTTTGTCTTACATGTCAACTTAAAAGAATGGATCATCTTTTTTTTTTTAAGATTCAGAGGTATTTATACGTTGCACTCTATTAATCTTCGGAAGTATGTGAAAACCTTTAATTCACACATATTGAGTAAATCCGCATAGAATGAGCATTCATTAGAGTCACTGAATTGAATCCTAAGACTTCAATTCTGAAGTATTTCTTGGAATTAAAAATGGATCATCTGTTGTTAATACAAAATAAAAAATTTATGGTATTAATCAAATTGTCACATGTTATCATTTTTCACATGTAATATTTAACATTTAAAAATCACTACTTATTTATATTTTTTAAAAATTTACGTATAAAATATTGAATGTTGAATGCAAAAATACACTGCTTTATGACCGATGTAAGTAATTGAGGGTGCACGTGTCATTTCTCAAAGACTTATAATTATGATTTACGAGCGAAGGGGAGTAAGGGAGAACATAATACTAACGGGAGCATTAACGGTGAGCTCATTTCCTTTTAGTGGGTCCGGCTACACTAGATTCAACTCTTATGTTAAATCAAATAACTTAGTAACGAGTTCTCAACTACTCGTACATCAATTTTATTTTTATTACAAATATCAACCTTACCAAATTATAATAGTGATTATTGATCATAAAAATTCATTTAAATCTTTTTAATTATTTAATTTATAAAAAATGATAATAGACTCCACTTAAACTGTCTATTTTTATTTAATTTAAATATTAATAGACTAACATTTTTTTTCTAAATTCTTATATCAACAACTGTTTTATAATTTTATAAAGTGATTTTAATATTAACCTGGTGCTTACTGCTTACTAGAAAGTTCAAACTTCAAACTTCGAATTGTGATTAGGACTTGGGAAAGTAAGTGCGGTTGTCGGCAAAGAAAAATACAAAATTCAAATCTGCAACGGTCAGATACTTTGGCATTTGAACGTCAAACGTGCCGTTGTAGTGGCTACCATTGATTTGCTGCGTTGTGGTGCATCAACGGTCAGAATCCTACAAAGTGTGCGGACGTGCTCCTATCGCAGGCGATAAAGAGCATGTGGGGCCCGGCGCCCATTCATCTTTGTACTATCATGGCTTTACTTTTGGCGAAAGCTGATGACCAAATATTATTTAAAATTTTAAATATTTTTGAGCCACATCATATATTTTAATGAAAATATATTGAATTTGATGAGTGTGCCGTGAGATTTTAATAATGAGGTGTAGACTGTAGAGCCTGGTTGCTAAATAGTAAGGGATTTTTTTTTTCCATGTCTTTATATTTTCATCTTCTAATTTTTATCTTCCATAAATTTTGATCGTATAAATGTGTATAAACTGATGTTAGTGAGATCTCAGTTATATCTGTCAATACAAATAATATCGATCAAGATTTGTAACTCTGAAATAGTGTCAAGTACCGGTGATTTAAAAAAAAAAGGTGTCCATTCTACAATTGGGCCAGGTTTGTCCCACTTTCAAGCCCATGTATCTGATCTGGGCTTCAAAACTAGTTCGTTTAGCTAAATGGGCTATCGTTTCTAGCACATAGAGTAGTCTTCTTAGTCTGTACTACCCTCCTCTCTTAATAATTTTCTGACTCTTGGGGATTAAAATGTCGGGTGAGAGTACATTCTTCGGTCCTTCAGGGAATGAATTAAAAATATAAGCCGGTCATATCTGCCATTTTAGCTGATGCTGATGCTGATAGATAATTTTAATTAAAAATCAAAATTATTTTTAGACAAAAACTTCTAAATTGGGTTGAAATATTGGTTGTGATCGATTGAAAATTTTCAAACATAGGTCTACCGACTATAGTAATTTAAATATTTCTGAAAAATCTGAAAATACATTTATTATGTTTGCCGAACCTAAAACTGAATTTTTTTTTGGCTTTTTTCATTTCCTCCATTGCCCGATATGTGGTTTTTGAGCAAATTTTAAACATGCAAAACTGCATAAAAGTGTGTCAAAAGAGAGAAACAGTTACTAGACGTATGTTCATTTTAAAAATATTTCTTATATTGTAGAATGGTGATAATTATTTGGATTCTTTTTTGCCAGCCAAATAGATACCCGTCTTTTCTTTATTTGCACACCTATTTTCAAAAAATCATGTAAAATTACCCTTTTGCCTTTCTATTTTTTCTGAAAAAAAATGATTCCTCCGCATCATTCCTTGCCATTGTGAATCATTCAAAAGATTCTTTCGTTCGTTCGAATAAACCTTGCAGTTGTGGTTTATGGAGTGGAATTTTCAAACAATATTGTTTTTCGACTGATTTTTACAAACAAGGTATCAAAATTCATCTACTCTGAATTCTATGAACTTTGCGATTGATTTTAAGTGAAAATAGTATAGTTTTGAACTTCAAAAATCGTACCCAAAGAATTAAAAGGAAATGCCATTTTTCTTAATTTTTTGGGTATAATTTTTTAAGCTCAAAACTATACTCTTTTCACTTAAAATCAGTCTCGGAGTTAATAAAATCCAGAGTAGATGAATTTTGATACCTTGTTTGTAGAAATTGGTCAAAAAACGATCTCGTTTGAAAACTCCACTCCACCGCCCACGTACTGCAAGTTTCTTTCGAACGAACCAAAAATTCGTTAGAATGATGCGAAGGAATCGTTTTTTCAAAAAAAATGAAATGCCAAAAGGGTAATTTCACATGATTTTTTGAAAACAGGTGTGTAGAGAAAGAAAACCCGAGTGTCTGTATGACTCTCCTTCTTTTTGTCAAACTCAAATTTGAATTCAGACTCGACTGGGGCTAGTACAATCCAAGTTTAGCCTAAAAAGCCCAAAATTTAAGTACAATTTATATAATCTAATTTTAATTAATTAATATTGTTTATAAATATAAATTTTATATAGTATATAAATTATAATTTTACTAGGTAAGACTCATATACATACGGGAATGAAAATGGCCTTGGTTCTTACAAATATAATTTGGTTAGGGCTCGGATTTGACTAATTTAGGTTAAACTGGGCCTGGTCTAGTTCTTGGGCCCTTTACTTACAATTCAGGTTCAGGCTTTTGCAGCCCTAAAAGTCAGTTTGACTTGCCTTGGTTGCAAATCCATCGATGGGTAATCCGACTGCGTCTCGGTGGGAAGATACTAAGTTTGGGTTTGTCCCCATTTAAGACTAAAGAATCGGTATCTTGTGAACTATAACTTTAAGCATACTTCAAAAATTTGGACTCAGCACTGGATTCCGTAGGCAACCAAAATAACACGAGAGAGATTCAAAATTGTGATCAAACTCACCACTTTGGATGACTCGGTGACATACTAACTGAGTAAAGTAGTAAACCAGTTAAGATAAGTTGAGTTAAAAGAAAAAAAAAACACTAAACTTCGACTTGGTTGATACGTGCCAGATTGCAAGTGACCTAAATTCGTATTTGCATTGGTAGATTACAAGAAATAGGTTTTTTTAACAAATAATTTTATGCATTATTTGGAGGTTAATTGTAGCTGTGATTTTTTGTTAGTATGGAAAGATTGGAACAATAAAACATTTTAAGGTAAGTTTCCAAAATTTTAGACGGCCAAGTGGAGTAGCATTGGGTGGCTCATTTTAAGTAAGGAATTCTCCGGTTACTATATGAGATTATGAATGAGTTGAGATGGTGCTTGAAGGGTGGTCGGAAGAGAAATATAGTAAATGTTAAACCATCAAAATTAAAATCTCATTTCTTTAAATTTAATGTGGATGGTGTCATTAGAGGAAAATCATGTTTCATGGAGATGTTTCGTGATGTTAATAGGAGGTTGTTGTTGTTGGCTTTTTCGGAGTCTACAGGTATAAATGAAGAGGATTTACTACCTGTTTAGAAAGCACTTCTCCTTTGATCTAGATGAGAAAATGCTAATCTTATTATTGAAGGAGATTTTGTTAATGCTATTGCTTGGACAAGTAGTAAAAAAAAAAAATCATAGAGATTAATTAATATTTTAGGAAGATCAGACATTTGTTTAAGAATATGATTTTTCACTTCACCCAGGTGAGAAAGTTAGTTAATAATGTGGCAGATTTATTAGTAAATGCGGGAATCCATAAGATCATGTTGTGTTGTAGTATTTTCTTTGATCTTGTTTTTTGGTGGGAGAGAGTGATTATTATTGTTGTAGAGAGTGATTATTATTGTTGTACTTCTTTTGTTATTAGAGATTATGTTATGTTTCTTTATTTGTTTTTCTTATTTTTCTATGACTTTGTATAACTCCTTTTTACAAAGTATAGATTATGCTTCATAAATATTCATTTTAATGGAATTATTCATATCTCTACTATTTTTTTGGCAAGTGACACTAGATCAAATAATTTAATTACCCGACATTATTAAAAATAATCTTACTAAAATATATTCACAATATTTTGATCATATCAATTAACACAATAAACATGTGCATAGACCTCAACTTTTAAAATAATTTTCTAAATAAATTGAAAACTTATTGTGACATCATAATGATATTTTCATAAAAAAATTATATATTCAGCACTTCTACATATATTTCTCATAGATCGTACTTCATTGACGTAATTTAAGAAAAAATAAAATAAAGATCCATTAAATTTACTAACAAACTGAAATAAATAGTCATTAAATTTACTACCAAACTACAATTTTCTCGTGCAGTGATCCATCCACTCATGATATGATTGACGATGGACGGCCATGCTCATCCACTACCAAAAACCTTTAAAAAACAAAATGAAAGCAGGAAACTAAGAACCTAGCACGAAGATGGGGAATGGAAGGGGGAATGCACGTGCTCCCATGTGATAGCACGTGCTATGCTTTTTCATCGCCATTGAAACTGCATCGAATGAGTTGCAGAAAAACTAGGGTTTGAATTCTTATCCAGACCAATAGGTTTAGGGTTTATTCTCTTTGACTAATCATGAATTAAGGGTGTGAACTGTGATGGGAACCTCACTTTATTTCAACTTCTAAGTTCATTGGGCACATGGGTTTTATAATATATGAAGTTTACTTAAATGACCATCAAGTCAACAACGTGATATATTCATCTAAATCTTTCTTAGATTAAATACAGATTAATACTTTTTAAGTAATACATAATCTTTTTTTATAATATGGTATTCCAGTTCTACATTAGAGGAAGATTAATCCATAGACATATGTTAACTTTTTAATACACACATCAATTAAGTTTAAAGAAAGTGACCCATTAGAATTGAACGTGAATCAAATTCAAAATCGTATTTTATGAGATAGACATCTTACTCATCAAGCCAATCACATTGATCTAATCAAGGATTCAAAAAAACATGGTTCTCTATTTTATTGGTTCTACTGACCCTTTTAATTAGATGTACTGTTGGTAGTCTGCAGGACCATTACAATATTATGGGCAGCTACTCATAGGATTTTGTGGCTTTGGTTGGGGAAGCACGAAAGATCCATTGCTGCCCCTAATGGCAAACTATGGGACCCATTAATATTTGAACTTAAGCAGTATATTTCCTTAATCTCGAATTCCAATACTTTTTTGAACTTACATAAGAAGTATATTTCCTTAATCTTCCATTCCAATCTGTTCTTTCTCATATTAGGTTGGTTTCCTACATTTCTCCCCCCAATCAGAATAATAATTTAAAAACAAACAAACAAATAAATATTTGCAGCTCCTTCCAGTGAGCAACTCAGCTTTGTTAGTATTTGTTACTGCCATAATGATTTGAATAATGGAAATTGGAAAGTGCAAAGCATTTTCACAAGAATCTACAGATACTTAGAACTAAAGTTTAAGAAGTTCAATGTCCAGATAATAAATAGTATGATACAAATGTTTAGGACAATAGCTTATCTCAATTTAGCGGTATTCATTAATAATCATAAAAAGATGTTGAAATTCAAGGATTTCTTTTCTTTTCTTTATTATTAAAGTGGACCCAATATATATAAAAGTAACTCTAATTTTCCTGTAACTTACCTAATGGTAAGACTCATTTAATTACTTTTCATCTCACATGAGAACTCATATGAAGAAAATCAAAATTGGCTTTAATCAAAAATTTATCTTCTTCGGCTTCATGGGTCTTGCATTGATTGTGGCTTTTTTAAGTCATTTTCATGGGTGTGAACAGTTCCATTTCCACAGCCTACTATTAATACAAAACCTTCATGGACCACATCTCTCCCATTTGGGCATTTATTGTCTCTCAACCTCCCTTCTTTCCTAACTATCCAAAGTCTCTTAATTAATACATTAAGTACACATTAGTCTCTTAATTTCTACCACATTCTCGATTGTTCAATGTATCTCAGATTGGGAACTTTTGAAGCTTTTGATCTCAACCTCTCGAATTTGGATAAGTTTTATGGTTTTTTAGGTGTAAATACTATTTGAAACTGATATTTTGGTTTGGCCAAAATATTGGCTATTATAGGTTTTGACCGAGTTCTTAAAACCCAAATAATTATCAATTTCTCAGATAAAAATATTATGAAATTTTGAATCTCAGCCAATATTTAAAACTACGATTGCAGGAGAGAAAATTAGGAACTAACATCAATTGCCAAGATGTTGTACGAGAGATGCTTGATTTACGTTAGGAAATCAAGTTGGGGTAGTGAACAAGTTTTACATTGATTGTGAAGGAGAGAGATTTAGGAATTTATGAAAGACTTCGGCTACTCCATCTAATGGGTTACACTTTTAGTCTAGAAACCTAGTTTTTACAAATGGTATCAGATCTATATCTTTAAACCAATACATGTGGACTTAGAAGATTCCCTAACTAGACGGGATAACCGGCTACGTTCTATTTGTTAGAAAGCGTTGTTCGAAAAGAGATTGTTGGAACAGTGAACAAGTTCTACATCAGTTATGGATAGAAAGATCTATAGATTTATACAGGACTTTGGTTCTAACAAATCATATATGAAGATATTATTTGATCACCAACTAAAAGTGGTCTATAATAGAAAAGATTGACTCAATAAAGTAACATGTCACGGGAAGAAAGTGAAATTGTCATCAATAATAATAGGACAAAGCACCATCTAAAGCCAAATTTCTAATTTTCTTATGAAATTATGTCGAAGGCGACTTAATTAATAGTTGCATGTGTTTAATATATATTATATTGTTTCATCATTAAGACCTTAGAAATAGTACATAATGCACTAGACACAGGGGAACTAGATCACCAAACTTGCAAAGACCTCTCCTCTCTCTCTTTCTCTGTCTTCTTCAAACCCTAACTTTAGAACCAAGAAGCCCATCAAGCCAAAGATGCTGAAAAGGAGCCCTGATCTTCCTCAAAAGACCCTCCAAATCAAGCGGGATGACAAGTTCTTTGGTAAGCTTTTGTCCAAGGAAAATTCCATGGCAAATTCTTCCCTTAGAGTTTATTATGGAGTTGCAGCTGGTTCAGTTCCATTTGTTTGGGAATCTCAACCAGGAACACCAAAACATACACTTTCTACCACTTCTCTACCTCCCCTTACTCCACCTCCTTCCTACTACAAGAGTCGCACCAACAAAAAACCCTCAAAATCTAGCCTTTTCAATACCATACTTCCCAAGCTCAATGTGAGAAGGTCTCATGTGTCATCACCAACATCAAATTCACCCTCGCCTAGGTTGTCTTATGCATCATCCTACACTTCATCGTCATCGTCGTCATCATCACCATTCATGTTCAAATTTGTTCAGACGTACCCGTCTCTCGAGCTCCAGATCGTCTTTCTCTTCGATGGGGGATGATGAATATCCGGCAATTGGATCGCCGACTTCGACTTTGTGCTTCGGTGGGGTCCGAGGGTGCTATTCCATGGGGGGAATGAAGAATGCTTTGTTGTCTGTTGTTGGACATGGATCTAGGCAAGGTACTGCCTAAGAGAATTTCATTTTGAATTTTGGGTTGTAAGTCTCTAGATTTCTTGGGTTGTAACATGTGTGGTAGTGTTTCAACTCCCTTGAATTGTAACATGAATGGTAGTCTCTCAAACTACCAATAAAGCCCAGAAAAAGAAAAAAAAAACATAACGCTGTTGAATATTTAGACTTCGATCTATTGCTAGTCTTGGCTATGTTCTTGATTTCTTCTACCATTATCATTATCATATTATTATTATCTAAGTCTTCTAATGTTTTACTTTAAAATTTTAATTGCTATAAGCTATGATTAGATCAAGGAACTTCTCTTTAATTATCATCTACATCTCTTCCTAATAAAAAATAGTTGAAGAAGGTTCAGGGAACTCAAAATGAAATGGTGCTTCAATGGTGTCAGACTTCCGTAGTAAAAAACTATTTAAATAACTTAGTTCTGTATTAATATATTTGGAAATCCATTTTTAAATCAATTAAATAGCCTCACCACCACCTTCACCATCTTCAGTTTCAAATATCGATAAATTTATAATATATATATTATCTGAAGTCGTATAAATCTGATACCAAAAGTCCACTGATGATGTTGGATGATCTTATATATTGATTTTTTTTTATCATTACATGGAAATTTCTTTTCTAATCACTTTAGACATTTACAATTTGACACATTGGTGTAATTTTCTTTTGTATCTAATAGGAGTTGTATATAGGTTGACTCTAGCTTGGTTTCGTCCAAGAATTAGTCAAGATCATAGTTTCACTAGTGGAAAAAAATGATGGACGGATTATTTAATTTAATAAGATTTCAAATTGAATGTAAATTTCAAACTTTAAACTATAATATTTCTTTAATTTTTTAAAAAATACCACCATCAACAACAAAAACGAAATAAACAGAACTTCATCTGCACTTATCTTAGTGTGAAAGTTCCATGAAAGCCAAATTTCAAGACAGACCCAATTGGTTAAGACAAGTGAGACATAAAAATAATATTATTATTGCAGAAATCAATGGGTATTCCATCCGAATAATGAATTGGAATGTCATCACAACTTGGGCTTCCACATGTCACATGGATTTGTAGGGAAAAAAATTAAAAATTGATGGCACTAGTGATTAAAGTAGGGCAATATGGGTTCTTAGATTTTTAATTGATTGGAGTTGGTGAAACCTATTTATAATTTTGGGGACATTGGAATTGACGAATGCCAATTAATGCAAGTGGGAAGTATCAGTACAGGCTACTATCTAACTATTAAATTTGCATGAATGCGTCTTGGAAGCTTTTTTTTTTCTTCTTTTTTTAATAAAATATTAGAAATTTTTGTTTTTGGTGATTATGGACGTTCATGTGAGAGACGTTTAAAGGAAAGGTCAGTTTCTTTACCATTAATACATTGATTAATGAAAAAGGGTAAGCTGACAAAATAAGATTAGTGGCTGCTAAGTGTAATGGAAATTTTTATTGGAAAGCAGTGCATCACTCACAGCAAGGTTGACTTTGTAATTTAGAAAAACATTACCTTAGTTTTCATTAGGTCATATAAAAATTTTAGGGGTCAATTTGTTTATTTTCTACTTCTATGAAAATCAATATTAAAAAAAAAAAATTTGCTTCTCTTCATCTCCCACTGACGCTACTTTTTCGATGGAGAAAATATTTTTTTTATTATCAATGGGAAAAAATGTAAACGTGGCACGAAGGAAGAGAGATAACTAGAGAAATCATTTTATTTTATACTTTTATTTAGATAGAACTACTTACTTTTCTTCTCTTTTTATTTTACTTGTGAGGCCTCCTCTATTCTGATAAATGGATCTCTGTTGCTTCAATTAAGGCCTCTAGGGATTTAAGACACGGAGATCCTTTGTCTCCCTTCTTTTTTACCATGGCAGTTGACGCTCTGAAATTTTAGAATTTTGATGACTTTTGAAATATTAAGATTTTTCATTTATAAATTTTAAATATATTAAATAATAGATTTTGAGCAGAATTTGTCAAATTCCACCTCCAAATACAGAATATCAGACATGCTTTTAGGAAAAAAATTGTATTTCAGTGCATAACTTAGATTTGCATTTCCTTTGTTCGCATGATAGAGCAATTCTAATGTGATATTTTTCTAATCTTATTTTGTTAAAAAGAACTCCATAATGAATATAAATGACCTCATTTTTTCTATTATGTGATTGATTTATATCTAAGTGATGTAGAACCAGAATCATTCCGCGTTGCCCCAAAATTGCGATCTTACCCGAATCGGGATACCCGGCACGGAATTGAGAAAATCAATTAATTTCTAATTTTCCTCATTTGTATATTCTCTTATTTAAAGTAATTTCCTTTTTTCTTATTTTTGTTTTTATTTTATTTCTTATTTTAGTATTAGGGTTAGCGATTGTAATAGATGATATTGATTATGATGAACGAAAATTGAGCTCTCTCTCACTCTCCTTACTGGTGATCCCGTTTCTCTCCTCCCTACCGATATATCGTGTATTGAAATTCCTATGAATTTTTGGCACACATGTTCATTATTTTAGGCGATACAAGCAGGTTCCAAATCTCATCCGATCATTGTATGGGTCGTACGAATCAAATCTCAGCTTATATTATGGAGATGTCGGCCGAGATCTCTGTCTTGATATTTGCTGAGATTTAGTAATATCGGTAGGGCAATTTTTTTTAAAAAAATATGAAATTACTTAATCCATTTTTTTACTATTTATTTTTTTGTTTCTATAATTCATAACTTAAAATAACACTCATTGACTAAGTAAATAAAATATGAAATTAATTCTACAATTTTTCCTCATTTATCTACTTTGCTTTTGTAATTCTTCACCATTTTATTACTAATTATATAATTTCAATATATCGTAACTTATAAATTATATTAGAAGATGTAAATGTCCAATATTTTATGTAAAATTACTTGTTCAATAAACACATAATTATTTGCATTTTCTGTAAATTTTTTTGATTTTTTTCAAAAAAAATAAAAAAACACTATGGAGAGAAACTTCTCAGCTTAGATCAGGGGTCGAAATCTCCGTATCGGCCGAGATATCTTGGGATTTCAATGGCCGAGATCTCGGCCGATACGTATAGTATCGGCCAAAGACAAAAAAGTTTGGCTGATTTTTATTTTTTATTTAAAAAAAACAAATATCGGTGTGGGCCCAGTCGTACCTCGGCCGCTATTTATATTTTTAAATTTTTTTAAAAATAATCCATTTTTTTAACTGAATTTTTTCAAAAAAAAAGTAATCATCGAAATTTTCAAAAAAAAAAAAAAAGGAGAGAGAAAAATCTCGTTCGAGCCAAATTTTCAATCCCTGACTGAGATCTCTTTGCGCCGCCCCTCATACAAGTCATGATACAAGTCATGATAGCCCAAGTGATACCGGAAACGTGAGCCCATCGAGCCTATTGTGGGCTTTTACAAACAAGCTATGTCTCAGCCTATAATTGTCTGAAATATGATGCATGTTGCATTAAGTTCCGGCCCAGAAAGGCCCTCCATGCGAGTATAATCCTGGTAATGTTGATGAAAGTGGGCCGGGCCATGCAATGATTATTTATGTACATTAGGCTTATGGATGGGAAGATAGGAAGAAGCTCTATGACTCCAATTGTATGTAAGTTCATTAAATTATAAATTGAGGGAGAGGATCGTATGACTGCAACCAAACTAACTATCTTTAGATATCCTGCAATTTCCGACAAGTAAATTCATAAAAAAAAAAAAAAAACTATCTTTAGATATACATATGTTTCTCTATTAGGACATGAAAAATTGGAAATGATATTATAGACATTAGATACTATGCAGCAATGTTTCTCTTCTTCACTCGAACAGGCAACCCTCCTTTGATCCTCATAGTTAATGAGAGCAAATGTGTAGGACACGTGTCCTTCCCTATAGCTTCTCTGAAATTTCTCAATGACACATGCTACAATGGACTTCATCTGTATGTTAGCCATCTCCTTCCCCAGGCACATCCTTGGGCCCGCATGAAATACTGGAAACTTATATGGGCTTTCGGTCCGAAACACCCCGTTATCCAACCACCTCTCTGGTTTGAAACTCAGGCAATCTTTTCCCCAAATGCTCTCCATTCTTCCCATTGTGATGCATTATATGTCACAAACCAGCCCTTCTTCACTACCGTTCCATCCGGCATTACATCGTCGTCTCGACATGCTCTTGTATCAATCGATACAGGCGGGTACAACCTCAGGGCCTCCGATATCGATGCATGAAGATAATGCATTTCTCGCAACTCTTCGAAACTAAAATTCTCGGTGTCGTTTCGGTAACGGGCCCGTATCAGTTTCAATTCATTCAAGATACATTCCTCAACGTCGGGTCTCGATGACAGAAGCCAGAAGAACCATGAAAGAGTGGACGATGTTGTGTCACGGCCTGCTAGGATGAAACTCACAATGATATCTCGGAGGAACTCGTCTGAATTATCATCGCTCGCAATGAACCTTGACAGTAGATCGGTGTCTGATTTTGGGCCTTCTTTCTTCCTGGCCTGTATGATCTTACTTGCGAAGTTATGGACGGTGTAGATGGACTCTTTTAACCTCCTCTCTGATCCAACATTGACGAACCGCTTGATTTTCCAAAGGAACGGCCATGCATATCTGAAACGGCCTGCACTGAGGTTGGCCGCCACCTCAAAGGCCCGTGCAAAGTCATGGGCCGACTGGGACACACCCAAGCCCAGAGTCATTGGGTCCTCGTTGAAGGCGACCATGCACACATTGTCAAAGGCAAAGCGCTCGAGAACATCTTGCAAGTCCAGAATGTCGCCAGTTTCACTTGCTTTGTGTAGCACCGGAAACAAGCGATTGAGGATTTCATGGCGGACGCTTTCCATGACGAAGTTTCGAAGAGATTTGTATTGAATTCAAAGCTTGCTGTCTTCCTTTGCACCTGTGAGTTGAGTATTTTAAAAATGATGATCTGGGTAGGTAAGCACACTATTGCCCTTTTGTTGCAGATAGATGGGCCACCATTTCACCACCACTTGAGCCCCATTATGTGGATGAATGACAAATAAAAGGCTTGAACAAGACGTAACAATGAAATAAATGGATTTGGGTTTGGCTCAGATTTACCAAGAGATGATTCAGTGGATTGGACTGGAATGGATGCTTATCGCTTGTCATTCAAATATGCAGTACTTAGGAAGGTAACAAGTTATACAAAATCATAGAAATAAATGAATAAAATATGGGCCAGACCAGAGTTATCTTCAACTACCTGAGGCCTGGTTACAAGTTCGCTTTTGGATCCAAGCCAGAATGCAAGTTCAGTTGGGCCTTTCAGGTTCAAGTTTTGTCAGCCCAAGTTGTACACTAATACTTGATTTCAAGAGTGTGTCCATTGTAATACCATAGCAGAGTGTTGTTCTTTTAAGAAAAGGAGGAAAATAATAACTATAAGATGAAAATACTGGACTGCATATATCATAAACACAAACCTTCCATAGCTCGCCATCGGAATTGAAAATCCCACGGCCGAGGAAGTCTTCCAATAGGGAGATGAATCGTTCCCCTTTCTGGTAGTTTTCAAAATTGGACTTGAGCATGTGCTCCACGTTTGTAGGATTAGCCGTGATGATTCCTCTAACATTTCCAGGCCTTTGGAAGATAACCGTGTTCGTTGGATGCTCTAAGAGGATTTCAGTCATCCATTCAAGCAATCGGTTCCGGTTCTTGAGAAAATCCGGCAAGTTTCCGACAAGTGGGTAGGTTCGAATACCTGTAGATCTCCATTTCTTTGATGGAGCTCTGTTGGAGAAGAAGATTGAGAGAGAGAGGACGAAAAGGAGGGAGAAGAGGAGAGCTTGAAGAGAGAACAACTCCATGTATGATTGAATTGGAGAACGAAGTACCCGGTATACAAGTTAAGACATGATAAGGTTTCTAGATGGTGGGGAGCGTGTGGTAAGGGTGCAACTCGGACGTTTCTTTTCTTTTCCTTTTGGGTGATGGTAGTTTAGTAATTAAATAAAGGAAATATAAAAGGTGAAATGGAAAAAAAAAAAAAAGATAAATAAAGCAGGTATATGACTTAAGTAAGAATTGAGGGCGCAAAAAGCAAAATTTTAGAAATAATTGTAAAGATAAAAGTAAAATATTTTGAAATTATATTTTTATTAGTTCATATTTAAGTAAAAAATTATTTTATTAGATATGTTTTTTTTTTTTTAATTTAAGTGTGGGAAACTGTGGGATACCGAGTGTAAAACCCCCATAGGTGAGACCACTACTCCTAAGGCACACTAAGATTAGGCTATGAGAGCTTAAACCTGCAACCTCCCGCTTTATAAGACAGGAGGAAATCAGTTGAGTTACACCTTTACTTTTCATATGCAAACATCTGTAGTTTGTCTTGAGTTTTAAATATATAAGATAATTATAAGAACATTGACTTATCTACTAAAAACTTCTCCAATTAAATTAATCAAGTCACATTTTTTAGTTCTACAAAATTTGATCAATTTGAACTATTTTTAAATCTTTAAAATTTACAGTATTTGAAAACATATCATGATGGATACAATCAAGGTGAATTCTGGTGGGCCACTTATTGAGAAAAAGACATTTTTGACCCAATTCCGATTCATTTGGTAGCACGTGCCTAAGCGTGTATGGTTATTCCTCACACATGCTTTAAATATTGGCTGAAAATTAGGTGTTGTTGGATGATAAGGACTTAATCTAAGTGGAGAAATGATTAAATGAGGTTGACACATGATGAATTATGAGTTTATCCTGAGTACTCTACGATTTTTTATATGTAAATTAAAAAAAAAAAAATTATGAATTTTACAGACTACTAACTAAAGTGCTTAGCTGGTAGGATTTAGGTGATTCTTAAAAAGCTTATAGGTGAGACTCAAAGAGCGTTTATTGAAAGTAGACAAATCGAGTGCTAATTAATATTGAATTGATAATTTGATACAGAAAATGGATAAGAAATTGGGATCCTATTGAAATTAGGCAACACTAAGTCATAATGGCCCAAGCGATACTGGAAACGTGAGCCCATCGAAGCTTATTGTGGGCTCTTACAAGCAAGCTATGTCCCAGTCTATAATCGTCCGAAATATGATGCATGTTGCATTAAGTTCGGCCCGGTAAGGCCCTCCATGCGAGTACAATCCTGGTAATGTTGATGAAAGTGGGCTGGGCCTTGCAATCCTGGCATCCTATGTGGCATTTCAATTTGGAAGAAGCTCTTTTAGGGCTGAACGGGTCCGATTGAATTTTAATAAACTCAATTCAACTCATATTAAAATTTAATGTATCCAACCCGATCCGATTTGCTTACCTAAATTACTCAACCTGATCTGAATTTCTAACCCAAGTCAATCCGACTGCCGTTTTATAACTTAGAGCACTCGTGTCGAGTCAAGGTACGTCAGGTCGGATAAGTTTAATTCTAATTTTCTCAACCCAACCCGACTGAAATTTCATACGAGTTTTCATTTTCCTAATGCGACCAAACCTGAAATATATAAATACATAATCCAAACTCATTGATTTCTCAGGTCGGATTATTTGAAAACCCGTTCCATGTTTCACCTCTATTGGCTTTAAATCTAACCTGATATTGAAATATCGGGTTTAAAAAAGATGATGAAATTGGTTTAAATAGAGGAGAATAAAAGAGTTAGACTCAAAATCTTTAATCCTAAATAGATGAAAAAAGTCAACCACAATAACTTTAAAAAAATAGACATTTATCATGCTTACTGATTGATATTTTAGTTTTATGGTGTAGTGTTTCATAGTAGACAATATTGAAAATATCATAATGTGACAATTGACAAATATGGACCATTATTTTGGATATTGGCTGATATTTGAATTTAAGATTTGATCTTTGTCTACACTTAATTTGGATACTTTACATCAGTACAAGTTCTAACTTGTATGATTGAGTGTGAGACATATTACCATTAACTGAGTCTGAATATGTCAGCCGAGTTGAATAGGAACTGGCCGGATAAACGAAAAAAAAACAATTCCTAGCCGATGTGACTGAGTTCGAGTCGTGTTGTGTCATCTGAGGCACTTAAGAATGGACTAATCAATGATTTGGACATTATTAAGATCAAAATAAACCTCAAAGACAATTTGAAATAACATATTTTGAGTTTTTGACCTTTGGTATTCTAGTCTTTTAAGAAAACAAAGCCAACCGGGATTTTGACACTTCTCCTAAACAATTTCCATAAAATTAGGGTCGGTGCCCAATTATTTTTTACCTGGATCAACCCATTTTTTAAATCTTTATTTACTTTGAACTCCATGTGAGATTTGTGTATTTCGAATCAAGACCATGGCTTTAATCTCAACATGACATGAAAACTAATTACTTAATGTAATGGCTTTTTTTTTATGATTTCAGTTTTACTTTATTAAACTAAAACTATGTTTTCGGTAGCTAATCAATAATATGAGAATTCTAAAAACCCTCAATGTTTATATAAAAATCTCAAGGAACTTCCTTAACTATTAGTTCATGAATTCAATCATGTAAAATTACAAAAGTACCTCTTAAAAATAAGGAAAATAATATTATAATCAAATAGTTTCCTATAAAATGCACGAGTTCAGATGATCAAGTAGACTTATTTTATCGAGCCATGGAAGTCTTGCTATGGGCAGCTAGGTCATGAGTTCCTTTCTAAGGGCATCTTGTGTTAAGCTAGGTCATCAGAATGTTTGTTGGATCCTACAAATTTAAATTCAGTTGATAGGTGAATACACAGATTTAGAGTATATAAATTCATTATCAATTGATAATGCAAGTCAACATTGACCTTTAAATTTTGATAGGCATGGGTCATTGATTTTTAAAAATTTAAAATTAGAGATAAAATCATCAAATAAAAGTAAAATTTCATACAAAAACTATTTGATACAATTATCCTTACATCGTATTCAACCACATACGCTCTAAAAATGTATTTATAGTACATGACTACATGTCTCACTAAGAGAGAGAGAGAAGATTAGTATTTTTCTTCTTTCTTATCTTCATGGAGAAAAGGAAGGTGGGATATTGGGAAACGAGATGGAAGAGAAGAGGGATAGGTTGGGAAAGGGAGAACATAGATGCGACTTCTTAGGCAAAAAATAAGGGTCAAACAAGAATCAATGTGCATTTTTTCTTATAAGATACGCATGTTTAAAAAATATAATAATATATGATGAATTGATGATTTCTGAAAAGTTAGCGCCTCCAAAAGAACCTCTGTGTAATGAATTTGATTGTGGCCCATCAGTACTTTGATCTGAACTCTCCATATGTTTGACCCACCATTGATTGATTAACCATTGAAGTTTCTGGGATCTGATTGACTAGATTCTCTAATTTGTAGAATTTGCTTACTAAGCGTGACTTCATCATCATCATTATCTTTCAAGTTAAATCCTGATAATTCAGTTATCTATGCAATGGATGAACTTTAAGCTATTGCGTCAAATTGGAAAGCATCAATGGTTTTTAATATGAACATCATCAAAGTCAATAAAAAAAAAAAGTTGGTTCATTGACCGTGAACCGATACATATTGGCCGCAATATATTTGTTTACAGTCATCCATCACCTGCCTGTTAACCATGTGTCACCATCTAGACCTAAGCCACAAGACACCGATGCATTGCGGTTAATACATATCGACTTTCATTTTCTGATATATTACAGCCGATACGCAACGTATCAAAAACATTTTTTTACACGTGTTTTCATCCTTGCTTGATTTTATACTCTTACCATGTATTTTCATATTACATGGGTGTGCCAATGATCATATGAGTCAACGAGTGTTTCTACATATTATAAATGATGAAATTTCTTTATTTAATAAAAAACATAGCCCCCTTCACAATGGAAACTGGTAGGTAGGAATGAATTTGAATTACTCAGAAAAAGTTGATTCGATCGAAGTCTTAATCAATTCCAAATTTCAATTTTTTTTTTGAAATATGATATGAATTTTATAGAATGATGATGAGTTAATAGCATTGATTAAACGACAGTAAGAATCTATCATTTAAGAAGCGAGTGCAGAGAAAATGAAAGCTGGCCAGGGATTATCAATTTAATTGATACTTGATTATCTAATTTTTAAATCAATCAAACTATATTTTTTAATATTTTCAAAGTTTATCAGTTAAAAGTATATTTTTATCACTTAAATTAGTGAGTTCTATGTCTAAATGTGTGAAATAATAATGTATCAATAGGCCCCACAAATCAAAATCACTTAGAAATAAGTGTGAAATAATAATGTATCAATGGGCCCCACAAATCAAAATCACTTAGAAATAAGTGGGACTCAAAATTTCTCTCCACCCATTTGGATGTTATCCACTCTTGTTTTCACTCCCTTTCACCACCGACCTTTGATATTAACCCCCTTAAAAATGTGTCAGGCTTGGTTTAGACTAGACTCAAAGACAAGCGACTAGAGAGCTTATCTTCTTTTTGGGGGTTTGCTTGGCTTGAAGCATACAAGTAGAATCCAAGTGTGTCTACATCCTACAAAATCATGATCTTGTAATGACCAATGACTAGTAGGTGGGCCCAGCTACTTATTTGAGTGTATTATAAATTTGGGTTAGACCTATTTTGTTTACCAATTCAGTTCTAATGGATTAGATTGCATGGTTACTCTAATCAAGTCAAAATTAAAGAGAAAAAAAAACATTAAAAAATGGGGCAATGGAAACTTGTCAAACCGACCAATATGGGAAGTCAAACTGCTTAAACCACGATTTGACCATTTTATTAGTTTTTGATGAGTTTCTCCAGCTCTTTCAAATCACCTAATTTTAGAATGGATTCCGATTTGATCCTTTCGAACCAGCTACTATGACTCATTTATTTTTTAAGATCAAGTTATTTATGCGTCCCATCTAAGTAATCTTTTGAAGTTTGAAGATGTATAAACTTCCCAATTCGCTCATATTAAGTACAAAATAGAAATTATTATTTGTGTTGAGGAGGACTTGATCCCAAGACTTGTATTTTTAAAATACATCATTGTTTTCTTTCTATTTCGTGATCATTGGATTGAAATTATATAATAATTTTATTCTCAAAATCATAATATCTTTATTTTATTTTTAGACTGGAATCCAAAAAATAAAAAAGAAGTTCTATGGTTGTCACGGTAACAATCTCTTTTACCCAATCATACCAGTTACACTATAGGATGCAAAAGGACCCATCTACCCAATTACTTAAGAAGACCCAGATTTAGAGCAAAATTAGACTAAAAATCTGGTTGTTGGGCAATCCGGACCCGATTGTTCAATCCCTAGATCAGCGGCTGCGCACAATGCCCACCTACTTCACTCACTGATTCAGCAAAGTAGGTTTCGCCAGTGTGATTTTCTTTCAAATCACCTTTGTTTATTAAGCTTCATATATAATTTATTATCTAGTATAACAATTTTTGTTTTTTTGACAACTATAGATGTAAGATTTCAATGGCCAATAGATACTAAGCTGAAGTATAAGCTAAGCTATATTTATTATATTGTTCCAAGGGTGTGGTATCCCATGTTCCTACGAAATCTAATTGCAATCAAATTTTAATTAAATTGATCAGAAATAATTTTTTATTAGTTAGTGGGATAAGTAGTCTTTTTACAATTATTATCAAACTTTAATCATTTTGTAAAAATAAATTAGATGCTTCTTTTAAATAAATTAGAAATAACTCTTTCTAAAAAACCCATAATAAAAGTGGGAAAGACTCCTTTACTTTGAGAGTTTCGGATAAATGAAAGAACAGATGTAGAAATTTGTATCGTTCTTGTTTTACCCATTTTAAAGTGAGAATCCACAAACAAAATAAATGCAAAACTTAAATTTACGACGTATAAGAATGAGAAATTTAGATCCAATTGCATCCCATTTGTAACCTTACAAAATATTTTTTGGTACATTTTCCTTTCAATTGTACATGCCTTTATCAAAGAGTCAGCCCACCCACCAAATTCAAAATGGGAAACATGTTATGTTAGTCAACATTAAATTACTCATTGTTACCACCTATAACTTTTCACTAATTCAAAGTTTAGTAGTAGATTGATTTTTATAGATAAATAATTTATGTAATCTCTAATTTTAGATGATTGGATTAGTCAACTCTAGTTGAAACCTAATTATGTTTCAATGGGAAGAAAGTAAAAAAAAAAGGTGAACCAAATTGTGAAAGTCTCTCTACTCAAGGAGACGGATTGAGATGTGTAGAAATGGTAAGAAAAGTGAGTCTTAAAAATTTGAGCAGTGTTTCATTATTTTATTTTTATCTTTGGATTTTGCAAATTTAAGTGTTACAACTCATTGATTTTTCATGATGCATTGAATAAAAGAGTTTTATTTGAATTACTTGTTAATGAAATACTCCATCTATGTCACTCAACTATATCGCATGTGATGCAATCTACGATAAATGTACAATTTTAAAAAAATATATATATAATTCTAATTTACGAGCAAAAATCAATATCTCAATCCTTTTTAAATAATCTATTGGTTACTTTTTTAGATATAATAGGATGTACTTTTTCTCTAAAAAATTTTCTTCGCGTAACCCTTTAACCTGCGTAAGTAATTTAGTTGGTCTAAACTTATATACTAGAAGTCTTAGGTTAAACTCCTCTCGAATTTATCTAATACATAGAGCAGTTGGTTTCGTATATTCATGTGATTAGTATCACCTCTCTAATGTGAGGTTGGGATATCCATGTCTTAAAAAAAAATGTTAAATCATTTTAATTTATAATTATAACTGGCTTTTGTGCATTGATAAATGAATTGAAAACTCAACCTCATGCTTAAATCACAAAGATTCATATGGGGGTTCTGGAGAATGAATGAAAAATATAGAAATTTAACCTCTCAAATACCTCAATCAAGCACATCCATTTCAGCAGTTGCCTCTAAAAGTCAACAGTGGTAATGAGTCCACGTGAGCAAACAGTGTCAAGGCTGGCATTTTTCGTACCTCTGCCTCTCTGTCTTCTTCCCCCATTAATCTCTCTCTCTCTCTCTCTGCAAATTTCATCATCTGCCATCAAACCCTAGTACACCAACAATAACGTCAGCAACAAACAAACAAACAAACAAATCCCCATCTCTTTTCGCTATCTTCTAATATTCCTTTTGTATTTTCTTTCTATAAGGCAGGCCCACTTTTCTTTAATACCTTGCCTTTTAAGCACTGCACTCTTCTCCCTTTTCATATTTCTTCTCCATTCTCTCCCCCTCTCTATCTTTCCCTCTGCAACTCTTCCATTGCTAAGGAGCATGCTTGAATGTCCAGAGACAGGTACCCTGCTAAATATAACACATAATACATCTTCTCCTCTGTTTCTCCTCTTCAAGTGGAGCAAAACCCAAGAATTTTTTTCCTGCTTTTTTTTTTTAAAAAAGAAAATAAAACATACAAATCTTACTCCTTAACACCCTTTCCATCCCTTTCCTACGTATCATCTTTCTTATGTTATTTTATTTACATCACTTTCCTCTGTTTCTCATTTGAAGCAGAGCAAAACACGATTTTTTTTTTTTTTGGCGGGGTTGATAGGAAGATAAAATATTTAAATCTTAGTCCTTACACCCTTTCTTTATCAGGTTGTTTCTTCATGGGTAGACAAAAATAAAATAAAACCCTGATATTGCAACACTTTCTTATTTTATTTATTTTGGTGAGGCTTCCATTTCATTCAGATTTTGAATCATTCAGGGAGAGGCTTGATGAAGTGGGAAAGAAGCTAAGAAGAGAAACCGATGGTTCAGATCGAATGGGAAGGAGACACTTGCTAGGCCCTCCTGGGATCTTGAACACCATTACACCTTGTGCTGCCTGCAAGCTCTTGAGGAGAAGATGTGCACAAGAATGCCCATTTTCACCTTATTTCTCCCCTCATGAGCCCCAAAAATTTGCTTCTGTTCACAAGGTCTTTGGTGCAAGCAATGTCTCTAAAATGCTCATGGTAATTCTATCTCTTTACTTTTATATCGATCAACTTCAGTTGTAATTGTTGAACTTTAGATTGATGCGATGAATGACTTTAGTGATGATGATATTCTATTTTATGTTTAATTCAGGAGGTATCTGAAAGCCAGAGAGCCGATGCAGCGAACAGCCTTGTTTATGAAGCAAATGTGAGACTTAGAGACCCTGTGTATGGGTGCATGGGTGCGATCTCAGCCTTGCAACAACAAGTCCTTGCAAGCAGAGCTTAATGCAGTAAGAGCTGAAATATTGAAGTATAAATATAGAGAGACTAGTGTCAATATCATGCCTTCTACGCATGCCACTTTGCTTGGTTCCGGGGCCGTGTCGGTGGCGGTGCCACCACCAGTTCCACCTTCTCCACCGCCACCTCCACCCTGTTCTGCAACTTCTTCTTCCTCCATGTACACGCCTCCGTCCACCACCACCGACTATAGTTCCATTTCGAACGAAAATGTTCCCTTTTTTGGCTAATTATGCTAAAATCCCATTTTTTTCTTCAAATCATGAATTATGTGGAGATAAACTTGCAAAAATATTAGATGGTTGGCTCCTTACCTTCTCGTTATTCCGCATATTAATTCATAGTTTAAAGTCCATATTTTTCTAAATAATATCTAGTGCTGAGTTTTGATTAATTTTTTTTTTTGTGATTTTTCCTTTAATAGAAGATTAAGCCTTCTGGAATACCTCCTTTTTCTTAGTTGCACCATTAATCAATTTAGGTTAGTTCAAGCATCTATCTCTTGATGTCTCCATACATTTCTCTCTTCTTCTTCTTTTTTTCTTCCATTTTGGTGAAGATATTAAACCCATATAATTTCCCATGTAGAAAAGACAACCCACAAAAATAAAAGTTCCAGTGTTTTCATTTAATCTTCCGCCTCCATGGGTTTCAGACTTTGAGTCATGTGTTAATCAAATATTTTTAACATTTAATTACCAGATTAGATGCATCTTATCCTATAAGAAACCCAAACTCAGGGGACATCATTACTCATTCACCTTAAACTTCGCGTCACTGTAATCAATCTCGTCGTCCAAATTGTGGTTCCCATCTTGGATGGAAACTTCATGAAAACTATGTTGACCAGACATCTCTATTATCCATTTTAAAATTCTCTAAACTTTCTTACTTCTCACATTTTCAGTCATTCAAATTTGATAAGCATTTGAAGGTCCGAAGTCCATATTCAATGCCAGAATGAGATCTAGATCATCTGATAACATGCAAACTTCATCCACTTTTGGTTCCCACAATTTGGACGATTAGGTTGATTTTTCTTTGTGAATAGCCCCATTAAGGAGGCAATCTTAGAAGGATGAGATTACTTGTTGATGATAATGATAATGATTTTTAGAGAGATGAGAGTGTGATGAGACAGGCACGTGTGGTATAACACGTGGGAGAGAGGGGTTGAATGTGCTTGGTAATTGCTTGTCTGTACCCTAGAGATCTGGAAATTGAAGAGGGGACAAAAAGTATGGATGGTCTGATTCTTCCTTTGTTAAGAACTTTCTGAGGAGAATTTTGAGTCAGAGAAAAGCTGGAAAAGTAATCCCCTTCTTTCATTTGTGAACAGCACAAGCCTCTTACAGCTATTGAAAAAATAAAATAAATGTTGGAATAGCTCCCTACTTTATGAGAAAGATGTATTCAATAATCAATATTTTATTGCAACTTTGGTAATCAGGGTACAATTCAATGTATATCGAATTTAGATCTTAACTTGTCTTTACAGATATTCATTTGATCATATGCTATCTACTTAATGACATCATTTATCAAACATACTTTTTATTTAAAACCCGCTTTTGTTTGTAAAAAGTTTCACAATCAAGGTCTCTTCAATACAAAAATAATTATTTTTCATTGTTCTTTATTTAACTGTATTTAACTTTGAGGCGCTAGTTTGATGTTTAGAATCCATTTTTATTTGTAAAAGATCTTGTCATCTAGTCTCCCTCAATATATAAAGGGTTACTTCTCATTATTGTATTTTTAATGTGCGAGAATTGTGGGATTTATACAATTCTCATTGTTCAAATGAGACGTATGAATACTTTGGTCTTAAAAAAAATAACCGTTCATTTAGAGTTTATAAATCTTTAATTTTAAATAGAGGGTGAACTTGCCAGCAGTAATATATTTTTATTTGTATATGATCATTTTATTTTAATCAAAATATAACAGGTCTAGTAAATTACATTCTACATCTAACCATCTTTTTTTAGGTTAATTCTTCTTAACCTTTATTTAGTTCTTGGAACTATATAGTTTTAGGACCATTAGCTTAATAACAACGGAAAAGGAAGAAAAAACGGACAAAAACAATTTTGATCATCAAACTATCACATCTCTAATAACTCAGTCTTTCCTATTAACCATCTTTTTATGGGTAAATTCTTCCCTACTTTTATCATTTTTAATTGATTAGAACTGTTCACTTTCTGTTTAGGATGTCTATTGGGAGCATTTGGATTTGTCTACTTTTTTTCCTCATTTTGTAGTGGTATGTAAAAGTGATAATCTCTTGTCCCGCCCATTCTTTTTTCTCTCCTAATCCCACATGTAAAGGTGACAACAAACTTAATTATTTTAAGACCTTTAAGAGATTCATTGTACTTGTTCCTTCGATTTGGTGTATTGCTTGTACATCATGGAGAAATGACTCGAATGTACTGTTTAAAACCAATAAACATTCCTCAGAGAATTTTTTTCCTCATTTTAACCATTCCTAAGTACTCGAACGTACTTGTTTTTTTCATCACCAACATCTTCAGATATGCCCTCACATGCAACTGAACTCTTTAGTTATACGTAAAACTTGCTCTAATACTATAGTGGAAAATCTTAATATGATAACATTCTTAAAGTAGAATCCACTCTCGATAATTAGCTGTTGAGAGAAGAGTGTTTCAAATACTATATGGAGTTATTGGTTTTTTGAATTAACTGTTGTGAGACTTTTGTCACTTCAAAGATGATAATTTTAATAATTCATAAGTAAAATTATGTGGATCGCAGCTATTAGTCCTTGTATCAGTACTAAGTATCGATGAGTAAGTACCACTATTTTCTCTGAGGAATTTGTATAGAAAAGGATCATCATCAACAAAACTTATCAATGGGGGTAATTGTAGAGTGAAAGGAATCTTTTACAAAAAAAACCCACTTGGATTTCAAGCTAGATTGAATTAAATTTAAGTAAAACAAAATTCCAGCCAAGTTGAATAAAAAAAAAAAAGAATTTAGATTAGACTGAGTCAAATTAAAAAATATATATTATTACATAAAAGTGAACCTGACTTAAATCTGACTTGACTTCGGCCCATCCATTGCCATCTCTAACCTGAGATGAGCATTCTTGTAAATGCAGGAAATGTACTTCATTACTTGCTTGTGAAACCAAGGTATTGATTTGGTAGAGAGAGAAAGAGAGATACGTACAGTTGAGTAGTCAGTGATCTTGCCAGCTAGTTTTATTTCTAAAATCTGGTGCTTCCTTGCCGTGTGGAGTTGGTCTACCCGAGTGGGAATGGAGAAAACCCTAAAAGAAAAATTTACAGAATAAATAAATAAAATTATGGGGAACCTCAAATCTTCACCATCTCCAATCTTCTTTATTTCCATTATTAAATTCCCATCAGTTTTGAATATTTGGGGCTTTGTTCAGATGTGATGGAATTGGGTCTACCGTCGTAGTTGCTTGAGATGGTCGCATCTTAAATCGTCTCTACTCAACTCCAAAAGTCCATACAAAAGAAGGTTCCATTAAGAATTTATAATACATTCTCCTTCCCCAAAAAATCTCTAACTTTCATCTTCATTACAAGAAGAAATTTTTAATTACTAATGAGAAGAAGGATGGATCTTGACGTTCTTAAACTCCTTTGGTTTGATGAAGAAGCTGAGGAGTTTTTGCATGTGAAGAGATGAGTCCCAAGGAGTCTGCTTCAATCTTAATTTATGTGTTGATAAAGCTTAGGATCTTGCCCATGTAATCAACATCTTAGCACATGGGCTGATGGACTATCTGGCCTGTGGGGCTCAAATGACATCCCGCATATAGTACGACAAACATGGTTGGGCCCACAAGGGTAGGTCTAATGTATGGAAAAATGTTGGGTTGAAAGGTGTTTTTGGGATAAAAAAAATAAGTTTATTGGATTTAAATTTATGATTTTGCAAGTTGTAAAATCAATGATAAAGATAGAGTAGTTTTAGATGAATTTTTAATTCAAACGTGAGATCAACTTCAAATGAAGTTTTGTAAGTTCTTGTCCGATTTGTGGGCGGCCTGAGTTTCCTCCCGAGCTTTATTTTCTTTTAGTGCTGAAATCAGATCGGGTCGGATTTCTTAAAACCCAATCCGAGTTGACCTGACCTGAATTAAAACTCGACTTAACTAAAATTCTGACTTGACCCGCATTCTGAACCTATTTTAACCTAATTTTAACCTGGTTTGGTCGGGTTAACTTGTAAATTTCCCAACCCGACCCGATCCGAATTTAATGTGAGTTTTTATCTTCTCAACCTGACCTGACCTGCTGACTCGACTCATATGACCCGATCCGCATGATTTCTCGGATCGGGTCATGCGGGTCGGGTCAAAACCCGACCCCAGTTTCACCCCTACTTTTTGTATGCCTTCCTTTGATTTTTTGCTTGGCCAGGACTTCTGAGCTCATCACGCTTTCCTAAGGCTTGTTTTACCTTTTTCTTTTTCTTTCCTCTTTTCTCTTGAGTGAAATAAATTCTTACTCTTCATTAAAAATAGAATATGTAATTTTACATCACAGTTGATCCCACATGGTTCAGGTGAAAATTATTCAATAATAGAGACACTAAGATTTTACTTAATATGGTCAACCATCTTGTCACTGTGTCACCTTCTGTCGCCATCAATGAGTAAAAGGATATACTGATGTTTTTCATATATAAAAATTTACAGTATGTTATTATTTGAATAACAAATATCAGCCAAAATTTTGTTTTGTCGATATTTGTAGGATACCTAGGGTTCTGTTATCAAAAAATATTTGGAAATATTGAAAGTCTTTATATCCTGGGAATTGGCCGAAATTTCGGCTGATATTTCTCAAAATTTTGGATGAAATCTCACTGTTCAGAAAATAAAATAGCCTCAAATTTCAGCTGAAATATTAAGTTTCGGTTTATATATTGTCAAGCTTTAAACCTTGGATAAAGAGCTAATGAGGGTGATATTGGTTGGTTTTACATGGGCTTCGCATCAGTACTGTTGATTGTTGAGCTAGATTTTGAGAATGTGAATCCATAAGAATAGAAGATGAAGAAAAAGCCGAAGATTTTAGCATTACTCTTTTGCAAAGAGGAGGAAATATTCTAATGTCTCATAAAATGGAGTGAAGATTATTTAGATTTTTAAAGATCATATAATAATGAGTCATGGCCCATTTCTATGATGAAATGATTCTGAAGCTTATGCAGTAAAACATATCAATAGAACTTACCTTTAAAATTGACAATTAAGGAAAGAATACTCATTTGCTTATAAACCTTATATTTCAAAGATTCACTGGCTTGACTCTATCCTTCAATGCAGGACTCAAGTCATAAACCCGATTCATCCCTGTCCTATCTCTCTCTGATATCATATAAAACATATGAGTATAATTTGCCCTTAAAAATAAGCTATTTAGGAGAGGTGTTCATATGCTTATAAATTTCACATTTCAAAGGTCCACTGACAATGTAAAATTGTTAACACATACTAGCGACCGAAATATTGAGGCAAATATCAAAAATCAGTGTTACACTTGTATCATTATAGATAGATTTCTTTAGATGACTCTCCGACTTGATCAATTGACCGTGTGAGAGTTGTTTGTTTAGTCTGTCAGGGTGCAAGTTGGGTAGGCTGGGTTGGGCCCTGATTCAATTTGAGTCAAGGATCAGGCCCAACGGAACCTTTTTTATTTTGAATTGAGTTAGGATCTAAAAATAAATAGGGTCTCCAATGGGCATTTGATTTTTTTTTATTTTTTTATTTCTTTCTCCATTTACTATTTTCCTCTTCCTTTTCTTTTTCTATCCTAATACTGTTTATTGTTCAATTCTATATATGAAAAGCATCTGTAATTCCAAGCCCACAGAAGTAAGAATATTTCATGTTAAACCCACCTTTGTCCGGCAGTTCTCCGATTAAATCTTATCCATCGTCATCCCCATATGCGAATGTGTGGCCAGTCACCTGATTGGTGGGGCTGGTGGCGGCGTAGTTCAGATTTAGACTAAGAGTAAGGGATCTCAGCCTACGGCTGGATCTAGGCCATTTGAAGTTTGTAACACAATACCTTGATTTCAATAGCCTTAGATACACATGAGCCCGACATCATTGTTTTGGCATCATTCATTAACTAGGCCGGGCCGATTTTTTTTTTTTTTAGATTAGGGCCCAATAGGAATAAAAAAAACTGAAATATTGGTATTTTTGAGGCCCATTAAGAAATGAAAGCAGATGGTAGTGTAGTCCCTCTTAATAGTTCTATGGGCTTCAAATCAAGTGGGTCTATTAGAATTTAGAAAGTACTTTCGGCTCTCTCTTTTCACTATCCATTCTAGCATGCAATTGCAATGAAAATTCCCCAATCAAGCTCACTTGCTGCATCCCACCATTCTCTAATGGATCTATCTTCCTCAATTGAATTTAGCTTGTTTGAATTTCTTTTTTTTTATGTGTGGAAAACTCAGCCATATTCTTACAAAATCTCTCCACAGGTGATGAGTCCACTACCCCTAGAGTACACCAAAATTTTTTATCACCGCATCAAAAAATAGTATAAAAAAAACACATTTGAAGTAGTTTAGACATGGAAGTAATGGAATTGAAAAGTCACAAGTTGTAGGGCAAAGAGTAGAAGTGAAAATTTAGAAAGAAGGGAAAAAGAAAAACATCATAAATACTAAAGTTGAAACCGATGTAACACGTGTTGAATTTTGCAAAAGATGGATTTTTTAGATTTTTTTTTACAAAAAACACGTTTGAAGCCTTTATTTCAGTATAAAAATGATACTTTTTCAGATTAGAAAAATTTTGAAACTTATTTTTAAATTACCCATTACTATTTTAAATGCTTACTATATGAAAATGATATGAAATTTAATAGAACCTGTCCAAAGCCTTTGGATCATGGAGGCAATTCTCCACTGGGCGAAAGTCAATTTCACCTTTCCTCATCTTTCTGAAGGAAAAGTTTGTCCTAAAGTTACCACCATTAATATTTACTGAACGAATACAAAATGGTGAAGTTTGTCTCAGGATTACCACGAGTACGACAAAAGTTGAGATCTCAAACATTAGAAAATGAGAAAGTCGCCACCTTAATTGACTTGATGAACTTGATTAAATACGAGAAAACAAAGAGAAGCATCTGAACACACTTGATGAACTCATAACTTGATTGAACTTCCATTGCAGTAACAACAAAATTCAAAGAACTCTTTTAACCCCATTGACTAGGCTCACTTGATCATTAACTGTAACAAATCAAGTGATTAACAAACATTGAATCTTAAACAAATGACAAACAAACAACACCCTGATTTGTTCTTTCAGAGAAAGATAGAAGAAAACACACAAGATTTATTGTAATTAGAGATTAATTATACTTAATTCACCATCCTGCACTTCCTTCTGATCTCTCCCATTGATCCGGTGAGCGGCTTAATGTCTCCCATCTTGATCATGGCTGCGACGAAATCGGCACTGAATTTGCTAGGATTGCTGGTATACTCTTTTACTTGAGAGTCAGTAGACCCCCCATTGAATAGCTGTTGATCGGAGTGAAGAAGACCGCGTTGGCTGATGAGGTTCTTGTAGTAATTGTTATCGAATGCAAATGGAGTTTGTAGGTCTAGTGGCGCCAACTTGTTGTCGCCATTGCCGGAAGTCCTCGGGCAATTCGACTGCCTCGTTCTTGCGAAGGATCTGTAGATGTTGCGCTCGTTGTATATGCGATTTCTGAAGGTGGTGCACCTTGCTAGTCCAATGGTGTGGCCCCCTGTTACCATCACAAACCATGAATCAAGAGAGAGAGACAGACAGACAGATAGAGAGAGAGAGAGAGAGAGAGAGAGAGATCACATACCAGATAAAGCAACCATATCCTTAGCAGAGAGGCCTTGAGCTGCAAAGCTAGAGATGAGATTGTTTAAGTTAAAGGTTGGAGCTGGAATGTTAGTGTTGGCAGCAGCTTTACTGGCTGTCCTTGCATCCCTTCTTCCCAATTTCACATTCCAAAAAGGGCCACCAAGCTGCATCACATCCAAAACATGTAAATTTAACTATTAAATGAATAATACTTGTTTTATGAACAACCCAAATATTGCAACTAGAATCATTAGAAGTGCCCCATCTACATGAAGATTGTTACTTACTACGGCAACGGAGTCCCGAGAAGCGATGGCCAAATGTCAGCGCATGAAACTACACCAGGGCACACCTTCTCTACTGCCGATTTGATATCATCAACTACATTGAATCCTCTTGCAGAATTCTTATTCGGGAGTGCATTTTTTCTCTCCGGTGAACTTCGATGTGTCGTCGAGGAGAAGAGACCCGTCACACCCCTGAAAAAACAGAGCATTTACATCATAAAACAGAGGATTGAATGTTTAGAAAATAAAAACAGAGCTTACCAGCCAGACAAGCCATTTAGACAAGGATTGGTTCTTGTATGTTACTTTACTACTTTTTAAAAGTAATAGCAACACTTATTCAAAATGAATGAGAAATTTTTCATGCAGAAAACCTGACTATAATTGAGTATTGAACTAGTGTTTGGGCATTATAAATAAACATAGTTGATTGTTGATTGTGAAATGTTGAGCTTATAGATATAGTTATACATGGTTAGTGGTAATTAATGACCAAGTATTACATTAACAAAGCAATCGTGGAAAAACAGACGAAGAAGCGAGGCGCCCATCCGACGTTCTTTCATGATCGCTTGATGGACGGTGGATTTCACAGCGTGGAAGACATTTGGGCATGATTTTGAGTAGTAATTGGTGGAGAGCTGAGCAGAGGAGTTGCCACAGAAGAGCAAAAAGAGTAGAGACAAGGTGGCAAAAGCCATGGAAGAAGAAGCAGCAGCCATTTTTGCCTTAGTAGAAAAAAGGGTGTGTGTGATTTGAGTCATACTCATTGCCAAACTAGGCTATAAATAGTGTTAGGATTTGGATTTGGTCACATTTAGAACTTGTTCATGGATCCAAATGGCTCTGTAATGTTTGGCATAAGCAGTTCACCTAATCCAAGAGACCAATGGATGGAATCTCAGCCCTTCATTTGAGTGTTCACATCTATAATTGGTTGACAGGGAATAAACTAATAGTAAACAAGTAAATGAAAGAAAAGGTCATCTGTGTTGTGTAGATTTGTCAAATGTGGGGGCCATCAATCGGTCTGGCAAAAAAAACATTTAGAAAGTACTCCTACTGAAGGAAAATTCAGTGGAGATATAAATTAATAGATAGAGTTCACTAGCCTTATAAATTCTTTTGCAGGAGGTTTTCGATTAGTGATGTGTAAATATTCAATGTTTAGAGTTAATCTAAAGCCACATAATTAAGTTTTAATTAAATTGAAAAATCAAACAAAACTCATTGGATTCTGAGGGGACGATATGCAAATATCACAAAACACAGGACTTCTTGAAGATGGATGCAAAACAGATATATCTAACCTCAGTCAAATTTCAGATTTATTGTGGATAATTATGCTTTGAAGAATTAAAAACATGTTAGCTTTTGAATTATAATTAATCTACATCCCTTCTTTCACCTGTCAAGTTAGTGAATTTCTTTTCTTTTTTTCACTTTACGTGAGGAAAACTGTAGGAAATCCAATATAAAATCTCCACAGGTGATACTCACTGTTCTTAAAACACACTAAGTGAGACTACGGAGGTTCGAACTTGCCATCTCCTGCTTTTTGAGGCGGGAGATTACTAGCTGAGTTACACCCATATAGGCAATTTCATTTATTATTATGTTGATTTGAGAAATTTGTCTTTTTATAATCAACGTGCCTAGGTCTTTTAGAGTTTTGATTAATTTCAAAGACAAGTACAACCTTCTTACCCACACACATTAGGTAACTTTAAGGAGAGTGATCCTTTAGACTAGAGTTGGAAACAAATTAAGAACTCTTGATTCGTGAGGCGAGTTCTTAATCATCACTCCAAACCCAAACCCTTTGTGTTGAAATTAGTTTTTTTTTTAACATGAAATATGGATAGTAATAAAGCTTCTTAAGGCTTGCATCAATTTTTTTTTCAATTGCAGAGGACAAGTGAAAAATTTAAATATGATTGATCAAAATTTAAAACAAAGAAAAGTATTTAAATAATCACATCAAAATTACATATTAAAATTCTTTATTAACAGTTGATGGTTAGGTCATAAGGTGAACGATTAAAATTGAAATTACATACATTTTATCAATCATCAGTAAATACGAATGCTTAGATATGTTAAAGCTAAATTTTGATTTTTGAACAAATTTTTTGTTGGTCAAAGGGCGGCGAGTCATTGATTTGGCCGTAACTTTCACATACTATTGTCTGCCAGCTAAAAGAAATGACTGTTAGCAGGTCTTATTGATCAAATAGTCATGGTCATCAATTTAATTAAATATTTTTTATGATTAGATTACAGCTTGATATAATTGGTGATATTTAAATAACCTTTGATTAATTAAATTGATCTTGTGATTACTTGGTCATGAAGTAGTCTTAGTCAATTACGTGTCTCTTTTATATCATTAGAAATTTCAGTTTAGATGGAAAATCAGAGGTGACAGGTTTGATTGAATCTTTACTACATTTTCTTCCATAAATTTTTTTAATTTTGTTTCAGACATAATGTCAGGCAGACTTGGAAAGTCACATCTCAAGTCTCAACTGCTACAAAATTTGCTCAAATTAGTATAAGAAATTAAGAACATTAAATGTATGGCCGAATTTGTGGTACATTGTATCCCAATTAATCCAATCCATTAGTTGACAAAAAAAGTGGGGCAACTAATAGTTAATGAAAAAGATGGATAGGAAGATCGATAAATGGATTATTAATTAGGTTGAAAATTTTATATTTATATATTTTAGAGACATTTATCGGGACACCAGATAATTATTCAGAAGTGATTTTTTTAATTGGAGTGAAAATCGAATTCTAAGACAGATTTCTAACTCCTTTGAATTTTCTAAATTTTTTTCTTATTAGCTAAGATACCTCCATACGTCAGTTGACTTTATAATTTTAGAAGGCCAATTTGACATATGCCTAAGTTAAAAAGATTTATGAATGTATAGATTATTATATGGATTATCATACTCTTAAAAATGAGTTCTATTGAATCATATTAGCCTTTGATTTTCTAAAATTAAAAATAAACTATTGAATAAATCTTTTAATATTTTGTCTTTAATCCAATAATAAGGTACATCAAAATAAAAATTATAAAAAACTTCTAAAAAAAAAAAATAATTTTAACAAATCTCCTCTGCCTGGAAGCCAAAAACAGTTGATAGTTTAATAGTTTATTTGTCCGAAGCTTTTATGTAATCCATCTGCATTTTAAAAAGTTTTAAAGTACGTAACTAAAGCCAATTAAAAACATTGGAGAATGAGATAATAATTTAACATTTGATGTAAGTTTGATACCCAAGGCAAAGACTGGGGACTGGAAAAACGTAGCAAGTCGTAGATGGAGATGGTCATATGACTATTCAACTTCTGAAAAAGGTAACAATGCCAATCAAAGAATAAATGAGATTGCATAAATTATGTGTTTTGACTTTTGAATCAGTTTAATATAAATTGAATGACTATTTTCACTGTATTTATATTTTATGTACAGCGATATTTCTATAGTTATTTTGTATAATTTAATACGAATTTTACTATATTATTCATTTTATCTTTTGAATTAGCTTGTCAAATTATTCGAATCACTTAAAGCAAAAGATCTGACAAGCCGAGTTGAAGGTTTCGACCAGCCGATCCAAAAGATAAAATAGACAATGGAGTAAAATCCGTATTACATTACACAAAATACCCATACGAGAATCGTTGTCCTATTTTATACTACAAATAAGTTAGTTTGATAAATATGTCATGATTAGAAAGTGTCGTAAAATTAAAAAGCATTTCTAATTATAATTTTGAGAGGTTGCAAAAATTGAACTATGAAGGTTAAACACTTAAACTTAATTCAACAGTAACCATATTCAAATGAATTAAAATTAAAAAAGAATCTAAGTTACAAGATGATGACGAATATGAAAGACAATTATACAAATATAAATGAAATAAAATTAGCCACTTTGACTTACAATTAATCAATTCACAATATATAATTTCTTGTACAAGCCGCCATTGTGCCCTGCAATGGTGCCATTTGGTCTCTCCATAGTAGCTTTCACTGTTATTCGCCATTATGCCATATTTCTAAAAGAAAAAAAAAATCCAAAAACAAAATTTAGATATTGGTCTATCTCAAGTGTAATAAATTTCAGTCATTTTTATTTTTTGGACACATGCCACACAGTATTGTAACTCCTTCGTTGAAATCACATAAATTATTATAATTTAAGAGTCTATTTCGAATATATATATATAGTTAATAATCTAACTTCGAAGACTAATAATAAACATAATTTACTAACACATATCACATCAACGGCTAATATAATCTGAAGTTCCTATTTAGTGATATAGTTTGTAATTAGTCGATAAGATCAATGACAAAACTGAATTTACTATTGTATTATAATTTATAGAAGGATATGATTTGGTTCATGTATTTAGTCTTTTACATTTGAATATTTTTTTTCAGAGACATCGACTAGCATAAATATATAGCTGATGGAAAAATAAGAATAGGAAGAGTTGACAAAGCATTTTTGAACGCAATCTAAAGAGTAAAGACAGATGTTGGCAAATGGCAAATTCAAATGCATAGAAGGAGAAACAAATAAAGAAGATTTATCCAAGGGTAAATTCCTATTCAAAGAGGATTTCTTTATTTGATTAAGCATATAAGTAATGTATTAAGTTGTCTAATTATGTTATACTGCCGATTATATGATGGTTATTGATTGAGAAACCTATAGTTTTTCTTATAAAAAAATCGTATTATGTTTCACCTCAATGACAAATGTAAGATATTTGACATGATTTCCATATCAACAAACAATTCCTATCTTTCTTTCTTTCAGATTTTTTTTTTTTTTTAATATGGGTATCCCACCTCATATTAGAGGTGAAATTAATTCTACGAGTATATATAAACCTCTCAATCCAAACACACTGGTTTAGTCAACGGGGAGTAATCCCATGAAGAGTGACCCAGAGAGATTGAGCATGAATCAAACTCAAAACCTCTCCCATGCATTGCTTTGTCGGGTGATTCAATTGAAAAATTCTATTTGTTTAATAAGAATTTATAAAAAAAATAATAATTAAATGAATCATAGATGATGTTTTTAAAAACTAAATGAAAATAAAAACTAAAAAGTTCAAGAATTAAAAATTATTCAAAGTTAAAAAGGTTAAAAAACCTTTAAAAACAAACTTTATAAATTCAACCCATTAAATTTTTTGTGCAATTTTTTTTCAAGTATATTAGATAACCATCTCAAAGCACGGAAGGGCAAGTTAAAGAAATAAAGAAATATGGATTAATTTTAGTGTGCCTCAAGGTAGTAGTATGTTCATCTGTAAGAATTTTAGTAGGTCTGTGTCTGAATTTCCTACACGTTAATTCAAAAAGAATATAGAAATAGCACTGACCATATAAAGTGAAGAAATTAATGCATTACTTAGAAATTATGTTTAGAAAATGATCCATAAATAGTGAATCATTCCTAATAGCACTGACATGATTCTGTTTATTCAGCAAATGGGTTTAGGGGTTCTTAGCACAAACTTCTTTCATTAAGAATATATAAAATTTGTAGTCTATAATATAAAAAAGAAGTGATGGTTATAATAAAAAATAATTTTTTTTTATAGTATTGACTATACTGCCATGCAGAAACGTTTTCTACTTAGAATTGATGGTTCCAAATTTCAATGCCATCAATTTTATTCATAAATTTTTTAATTATGTGTAACAGTACTCTATGCCACATGTATGGTTGAGATCCACCGCAATTTCAATTATTTTTAGTCTATAATGTCAATAGGTTGACTCTTTCGTTTAGTGTCGTTAAATTATAAGTATAAAGAAACACATGAATATATTTAGAAAACAAAAAATTTATTTAATATTACTTGGCTTTGACTATGCGTCACTCATTTTGTCAATTGCTACATCCAGGTTCCTCTCTCTCTAATATGTATTGTTGACTTTGTATTAAAATATTAACCTTTCCAAAATTAAATCTAATTAGGTTGAGCATATCCTAACCAAGTATAATTTTCTCAACTATATAATTATATAGATATATATATGTAAAATAACAAAAGAAAAGTAGTAATAGAATTGTGTTACTCTTTTACCAAGTCAAAATGACCCAAGGATTCAAAATCCAATTTTTGTTCTTTCTTTTCTTTGGCCATGCGTGATATTAGTAATTACTATGGATGAATGGTAATATTAACATCCGACTAATATCTAAATTTCTATATACACATTACTTAATACTCCCTCTGTCCTATTTTAATTGTCTTATTTAAAATATTTATATTTTTAAATAACTTTCTATATAATTTCATTCATTTTCAATACACTTTATACTACTCTAATATAAATGATACAACTATTTTGAAACACAAATAGTTTAGTTCAGATCCTTATAGTAAAAAAAGGAGAGGGGGAGGGGGGGAGGGCTTAGGGTTTTCCTTTTGTACCCATCTGATAAAGGGACGTTAAGAGGCAAATATTTTTGTATATTTACTGTTCTTGACAATTGGCAGTGAAACAGATGCAATGGGGACGACTGGACGAGCAGTCCTCTCCCTTGATTTACCCATTGAAATTTTGGCCTTGTCCTCCCACAAACCTCTTACAGAGTGACTCCTCGTAGAACTGAGCATCAACATTACTTAATTAGAACAAAATTAGCAAAATTGAAAAACTCTCTCGCCATATTACTTGAAACTTGGGTAGAAAAATTGGTTTAGAGAATGATCCATAAACACAATATAGTTATAATAGCAATATCATAAGGGTTGGACTTGGCTCGAAAGAGTCTGAATTGAGTCAGGTCCATTATTTGTAAAGTCAGATTTTAATGAGTAGTTTCTTTTTATGTGTGAGAGAGAAAAGAAAAATATATTGTCGCTGTCTCTCCCTGATGTCGACCATGTGTTATAACCTACCCAAAAAAAATCATCAGATAGACATAGAAAAGTCATCACAGACCTCATCATTTGTTTATACTTTTCTCATAAATCAGCAAAAAAAATCATATATAAAAAATGGGATTCAATGTACAGTGCATAAGATTCATATTCCTTGACATCGAAGTAAGAAAATAACTAAAACGTTGCCGTCTTTATTCTTCTGATTGATTTTTAGACTAGAATTGTGTTAATCTTTTACCAAGTCAAAGAACCAAAGGGTTCAAAGTTCAACTCTCTTTTTTTCTCTGTCTGTTTCATGTTACATTGAAGACATTTCGATGGCTAGATGGGCCATGCACATATATCTGCTTCCTTTTTTTATAACAATGGGCCCCATTTGGAGATTATTTCAAAATCAGGTGAACCCACATTAAATATTAATTCTTTTGATTATGAACGTGGGCATCATTTTTTTTTTAAGAAAAATGGTTACTGACAAACGTAGACATCATTATCAAGGCTTTAAAATGTGTATCTACATTCTAGAGTGTGGCTACTCCTGGTCAAAGTAATTTTTACCTTCCTCAGTTATCAGGCGAGGGAGTAGGGACTGTGATATACAATGAATCTGAGTCATCTATCTTGACTGTCATTTTCATTTTAGATAGAAAAAATGGCACTGGTAATTGTGATATAAAAAATATTAAAATTTCTCTTTCTCTTTTTACGGGTGTCATTGTCTACAAGGTGAAAACTAAAGTATTCTTTCTTTAAGAGCCGATTGGTTTTCTTCAAACTTTTTTTTTTAAAAAAATTTGGTGGCATTTGTTATTTTTTATATCTCACATCATTTGAATTGCATTTGTCAGATTTATCTGAATATAAACATGTATTGTTAAAATTAGATTTTATGTTTATGATATAAAATTATAAAAATGGATGACTAAGCTAGATTATAGAATTCAAACTCTCTTTTGAGTAAAAATATTTTGTGAATTTAGCCACCCATTTTTATGAATTTATATAAAAAATAAAGTTTATTTTTTATAATAGATAGATTTGATGAATAAAAGACAGTCACGTATTGCTCTCCCCCAACCCCACAAACATAGAAATGATGATGTAGATTGTAAATCACATGAAAAAGAGAAAGAAGATATTCATGGAAAGAGTGAAATATCAAATTTAGAAGAAAAAACAAATTTTCAATGACTTCATCAAATTCTCTTACCCTTAGTTTGGAACTTAGAAAGTCATGAAAATTAAACTAAAGAAGAATAAGAGAGAAGAGAAGAGAGATTGAATGAATGGATGATTTTTTTTTTTAATTGATTGATTCATATGATTTAGAAAAGTTTTTTTTGTTATGATACATTGTTAACTCCGGATGCAATAAATGTTTGAAAATCTCTACGAATTAAATAACTAGTTTTGAATGTTTTGATTAATCAATTATGAGATTAATCTTTTGATCTTCTTTTCTATAAATTCACCGTTCCATTGATCATTACTTAGCTGATCTTCAATTGAATTATAAAATAAGATCAAATAATAAATATTGTCCATTTGTTAAAAATGGGTCCCAGAAACATTAGTGCACTTGGGTTTGCAACCTTAAAGTTATATTGAAGCTCCATTCCACACACCTAAGCAAATGACTTCTCTGTAGCCATATTCACAGGTTAAGCTTGGGCCAGGATCTCCTCTATGTTAGCTTGAGGCCTGAGCCTGTTTTGATCCTATAAAATACACGTTTGACTGCGGCCCATTCAACGTCTGAGCCTGCCTATTTGGAAAATAAGAAGCTCAAGCGTGCCCGTTGGACGCTTTCTTTAGACTCAATTTTAAGCATTTTCTAAAAGAAATATTTAGAAAAAGGTGAGTCTTAAGCCACTTTTGAAGCCCTATTTCAATTAAGCAAAAAAGGCCAAACAAACTGATGGCTTAGAGAGAGAAATTTATTTTATGTAATAACTGAAGGCTTTATTTAGACTTAATTTTAAGCATTTTCTAAAAGAAATATTTAGAAAAAGGTGAGTCTTAAAGCCTCTTTTGAAGCCCTATTTCAATTAAGCAAAAAAGGCCCAATAACTGAAGGCTTAGAGAGAGAAATTTATTATATGTAATAACTGATTAGGGCTTAATTAATAATATTAATTAAAATATAAAGTATTGTATATATATGTATTACTTTATAAATATATATGCATGAGACTAAATGGGCTGGAAAGCCCAATGGCATTCACTGGCTTTTTATATGAATCTGAAGTCCAGCGGTCGAAATCTCGGCCGATACGCATAGTATCGGGCAGAAACAAAAAAGTTCTGCTGAATATCGATCGATTTTTATTTTTTATTTAAAAAAACAAATATCTGTATGGGCCCGGTCGATATCTCGTCTGATATTTATATTTTTTAATTTTTTTTTAAAAAAACAGCCTTTTTTATTTTTTTTTAAATGATTTTTTTTAAAAAAAAAAACCACTTAGATTTTAAAAAATAAAAAATGAGGAGAGAGATGTCGAATTTTCGACCCTGATCTGAACCCATCCGTTTTGTTAAACACACTTAAAAATGAGCTCGAGCCTGTCCCGTCAAGCTAATGTCTCATTTAAGCCTGATAGTTTTCGATGGGTCTAGACAGGATTTAAGTCCATAAATAGCCTATTTCGTATATTTGCCCAATCTGGAAATGCCAAATGTTAACCCACTGACTAATCTAATGACGTTTAAGCCCAAATATCTATAAGAAAGGGTAAGCATTCGTACACGGGAGAATTCTTTTATTGAAAGGGGAATTCTTTTTTTTTTTTTAAATTCCCATTTTATCCTTTCACTTCCGTTTTACCCTTCCATTTTTCATATTGGTTAGAAGGGTAAAATAGAAATTTAAAAAAAAAAAAAAAATTCCCATGTGAGATGACAAAATTCTCGTGTGAAAATATGTACCCAAAAGAAAATGGGGCAGGCTGTTGGTTTGGCTAAAGATTTTAGAACGGGAGCCCCAAAGTTCTTGAGAAGATTGATTGAAATAAAGACTTCTAGCAAAAATAGATAATACAATGTGCCGCTATAGATATTATTTACTTTAGTGGTACTATAGCACATTATATTTTTCATTCCCTTGTCCAGGGGTGAAACTTAGGTCGGATTTTGGCCCAAACCCACATGACCCGACTCGAAAATGTTACGGGTCGGATTATGAAAGTCAAGTCAGCTGGTCGGGTCGGGTTGAGTAGTCAAAAATTCACGTTGAATTCGGGTCGAGTTGGATTGAAAGATTTTTAAGTTAACCAGACCCGACTTGATCAAACTCGACCCAACTTAGTAAAAAGTAAGCTAAAGTAGGTTCAAATGTAGATCGGATCAGGTTTTGGATCGAGTCAGGTTATAATTCGGGTCAGTCGGGTCAAGAGGTCCGAGTAAAAAGTTCGAGTCAGGTTGGATCGAGTTCCATTTATTACTAACTCGAGCCGAGTTGGATTTTAAAAAACCCGATCCGACCCGGCCCAATTTCAACCCTATCCTCGCCTCTCCATCTTATATATTAAGTTTTGTGTTTGATCTTCTACTAACATGATCAAATAATTTTAAACGAGTTTTTTTCAATTTATCATCTATCATAATTATCTTTAGACTATTTATAATGTGTTTAATTCTAACTCTAACTTTTAGAGTTAAACAATTCATTTAATATAGGATAGGTATCTCTCTTGTTTTAACTTTTTAGATGAGACTCACACAAAATTTGGACAAATGAACACCCGTAATGTACAGAAAATAATTTGTACACCTCCCTCTTTTACCCATTGCACATTCTCCCTATGTGAAATTACAATTTTGTTTAAACTCAAAATTCCTCTTTTCTTTCTCCTTCTTTGCTTTTTTGGAAAAAATTATAATTTTAGTGCACAATAAATAAAAAATAAGAGTGCACAGATCATTTTTCGTAATGTATCTATCATAAAATAAGAAAAAAGTCTCCATGACGTGATTGAACCCAAATTGCCCACGCAACGTTGGGAATTCTCACCAGTGAGATTTTCATGGTACGTAATTATTTATAATTTATATTTGTAATAAATGAATAGATAGTCTCGGTACATCAAATCACTGAACAAGATTCTGCATGTTACGTCAAAGAAAGAGTGCGTGGTCTTCAGTCACTAATAGTCCAGTTGGCAGCTTATATTTCAATATATTCCTCAAATGTCCATTAAGACATTAGTCAGTTCCACTGATTATGTCAGCTTCACTCATTATGTCGGGCTTTCGATTACTTTGGGAGTCCTTCTAAATAGGAAAACATCTACTATAATACTTAGTTTTATTTATATATAAAATGTTCAATTTGTCTCCATTAAATTTTTCCTTTTTTTAAGATTAAGGTGTTTCGATATGTTAGAATTTTTAACTCATTTTTTGAGTATATGCAAACTTTTTTATTTATAATTGATTAACACTATAATAACTAGTTCTTTTTATATTTAGAGTTTTCTGAAATCAAAACCTTCCACGTCTCAAGTAAATTATTGACTCTCAAGCCAATTTTTATGAATTTTTATTAAATCATTTGTACTTATGCCAATTTCCTAATATAAAAAACATTTGAGAATTTTGAGGCTTTATTTTGTTATTAATTTATTAGATAATTTTTTATATGATTTGTTTTTTTATAATAGAGTTGAGTTGATTTAGAAAGGTTTCTTCGATTCACAGTCAATCTTTTCATGCCACTCTATGTGCAGTTATTCTCTATTGACTAAATCAATGTATGTTGATTGGGACATTTATATGTGCCCGTGAGATTAGTCTCACTTTCAATATGAAAATGGAGATACCCATATTACATAAAAAAAAAAATAGAGTTTAAATAGATTATTTTAATTACAATTCTAATTTCTATAAAAAAAATAATTAAGTTGTATTACTTAAAATTCAAATTATATTTGAGTATAACTCGAAATTAGTTCAAATAAATTTATATTGAGTACAAATATATTTTATAAAATGACAATACATGTAAAAAAAAAGTAAAAATATGGATTTCACTTTAAGTTTAATTATCCAATTCAAAATCTCTCCCTTTCCGGAAGGGCATGGTTAGCTTCTATTTTTATCTTCATTTTCTTTAAGTGTTAATTAGAAATTTTATTTAATATTTACCAATTTGTTAATGATTGAACTCGTTTTAAAAAAAAAAATTATTGATTGAATGGACCTTTATATTTGAATCTATTGTCACACATATTTATATGATTTTGTCCAATTTAGATTTTTTTGAGTGTTGGTGTCCACCACTTATGGGATGGTGACTCAGAAATAAAATAAATCTAAAAAAATAATTTCTCTTTTTTATTTATCAGAAATTAAATATGTTTAGCCTATTTCTTTAAGTCGTCAGTCCTCTCATCTAAATAAATAAAAATAATATTAGTGAGACGGGTCTATTAATATTAATGATCATTGGCTTGGTTACGTGTTACTTTAACTATCAAATCTGTCTTCCACCTACGACGACGTGAGCAGTCATTTAAGACTATGGACTCTTGTAAATGAAGTCCTACTTTATCTGGTAGCAGTAGTAATAATTAGGTTGGAAAGACAGAACATGAACTTCAGTTTGGTTTTTGGAAATGGTTCTTAATGAGAGCAAATAATAGAATTTTTATTTTATTTTATTTAGTTTGATTCATTTTTGTTATTAGTTGATCTGGATTTATTTAAATCTCATTTATTTTTTCAATCTGACCTAATTCAATTTAAAATTTATATATAAAAAAAAAATTATATGAAAAGTTATTTTAATACAACTGAGATTATAAAACTTCTCTTTTTATTTTTGGGTTATAAAAAATAGAGGCAATAGATTAAAAAAGTTTATCATGAAATGGGGGTACATTGGTTAAAATCGGGTAATAAAAGATAATGTGCTTAAATGGTGATTGATTTAAGTTGGGTCGGACTTAGGTCTAGAACCCCTTTATTCAGCTAGTCTAACGAAAAAATTAAGTCATAAAGTTTTGCAATTGGAGTTAGATTATGTAATATTTGGCCAAAAGTTGAAGTAAAAAACTTATAAAATTAGTAGGGAGATCGATATATTTTTTTTAAATGGAGGTTAGTAAATTCATTCAAAAAGAGGGGACGAGAATGTACAGTATAGTCTACGGTCTAGGCAAGGCAAAAAATAATCCATCAAAGATAGAAAAAAAAAATGGGCCCAACACAGCCCAAAGAAAAAAGAAAAGCTCAAAAGAACAGCTGATATTATGGACAAGGTAGGAAAAAAAAAAATGGGGCCCAGAGAAAAAAGTCAGCCAATGGAGCAGCCTAGAAGAAGAACAAAGCTTAAGAGGTAGCACTGAGAATACCCCAGCAGTTGGGGTACCATGATGAACAAAAGGGAGAATGTGCTCATCATCAATGGCCCGAAGATGAGGAAAGGAAATCAACGGTTCAAATCGATATTATTTGTCTTTTAATCTTTTTGTCTCTAAGGTATATTGGTGTCTCTAATTATAAAAATGTTGTTATCTCCATTAATTATTCAAAATTAAAACAGATTGATATGAAGATTTAAAAAAATTAAAAACTCATTTAATATGTCTAGCCACTCAATTTAGACTAAATAATTGGAAGATCGAAGTGGAGCACTTTATTAATTATGAATTTTATATACTTAATTAATGGATAAATATTTAAATCAATTTTCTTTATGATTATCATATTGACCATTTTCAATTTAATTGATAAACAACTGTCTAATAAATTGATATAAATGGTTAAAATTAAAACTAAAGTATAAAGATGATGAATTCGATTCCTTCTTAATGTACTCAATGAACAAGATTTGTGAATAATTTCGTATACGAAGTTACGAACGAATTAGTCTCAAGTTTCAACTGTGTCCTTCCATTCAAAAAGCCGCCTGGCCACATCCAGAGGCGGCTGTCACTGTCCCAAAAGGAAGAGGCTTGCATGTGCTCTCTCTCTCTCTATCTTTAACACTAAAAATGCGTGCAAATTTGAATATCAGATGGCCAACTTCATTTATTCGACCCATGAATGAAAGATGATATTTGTTTATTCTCACTTATTAATTATACCACCCACAAGTTAGAAGGGTAGGCTTCATGTCTCATAAAGTGAGATTTTAAATTTAATTTGTTTAATCCTATCGATTAAATTAGTGTATAAATTGAAATATTTATAGGTTAATCTCAGTAAAATCAAATACCCATATTATAAAAATAAAAAATTATGTCACCCATAATTCAGAATCACTGTTTTAAAATAGTATGGAGTCTAACATCTCTAGTAATATCTGGGTCAAATGAAGGTGCAATCGGTTAATAAATATGTGGAAAGGAAAAATGATAAAGCCAATAATTAAACATCTGGAAAGAAAAGAAAAAGAAAATGTATATCATTCGTCGTACCTTTTGGTAAATCACTTGATAAGAGGAATTTCATTGCAATTTCACATACACTTGAAAGATTTCCATAAATTCAAAAAAAAATGTAGAATTAAAGAGAGCATATCAATAACTTTTAGTAAATAGGAAAGAAAACCATGGTAGCTTTCTCATTTTTTCTGTCCAAAAGTCTCAATTCACCATCCTACAGTTCTTCCTTATTTGTCCTTCCTTTCCTGTCTTGGGCTTTATATTTCCCATTTTCACCATGGACTTTGCAAAATCAGCTGAAAATGCTCCATTGCTTGAGCTATATGTCTTCACCAGTGCATCAGTTGAGCCACCATTGAATAGTACCTGGTCTGAGTGCAAGACCCCCTTCTTCCCCACCAAATCCTTGAAATATTGAACGTCAAACCGTGCCGGCGTCTTGTCAAGACCTTCAAAGTTGAAGTCTCCTCCACTGCGAGGGCACGACTTCTGCAGCGACCTGGCAAAACTCTGGTCGATGTTGGTCTCATTGTAGATCCGATCCCGGAAGACGCCGCATCTTGCAAGACCTAAAGTGTGGCCGCCGGAGAGTGCGACGAGGTCGCGCTCATTCAATCCTTGATTCTTGAAGTTATCTATGAGGGCGGGTAGATCCATGAACGGTGATGGGATTTTGTCGTTTGCATCGTCACGGCTTGCCGTCGTCGAATCTCGCCGCCCCAGTTGCACCCTCCATGTTGGGCCTCCCAACTGTACAAGTAAATTACAACTAATTAGCCCATGATGATAATCAGCTTTCACTCATCTAGTAACAATAAAAAGAAATGTAGCTAGAATTATGTCTATATTAGGAAATGTTACTAAATCCTCGTTACAGAGGGCTCTCTAATCACCTTCATTAACTAATTACATTAGAAACTAAATGAAAAATGCTTGTATTTTCACAAATTAGCCAATTTTTGTGAAAACTTGGGAGAAAGGATACTTACAGCAACCACTGAATCACGAGCAGCAACTGCCAAGATATCTGCACAGGAAACAACCGGGCCGCCGCAAGCTCCATCCACCACCCTCTTAATCCGATCGATCAGTTTGAACCCTCTAGCTGATCTGTTATTAGCAAGGGACTTCTTCTCACTATCTATAGTCGGGGTGCTATCGAGCAAGATCGATGCATCACAACCCTACAAAATTAAAATAAATTGAACTAAATTAGCATGTCATTCTTATATTGATGGAATAAATAGTTTTAATAATCATGAAGCAATTGAATATGGGATTTAGATGTTGTAGTTGATCTTACGTTGACAAAGCAATCGTGAAAGTGGAGGCGAAGCAACGAGGCTCCCATTCGGTTTTCCTTTCGGACTGCATCCTCCACCACTTTTCTAATGGTGGGCAAGGCCTTGGGGCAAATCTTGTCGTAGAATGTGGGAGAAAGTTGGGCAGAGGAAGCTGTGGTTGCAGAGGCCACCACCACCATCAACACTTGGAGGAAAAAGAAGGAAGAAGTAGAAGCCATGAGTATGGAGATTTGAGAGAGTGATTTCGAACTTCAAAGTGTTCTCAGTTATGCTATGGACAAAGCTGTAGCATGGATCTATTTATAAGATAGAATTTCAATGCCATAAGCAACCCCTCTCTCTCTCTCTCTCTCTCTCTCAGATGGGCTGCTCATTTTAGACTATTCAAACTTGGAATGATATGAAGACAGCTTCTGGGAAGATGAGAAGGAAGCACTAATTAAATGGAATTTAATTTGTTCAAACAAAGGATGAACACATTGTACTTTATTACATAAATCATGACCTCTCTTTGAATTCCTCTACTTCGACCCAATTACCTCTTGTCCGCCGCCAAAATTAGAGGTTGTTAAAGTTGGGTCCGAGTCAAAATATAATGATTATAGATAACAATTTTTTTTTTTGTCTTACCAGTTTGATACAATTAAAATTTTTTTATTACAGCCTGACTGATTTAACCTTTTCCCAAAAATTTATAAAATTAAAAAAATATTATAAATTATTTTAATGAAAAATGAAAAACGAGAAAACTTTTCATTTATATGGAGCCTTTGAAATAAAAATAGAATTGCGTTACTGATGAGTGCAAAATAAATACATATTTTATTCCTAAATTTATTATTGTTAGTATCTCATTTTATTTAATTTTATCTAATTAGTATAATTTTGTGTTTTGCAGGTTTAATAGTGAGGATGACAGAAAAAATGCTTAAATATAAAGCCTGGGCCCATTATGAGTTATTTTGGACCTCAAGCCCAATTATTGAGCCCATTAAGAAAAGCCCATGAAGAAATCCACATGTGTGAATATTTCCATTATCTCAAGAGGAAATTCGAAATTTACAAGCTAATATAAGAGGATTTTCGAATTGGAAAGTGGATTAAGGAAAGAGAGAAAATAAGGAAGGAGAAAAATAAAGAAGGTTTGATACATGTTCAGTATTTTGGTCATAATTTCGACTCCGATGTCTAATTGCTTTGATTCTTTTGCGTTGGAAAGAAGACTTCAAGGGCTACAACTTTGTTTACAACTTTTCCTGATTCGAAAGTTAAAAGGGTCAAAACTGAGCTGCAAGATAGTGCATGTGTAAAAAACGGGATTCTACACCCACTTTCCTTATACAAATTTTAGCTCCTTACCTCTTTAAGTCATTCCATATTTAACACAAATCAAATCCGCCCTCCATGTGTCCCTTGATTTATTTAAATCTTTGAATCCAATCCATTCATTCCACCTCCTTTCATCTATAAATACTAGCCCTCTCCCATTGAGAAAACTGAACTTGGGCATTGAAGAAAATGAGAGGAGAGGAAGAAGAAGAGAAGGAGAAAGACTGTGGGATTTTCAATCCACATTGGGTTCTAAGGTTGGTGGATTTTGATTTTCATTGTATTTCTTTTTATTTAAAATTCCATTGATATGTAAGTCTAAATTCATGTTTCATAAATAAAATTGAGTGTGTGATGAAATATTTAGTCTATGGTTTTCCAATTATTCAATTTATGTATGATGATTATTTGATTTTATTTTTATTCTTTAATTAAATTTATGTGTGGATTTATTTAATTATTTCAGATTAAATGTGATGAAAATTTAGATTGAATAGACTTCCTTCTTCGATCTAAGGCTCTTATTTTAAGAGTGCGATGAAATATTTTAGATTTGGAGATGAAGTTTAAATTCTATTCATTCTAAGGTTTAATTTGAGATTTTTAGTTTAATGAAATCCATGAATTTAATTCTTAGAATATTTATCGATGAAAAATTTGAATGCATGATTGGTAATTTACGTGAGCTCCGTATTCTAGGCCTTTGTTTTATTTTTAAAATATGGAAAATAATGCCTCCTTGATTCTTTGAACCAGTTCCACTGTAAATATGTACAGATGTAATTTAGATGTTTTTAATTTTATTTTTGTTTATAAATCCAAAAACTCGTGAAATTGATGAACTAGGTTGGAAATAATTTAATTGCATCTTAATTTTGTTTTCTAAATTAGATTAAGATTGTTTATATTTTTATATTAATTCCACCATCTTAATTAAAATTAGTTAAATTGTTAGATTCTATGTTTAAATTTAGAATGTTTCTAAATTAATATTAAAATTCATAAATTAGATTAACAATTCCACGTTCATGATTTATTCCATATTTCTCAAAGTTCTTAAAATATATAATTCAATGGTATATTTTCATGGATATATTTTCCTAAGTTCCGATGGGTTCGACCTCGCACTTAATCGCTATACTATCTAATGGTTCGTGCGCTTGCGAGTTATAAATTTAAAATTTGCACAACAAGTCCCGGGTTACCTTATTTAGAAATTCTAAAAATAATCAGGAGATTATCTAAATTTGGAATCACAGCTAAATTTAGAAATTTTTTATTTTTGGATATTTCTATTTTTAGAAATTTTCAAAAATATCTACTTTCTATTTTTAATATTTTCTAATCTTAGAATTTTAATCTAATTTAGTCATATTCTATTTTTATTAAAGTAGACCTAAATTTGGAAAGTTCCAGCTAAAAAATTTCAAAAAGAAAGGGAAAAAAAATTTTGATCAACTTTAAACTTATTTGAAAATCTGATTTAGATTAATTTGGTGGATATTAATTTAGAAATTTTTATGGTCTTAATTTAGTTTAGAGTTCATAATTAGGTTCCAATCATTTAATTTCCTCCACTAGTTATAACATTAGGAAATTGCATTTAGATTAGGTTTCATGCATTTTTTTATGAGATTCAGAATCTTCACCAAAGTTTGTGGTGTTATATTTTGCAGGATTTTAATCGTGCGCTCTAAAATTTTTGCGGAAGTAACACTACAAGCTAAGGTAAGTGCCTAAATCTTTTCTTTAAATTTTTAATTTTTCATGCATTCATATAGATTTTCTTAGGTTGTCTTGCTTTATTTTGCATATAAAAATTGAAAAAAAAAAAATAACATATTTAATTTACTCATGCATATTAAGGTATTAATTTCATGCATTAGCTTAGTTATTTGATTATTGTTTGCATGTTTGCTTTGAGTATTTCATTGTTAGATTATGATGCATTAAAAAAAAAAAAAAAAAACTTCTGTGAGTATTTGATAAATAGATTAGGATTTGATTGTTCGTGTTTGAGTCTGTCAGTGTCCGTGTGTCCATTTTGTCCAGTCTGTTTAGATTAGGTTTTTGCATTTTGTGTGTGTCTCTGAGTCTATGTTGAGTTTATGTGCGTCAGTATGTGTTTGTGTTGATGTTGGACTAGTTTAGGTTTTTACTTTTGTTGAGTCAGTTTTTTTGTTTTTGTATCAGTATAGAGTCTTTGTGTGTTTGTGTTTTTGTTATCTGTTTGTTTTTGCAGGTTTTGAATAAAGAGAGCCCTCTCAGGTATTTTTCTGAATTTTTAGTTGTTCGTTTCTGATATTTTCTTCTAATTTGCAACTGATCACTGTAGATTAGAGAACATTGAGGACAATGTTCAATTTAAGTTTGGGGGTATTGAGGGTTTACAGTGTGTCTATTTTCAGTTTTGTGTCCGTTTTAGAGTCAATTTGAAAAAAAAAAAAAAAATCGGTTTTAAAAATTACTCTTATGTTTTGTTTTTGAGTAAAAAAAAAAAATTTTTTAAAAAAAATTGATTTTTAGCATTAATATGTGGATTAAAATTTTTATATTATGCTTTTCCATTTGAATTTTGTGAAATTTATGCTTGGAAATTTTTACACAGCCATATTAATGTTAACTGGAGAAAGAAAAATATTCATGAGTGAAGTAATCACCGGAAGAATACCAGTGGAGACCTGTGACCCAGTGAGCTTTTGAGCCATTCGATTTATCTGAGTGTTATAAGTAAATCTTTATTTTCTTTGATGTGCGCATAATCATTATTGTTGTTAGATCTCATTATTCTTTTTTTTGGTCAAATTACTGAGAATGACATCAAATTTTGGATTATTACACCAGAGATTTTTCTGAATTTATTTGAAACAATTAAATATTCATATGAAGCTTAAGAAGTGATATAGGCCATTGTTTTGGATCGTTTGAGCCTTTGAAGCCTACCTATTTTTTGTCATATGTTATCATGTTAGTTCCCACTTTTGAGCCTTGAATGTAAATTTAGCCTATTTTATTGATTAACCATGTTATCCATACCCAACTCCGGTTGTGGAGTTTGAGCTTACATTGAAAAATCTATGACCTGTTTTAGGGCCCGGAAAAGGTTAGAGATGATTGTTATTGGGATGGTACTCTAAGAAAATTATGGCAGTTGAAAAAGAAAAAGAAAAGCATCAAAAGGAAATGAAAAAAAAGAAAAGAAAGGGAATATCCATACATCATAAATGAAGGATGTGAAAAAAAAAAAAGTGAAAAAAAAAAAAGATTTGAATTTGAAAAGAAAAGAAATGCTTTGAAGATTCCGAGTGCTAAAAAGAAGATAGAGGAAGCAATATCCCATTATAAAATTTGAAGACCTCTACCTTTTCTGTTCAAATATTAATTTTAGAGTCTTTTTATCCTTTTTTTTATATGACCCGGTCCCAAGCCACGTTTTGTCCTACATGAAGTCCTATTGATCCTCAGTTAATATGGTATTAAAGTGGAGAATAGATGATGAAGAATTATGGTGTATTATTTCAACATTCTCAGGAAAATGGCATCCTTTCATGAGATTTATGTTTTTTTTTTATTTTAGTCGTTCTTTGATGATAAATATGTGAGATATTTGTATTTGAGAAATTATTCCGCTCACATATTCTTTTGAGAGAAATTTAACCCAATCTCTGAGCGAAAATCTTTCTGAGAGATATACTTTTGTGAGATTTGAAGTCGAAGCGCATTTTCAGCCGGTGGTTACAAAACTTGTGTGTATTTTGAAAAAGAAGGTTAAGTTAATGTTGACTATATCACACACTACACTCCGAGTATAAACTTTATAAAATAATTTTGGAGTTGTATGATGTTTAAATTTTGATTTACATATTTTTGCTGAAATTTGATGTTTGTGGGTATCATCACTGAAAGCCCTTACGAGACTATAACTCGTCCACTAGTGGTAAGCTAGGGGTTTAAAGGCTTGTTGCATATGCTAAATGCAATCGAGAGTGCCAGCGAAAGTGGTGTAGTTTAGGAGTTTTATTTTTGTTTTTAGAGTTTTTAGTTTTTGTTTTGCTCGAGGACTAGCAAAATGTAAGTTTGGGGGTATTTGATGAGTGCAAAATAAATACATATTTTATTCCTAAATTTATTATTGTTAGTATCTCATTTTATTTAATTTTATCTAATTAGTATAATTTTGTGTTTTGCAGGTTTAATAGTGAGGATGACAGAAAAAATGCTTAAATATAAAGCCTGGGCCCATTATGAGTTATTTTGGACCTCAAGCCCAATTATTGAGCCCATTAAGAAAAGCCCATGAAGAAATCCACATGTGTGAATACTATTTCCATTATCTCAAGAGGAAATTCGAAATTTTACAAGCTAATATAAGAGGATTTTCGAATTTGGAAAGTGGATTAAGGAAAGAGAGAGAAAATAAGGAAGGGAGAAAAATAAAGAAGGTTTGATACATGTTCAGTATTTTGGTCATAAATTTCGACTCCGATGTCTAATTGCTTTGATTCTTTTTGCGTTGGAAAGAAGACTTCAAGGGCTACAACTTTGTAGTTTACAACTTTTCCTGATTCGAAAGTTAAAAGGGTCAAAACTGAGCTGCAAGATAGTGCATGTGTAAAAAACGGGATTCTACACCCACTTTCCTTATACAAATTTAGCTCCTTACCTCTTTTAAGTCATTCCATATTTAACACAAATCAAATCCGCCCTCCATGTGTCCCTTGCTTTATTTAAATCTTTGAATCCAATCCATTCATTCCACCTCCTTTCATCTATAATACTAGCCCCTCTCCCATTGAGAAAACTGAACTTGGGCATTGAAGAAAATGAGAGGAGAGGAAGAAGAGAAGGAGAAAGACTGTGGGATTTTCAATCCACATTGGGTTCTAAGGTTGGTGGATTTTGATTTTCATTGTATTTCTTTTTATTTAAAATTCCATTGATATGTAAGTCTAAATTCATGTTTCATAAAAAATTGAGGTGTGATGAATATTTAGTCTATGGTTTTCCAATTATTCAATTTATGTATGATGATTATTTGATTTTATTTTTATTCTTTAATTAAATTTATGTGTGGATTTATTTTAATTATTTCAGATTAAATGTGATGAAAATTTAGATTGAATAGACTTCCTTCTTCGATCTAAGGCTCTTATTTTAAGAGTGCGATGAAATATTTTAGATTTGGAGATGAAGTTAAATTCTATTCATTCTAAGGTTTAATTTTGAGATTTTAGTTTAATGAAATCCATGGATTTAATTCTTAGAATATTTATCGATGAAAAATTTGAATGCATGATTGGTAATTTACGTGAGCTCCGTATTCTAGGCCTTTGTTTTATTTTTAAAATATGGAAAATAATGCCTCCTTGATTCTTTGAACCAGTTCCACTGTAAATATGTACAGATGTAATTTAGATGTTTTTAATTTTATTTTTGTTTATAAATCCAAAAACTCGTGAAATTGATGAACTAGGTTGGAAATAATTTAATTGCATCTTAATTTTGTTTTCTAAATTAGATTAAGATTGTTTATATTTTTATATTAATTCCACCATCTTAATTAAAATTAGTTAAATTGTTAGATTCTATGTTTAAATTTAGAATGTTTCTAAATTAATATTAAAATTCATAAATTAGATTAACAATTCCACGTTCATGATTTATTCCATATTTCTCAAAGTTCTTAAAATATATAATTCAATGGTATATTTTCATGGATATATTTTCCTAAGTTCCGATGGGTTCGACCTCGCACTTAATCGCTATACTATCTAATGGTTCGTGCGCTTGCGAGTTATAAATTTAAAATTTGCACAACAGTTACTATTTATGAAACTTCATTTTATTTTAATTTGAATTTATTTCTAGTCGAGTATGATCAAGTTAAAAATCAATTTAATTTTTTTTTTTAAATGTATGATTCAATTTTTTTTTATTAAGTTGATAGATTGAATTATAAAATTGTCATCATGATCAAAATATTGTTGTTTGTAAAATATGAGGGTAATTAATCACGACTTTATACTCTTAAGCTAAACCTTAAATTTTTTAATTTAATTTAATGGTTCAATGCAAAGGAATGATTTGATAATCTCAGTAGTCTCCACAAGTTACGTCCAATTTAGAAATTATAACTATATAAAAATAATAAGAGGGCGTAGTCTTGTTGCAGTAATACCCCAGTCGTAGTTGGGACACGTCACTTTCGCAATTAATGTTTCAGACAATCTTCAAAATTGTCACATGTGCATTAAGGCATTATATAGTTCCACTCAAAGGTTTAAATATCAGCCGATACATATCGTATCGGCCGATATATATCGGTTTTTTGAAACCTTGAAATATCGGCCGATACGATAAGTATCGGCCGTACCGTTGGAATATCGGCCGATATGGGCGATAAACGGTCCCCAATATCGGCCCTAATATCGGCCGATATTCGAAAATATCGGTATATTAGATTTTTTTTCCTTTTTTTAAAAAAAAAAAAAAAATACAATATCGGCCGATACGGGCGATATATCGGTCCGAATATCGGCCCAATATCGCCCGATATACTATTTATCGGGCTGGAAAATATGGTTTTTAAAAAAAAAAAAAAATATATCGGTAGTGGGACCCACCAAATATCGGCGATATGTAGTACAAATATCGGTCGATATTTGGACCGTTTATTGGTCCAAAATATCGGCCGATATTTGTCCCAATATCGGCCCGTAACGGTCTAGTTATATTATTTAAAAATTAATATCGATGATATTTTAAACGATTATCGGGCGATATATCATGGACGATATATCGCGCGATATTTCGTCCAAAAAAAAACAATATGATATTATTTAGAGGTCTTCACTTATAAAATACTATTTTACCTTTTATTACCACTTCTTGAAAATTTTAAAAAAATAATTTGAATTTTAAAATACTATTCAATTAATTTGACTCAATTTCAATTTATTAAAGTGTGTGAGGTGTATACATGGCAACATAAATACATGATGGCTAAATCTTTTTGTCATTTTATTATCTTAGCATAAGTGGACTCTTATCATAGTTAATATTTATTATTCCTAAAAATTATTCACACATTAGAATACATACAGAGACTCATTTATACATGACTTTCAAATGTTAGGAATGAAATTGAAATTATTGAAAACGTAAGTATGTATTTATAATTACCAATAACATAGGCATTAATTCAAATTTTTAATATGTGTGGAGCTATGAGATAAGAAGTTTTATTTTTATTTTTTATTATTAATTTTCCTATATTGATTAATTATATAATATGATCTACTTATTGATGAGACTTGAGAGAATTGATGTGACATTTTCATATTTTTATAAGTGAAAATCATCTATTGTTAATTTTAATATTGAAAATAGATGAAACTTAAATAAATAATTTGAGTATGTATATGACCGATATTTAATGAAAAAATTATATTTTCAAGAAGCCCAAAATTTCCGACATTATCCAAAAAAAAGACAAAAAAAAAAAAAAAAAAAAAAAACGGAAGAGAGAGAAATTTACCGGCCGGTATATCGGCCGATATACCGGTTAATCCGGTATTTTAATCCCTGGTTCCACTAATCACGTCGCCTTCCCTTATTATGTCGGGGCTGGATTACTATGCGAGTCCTCCACTGTTTGTCATTTTGTATAGATTATCGAATTCGGAGAACATTCATATTTCATACTCATTGCTAAGTGTTCAATACTCCCAATCTGTGGCAACAAAAGGCCCATTTATAGATGAGATGATTAAACTAGAAAATTTCTTGACATTTTTTTCTCCAGTGTAACTGTCTCACTCAGTTCAGAGGACAATTTTGTTGTTTTTCTTTTAAATTTAGATTTTTTTTTTACGATATTTGCTTAATATATTTTCATTATTGGATTGGTTACGACTGGTATTTTTTAATTAATTGTTTTTAATTATAAAAAATGAAGGATTATGACAATTCAATGGGCCTTTTTATTGAAAGTTTCAGCCAAAAGTTATTTATAAAACATAAAGATTAACTCAAAATGAGTTAAAACAGTCAAATAATCAACCAATATTTATAACCCCATTAAAAAAAAATCAAAATACTAAATTTTACTTATGTTTTAAGTTCTGCTTTTAATTCTCACACTAGTGTTTTAGTAATACCTAACTGTGACTCATGAGAAAATAGATATTTTCTCTTTCTAATTTTATCCTTATACAATAATATTTTTACGTAAAAAAATATTACTAAAGAACAATTATAGAGAAGTAAAATTAGGAAAAAAGGAAAAATGTATTTTTTTTCATGACTCAATTTCAAGTGTTAATAAAAATACCATTGTCAAAACTTAAAACCCTTCAATGAACGTACCATTGGCTTGTTTTTACTTTACCATCTAACAAGAAAGAGGACTGACAGTTTTGGCAGGCAAAGAAGACTTTGGGCCTCTTCCAAATCAAATCCTTGTTTCTCTTGTGGCAGAAATGTTAGGTTGCATGGCAGAGAACATAAACCATCAACCAGCTCCTTAAATGTAGGTTTAATATTAATCATAACCTAAATTTCACATAGTTAAATAAAATGGACATTTTTTTTTATGAATGATAATTTAAATAGAACTTTTCCTCATGATACACTATAAATAATTAATATTTATAATATTAGAATTTTATAATCTAAAATCTCAAAATTAAAATAGTCAAATGACATTCAAATATTACCAACTTACTTACTTTGAACATTTTCTACCTATTTTATAAAACAATATGACTAAGAAGGCTTCTCCAACCGAAGTCTAAAGCATTAAAGCGACTTTAATATGTGGTTGGATTATATAATATTATAATTCCTATTGCCAGCTGATTTTGTCCATGCTTTGATGGATGCATCCTTTATAGGGGAAGTCCCCCATCTGCAGGGGGGATGAACTGACACCTGAATCAGAATTAACTATTCGGGTTGAACGGGTCGGTCGATCCAAACTCAAATTCACCAAATTTTCTTCTGAATCAACCTGCCAATTTGAATCTATTTTCGTCTTGAAAAGTAAAAAACGAAAGTTATTTGTGTATCGCGACTTCTTTAACAAATGAATTTATCTTTTTCAATTTTTATTGTCAAAGCGAATCACTTTTAACATTTTAAGTTTGATCTTATTTAAATTTGAGATAACAATTTTCAACCAATTATTTATTTGTACTATTTCAAATTCGAGTCATAGAATTCTAAATTTATATTCAGTTTGAGTTTATCAAATAGAATCATATTTTGTAAAATCTAATTCAAAATAAACTTAGTAACATATCTATTGAGTTAGATCGATTTTAAATTTAAATCAATAGTTTTTAATTTATTATTTAGATATTCAACAAAAAGTTACTCAAATTAAATCAATTTTAGATTGGATGAAGTGACCCATTCAACTCGACTAGACAAAAAGTTAACGACAGCCACCCTGTTCATGTGGGGCGGCTTGGCCCACCATCTTACCATGAGCAAAACATGACAGCCAGAGCTGGCAAGTTGAAATTATATATACAACTTTAAGAAGATTGAGGACCCATTTAATAACAACCACGTAGTACTTGATTGAACGCTTTATCTTCTCGGGAGGCGTAAACTATTCCTGCTACTGCTACAGTATAAAGGAGGATTTTTAATTTTGGCGGAAGGCTTCTTTTATCTGCTAAAATTGTCTTACGAGTTTTCCTATATTTTTCATTTTATCATTTATGAATTGATGTAATTTTAATAATCATATATTTAATAAAAAATCTTTTCAATCAATTACCGCCACTCAATTTGATAGATCCCATGCTTAGATTTGCATATGGTAATATGATGAATACATGATGCAAATGATAATTTCACCATTTTATGATTATATTTGTACCTAGGTTGAATTTATTAAAATTTATTTTGAGATCCACTTGCCTTTGGGCTAAACTCCAGTTTAAGCTTATTTTTGAAACCTTCTTTCATACAAGTATATATTTTTTATACCCACTCGATCTTCATAATTAAAAGTTAAAACAATAAAAAGTTCCCTATATAATTCAAAAAATTTAATGAAGAACTCACAAAGGAATCAAACTTTAACATGACAAATGACGTTTCCATAATCAACGGAACTAATTGATGTTTTAATCCATACGTCCAAGGAATATATTAAAACATAAGTTGCTAAAACGTCTTAGTCCAACTAAAGTATTTATATACCACGATTGCACTCCCTTTTTTTAGAGTTCGATGTAATAGGTAGGAAATTATTCAATGACTTTAACATATTAAATCTTATCTTGATCCAATCATTATGGTCCACTATTTGCAATTTCTATGTTAATAATCAATCTTTATTGGTATTCTCATTTACAATTAATCTTACGGATTCATAAAATCACGTGCAACTCTCGTGTATTAAGTAAGTTCAAGGAGAGTGAAACTCAAAATCTCTAGTTTAATAATAAAAGTTTAGACCAACTAAGCTAATAATGATTTTTGATGAGAGTCGTCCCTAAAAACTAAGTTAAATATAATTAAATGGGTTTTTTTTTTATTATCATACAGTATGGAGAAATGAGATAAAGAAAGACATATTAGATAATAGAGTGATTAATAATATGATATGGGTGAACTGGAGAACTAGAACTTGAAAAGTCAATTTAAATAGATAAAATTCTAATATTTGATGACAATGAAAAGAGTTTTTAAGTTTTTCAAAGAACTGTTCTAATTAAGAAAAAAAATTGTGCCAATATTAGGTGGTGAAACTTCTCCTAAGCTGAGATTCTTTAACAAGGAGGACTGCTACTAAGACACCTTTGACTTATTATGCTTAGGGAAATTATTAATGAAACTGGTAACCTAACATCATATTATTTATCTCATGGTTGCATGGCTTTTTAGCAACACAAAGACGACTTTAGCTAATAAGAATAATTATTGTTGTCACTGCTCCCACTAAACACGAAATTTAGGTGACTTAATTCTTGTTAAAAAAGTAACCATTTGCGCTGCTAAGATACAAAGATTAGTACCAAATTTTAATTTTATTTGTGTTAATCTTTTTAACTTTTTGTTAATGACTTAATGTCCATTGCACAAGAATCGAACTCTACATTATTTTTATGAATATTATTAAGATTGTATTAATGTATTCCTTATCTAGTAAATAGAATATTCCATTGCACGTTTAGATATATACTTAGCCTGCACCTCAATCTGAGGTCTATTAATGATGGTTAAATATGAATTTGTTGGAAAATCTACATTTAAATATAGAACTTTACAGAGTGATATTATGAATATAAATTTAAGAGAAGATGAGTCGCTTATTATTGGAATCCAAGTGATATTATGACTTGTAACTTGTCTAATTAGGATGTAAAGACTCAATAATTTGAACTAAATTTTAGCAGCCATAGTTATTTACATTGATATGTTTATATTCTTTTATTTTTGAACCGATGATTATCCCATCTCTATCACTATCTTAATATTTTTAAACTATCGTTAATTTCTTACTACTAAGTTTAATGCATTCCATTAAAGAGTTAAAAGATTATAGAACTAATCTACATTGGTGTAGTTCAACTGGTTGTTTTTTGTTTCAGAAAGCGAGAAGTTGCTTGTAGTTTTCTACACATAAATTAAAAAAAAAAAATTGATAGAAATTATACATGATAATGGCATTCTTTTCCATTTTAAAAGTAAAAGGCTTTTATTCCATACCTTAAATTCCTTGAGTAAAATCCACATGGAGAAGCCATCATATTCTTCATTGATGACTTTAATATCTAAGATTCTTACTTGTTATGTTTATAAAATGACAACTTCATCAGGACAAAATATATAGCTGCTTTTGCAACGAAGTCAAAATACATAATAAATAGGCGAACAGTTTTCCCCTTTTTATTATTTTTTTCACATATGTTTTACTTGATTTGGAAATAAGACTTTTTTTCTTTTTTTTTCTCAATTATGGGTCTTACATACTTCCCACAATTTACTCTATGAATTATCATGTGCCACAAGTCGACATTCATCAAATCAGTATTCACTCCTAAAATGAAATTCTTTTGGAAACTTTTAATATTGATCATTAATTTTAAAACCGTGAAAAAAAAGATAATTTAGCCGCCGAGATTATCTAATGAATCCTTGCATGTTGCATCGTTTGGTAGGATTTATTTTACAGATGGACAAGTGGTACTTTAATGATTGAAAACATGCAATTAGGCCCTGGTTGGCCCATACCTAATTCAATAATTTCATTGTGTTTTATCCTTGATTTGCAAAAATAAAATCCCATGTGGATATTAGTATCTTCCAAGAAGCTGTCTTCATGTAATTCCAAGTTTGATTGCTTTAAAATCAGCAGCCATCTGTAAGGAGGCACCACTTACTGTGAGAGAGAGAGAGGAGAGAGGAGAGAGGAGAGAGGAGAGAGGCTTTCATTATCATTCCTTCTTTCTATATAAATAGATACATGCTACACCTTAGCCAAATCATAGATAAGAACACTTAGAAATCAGTCTCTCAGATCTAAATACTCATGGCGGCTTCTTCTTCTTCTTCTTCCTTCGTCTTCCTCCATGTCTTTTTAATGGTGTTGGTCTCTGCAACCACAGTTTCCTCAGGCAAGCTTTCTCCTACTTTCTATGACAAAATTTGCCACAAGGCCTTGCCCACCATTAGGAAAGTGGTGGAGGATGCAGTGCGGAAGGAAAACCGGATGGGAGCTTCGTTGCTCCGCCTTCACTTTCACGATTGCTTCGTTAATGTAAGATCAATTATGATATTTTAATCTCATACTCCTCTGTTCTATATTAGTTGACTCATTTTAAAATTTTGAATTTTTAAAAGAAAGACTTTCAAAATGCTTATAAACTTCTATCCAACATTCTATAACTTATTCAAAATGTATATGAGATAATTATTTTGAGACAGTTCAAAAATATATATGAGATAATTAAATTGAGACAGAGAGTATTAAATTATTTATGTTCTCGTCATTATAAGTTTGGGATTTTGTCACTTACAATTGAATTTGACAACTTCTTTTGAACCCACTGTCTGACTAACACTTGTATCCATAAATGTGATGTTGGCATTGCTCATCTTATCTAAGTTGGTTCTAACTTTGTAGGGCTGCGATGCATCGCTTTTGCTCGATAGCACCCCGACGATAGAAACTGAGAAGAAATCCCTTGCTAATAACAGATCAGCGAGAGCATTCAAACTAGTCGATCGAATTAAGAGACTGGTTGATGGAGTTTGTGGCGGCCCCATTGTTTCCTGTGCAGATATCTTAGCCGTTGCTGCTCGCGATTCGGTGGTTGCGGTATGCATCCTTGATTTCTCCCCAAAGTTGTTTTCTTTTTACAACAAGTGCATCTCCATCTAACATTTGAGGAGAGACTAATCCACAGATATGTGTAAACGTCTCAATCCACACACACTTGTGAAGTTTTACGAGTAATCCGTTGGAGTTGAGCATTAATTGAACTCAAGACCAGCATCATGAGACGGGCTTTTTGACCCTCAGGTCAATCCCTTTGGGTTACTCGAAAGTTTGTACCTTCTTTGGTTAATTTGTGAAATTTTAGACATTTCTAAATTAATTCAGTTAATGAAGATGATCAGAGAGTCCTTAATGACAAGGATGATACACTAGATTGCAAAATCTTTGTGACGTTAGATGTAATTCTAGCTACTTTTCTTGATTGCTACTTAAAAGAGTGGGAGCAGAAGATTAACATGGGCTAATTTGTTGTGGTTTACTTGTGTAGTTGGGAGGCCCAACATGGAAGGTGCGATTGGGGAGGCGAGATTCGACGACGGCGAGCCGGACGGATGCAAACGACAACCTCCCATCACCATTGATGGATCTACCTGCTCTCATAAAAAACTTCAAGAAGCAGGGATTGCATGAGCGTGACCTGGTTGCACTCTCTGGTGGCCACACTCTAGGGCTTGCAAGATGCGGCGTCTTCCGGGATCGAATCTACAATGAGACCAACATAGACCCAAATTTTGCCCGGTCACTGCGCAGGTCGTGCCCCCGTACCGGAGGAGACTTCAACTTTGAAGGTTTAGACCTAACGGAGGCACGGTTTGACGTTCAATATTTCAAGGATTTGGTGGGGAAGAAAGGCCTTCTGCACTCAGACCAGGTCCTATTCAATGGTGGCTCAACTGATGCACTGGTGAAGACATATAGCTCAAGCACTGGAGCATTCTATGCTGATTTTGCCAAGTCTATGGTTAAAATGGGTAATATAAAGCCCTTGACAGGAAAGAAAGGACAAATAAGGAAGAATTGTAGGATGGTAAATTGAGACTAGAAAGAAAAATGAGAAGCTACCATGGTTTTCTTTTCTTATTTTTTTATTTTAAAGTAATTGATGATTTGATGTGTGTGGTCCAAAAGTTACCAAGTGTGATATCAAATTTGTTAATTTTCTTTTTTGTTTCCAAATTTGATTAAAATGAATCTTTTTATTGTTCTTTTTCTTTCCCTAGTTTGATTATTGTGGTTATTGTTTCTTGTTTCCACATATTTATTACCAGATTGTACTTCATTCCCCACTAAATACCTGAGTAAGCAATGTCACTAAAAATCACTTTCTTCTTTAAACATTTTGATGAATCCATAGATGAGTGAGCTTTGAATCTTGACCGTAGAATGCTGCTTGTTGTCCAATTATCTAAAGGCTAAACGGTTCATCTTTGAGTTATTTATCACATTTATATATAAACAGTTCTTATTATTGATTTTTTTAAATATAAATTGATAGTATTATGTCGTAAAAGATATGTGACACCTGTGTAGATGAGATCTGAAATTGACAGTGAGATGTGTTTTTTTCAATCTTTGACTCATATGGCCGCAGCTGCCAGACAAAATAATTAACGAGTCGCCATCGTAATCATTAATATTAACAAAGATGAAGTGGTCAACGGAAGTAGACACTTGAAGTAGACTCTGAAGATACCTAAACAGGATGACTTGGGAACATTTAGACGTGGAAATGGTCGATTTGGTCGAATTTAAATTTGAATCTATCAATAAGAAGTAGTTGTGGATATGAATTTATTTTTAAGAGATTGTAATAGTTCGATTTTAAATTTGAATCCAATGTATGATGTAGATATGGGTCTTGCTATATCTAATCAAATTTGACCTGTTTATAGCAGAGGGAGAGGTGGCAACAGTCAAATTTAATGGAGTTTAAATTAATTATATATTTATTTCAAACTCTCAATCTAAAATCAATAACTTCCAGAAAATTTTAAATAGTGAGTTTATGTATTAAAAAAAAAATACAAAAAAATTAATTTTAAAATGAGGAATCGAATGGAACCAATAACTCAGTTCAAAATTATATCCAGTCATATTAAATTTGAATATGTTTTTAGTGAAAATATCTCAAAATTTGTGAATTTTAACGGCAATGCCACTATTTTTTTTTTTTTTTAGAATTTCTTGTGCTAAATTTAAGACGAAGATACCTTCGCTGTTCTAGTGCAAACTAAGTTTCAATTAACACAACGTAGTCATTTGAACTACTTCCGCTCGCGTGAATTAGATATCTTGTGCTAGCCCAAAATACATATCTTGCACAACAAATTACACTACGTAAAACACAGATCTTGTGCTAGTGCATTGAATTGCCATATTGCAAAACACAGAAAAACAAATTAGTTTTTCACATTGGTATTTAAATGGTATGATTTTAAATAATTATAAAAGGCTACTTATCAATTTATTAGGTAGTAGGGCGGGGTGAGGTTGGCAGGGTTTGGCATGGACAAAACATGACAGTCGAAGCTGGCAATTGGATTTACATGCAACTTTTAGTAGGATGGAGGACCCACTTAATCACAACCACATGCTACTTATCTGGTTCTGATGTCGACATTTTGATGGGTTTTGTTCTCTCTCAAGCAAACTACTGCTGTTCCTGCGACAGGTAAAAGGAGGATTTCATTTGCAAGAGTCCAGTCTTCTTTGCCTGCTACACATTGTCTTCTTACTTTGATGGAATATAGATTGATGGATAAATATATAAACATATCGGTGATAATTTCACGAACTCTCTCTCTAATCTTTCTTTTTTCTTACATGGTAAAATAATTTAATAATTAGGTTAGAAATATGAGAAACATTTTGGTGTAAAATGTTTTTATTAAATTCATTTAAATTGTTGGTTTGTATTCTATTATCGTCAAATAAACAATGTTCATGAAAATAATTTGTCCAATTCAAAATAAAAATAAAATCTAATTGATGGGATAAATGGTATACATAAAAATAATAATAATGATAATGATTTGACGAAGACAGTTTGAATACTTTGGGATCATTTGATCTGCAAATCGGCCTGATTTAAGAATGGGCACTCAAGTTTTCAATTCTCACCTGTATGGTAAGCTGTGTGAGCAGTGGAAGACTCAGAGAGTAATCAAAGCCCGAATAATAAGTTGGGACGACATTGTGGGTGGAACAAATAAACGTCTTAATCCACACATGTGAGGAATATGTTGAGACATAAGTTGCCAAAGACTTCTCCTTTGTCCATAGATGAGAGCCCAATGAGAATTAATTAAAAATAAATACACTTAAGGAGAGTTGTTACTATTAAAAAGATTGTCCCAATGATATTCTTTCTTATTGAGCTGAGATGCTTTCTTTAACATAGAGGAAGGCCTGCTACTACCTACCATAGACTTCCTATCTTAGAAAAAATAAAAATCTAGCACATATTTTTGTCCATGAACTACTAAACAAACATCATATTATAATGTCATAGTTGAATGGCTTTTATCATATCAAAGGAGGAAGCATATGTAAATAACACAAAAATGAGTTTAATTAGTAAGAATAATTATAGCCGTCAATGTTCGCTTTAGACACGTATTCTATAATTTAAATTTTATACAAAAGGACATATAAGATTAGTCGAATGTTCCAAAAAACCTTGACACCTTGGTCATAAAAAAAAAGACACATAATATTAACAACAATTTTTCATTTTCCTTTATTAAGAAATTTTAACTTTTTGTTAATGATTCAATGTCCATTGCATTGGTGATGGAAGTATATATTATTTTGAAGAGATTATTATCAAGGATGTGTCGATATATTCCTTTTTCTTAAGTAAATAAGATACTTCCCTATATTTTTAGGGTGTAAACTAGTCTGCATCTTTATTTAAGATTAATTAATGGAGATAGAAATGAACATGTTAAACAAACTTATATCTAAATATAAGATTTATAAGAATTAATTTAATTAAAATCAATATAAACATAATTTAGAGACTAATATCTAAATACCTTTCAAATCGTCGACACCCATAATATCTTCTTCTATTTTTGAACTGGGGACTGTCCCATGTCTGTCATTCTTTAGAGATTGTGGCACTTTATGATAATTTATTTCAATTATAATTCAAATAGGGAAATGGTAAAGGCATTCTTTTCTTCTTACAGTGGCTATTTATATATTTCATTAATGACTTTTAAGATCAGATATTCTACCTTCCAAATTCTCACAAAATGACAACTTCATCAGGACAACAAAGACAACTGCCTTTGCCACATCTTCATCACCAAAAGTCAAAATATATAATGAATAGTGGGACCCTTATCCTTTTTTTTTCTTTCTTTTTTTTTTTAAATTAATTTTTTACACATATTTTACATGATTTTTAATCATGAACCTTACTTATCAATGATGCAAACTGTCCATACACTTCATTGTTAAGTTAGACTGCATAAACGAAAGTTCAAGTAATAGAATCAATACAATACTTGGGCCATAAAATTATCTATTGATTCTTTACGTGTAGGCTGTAGCATTGTATTTTAGTGATGAGAAACAGATAATTGCCCTTAGTGGGTTCCATGCCTTTATCAAAAATTTAAATGTGTTAATCCTATGTTTGCAAGTTTGAACAGTCTAGATTTTATCATTCAATTGTTTCCATATAAGTAGATGCATAGAACACCTCAGCCAAACAAGACCCAACACTTATAAATCACTTTCTCAAGTCTCAATACTCATGGCTGCTGCTTCTTCTTCTTCTTGGTCGTTCTTCTTCCTTCATGTCTTGTTAATGGTGGTGACCCTTGCAACCACAGCTTCTTCTGGTAAACTTTCTCCTACATTCTATGACAAAATTTGCCCGAAGGCCTTGCCCACCATCTGGAAAGTGGTGGAGGATGCAGTGCGCAGAGAAAGCCGGATGGCTGCTTCCTTGCTCCGCCTTCACTTCCACGATTGCTTCGTCAATGTAAGATCAACCATCACATTTAATTTGATACGAAGTGTGATTAGCTGTAGAAATATGATTTTGGCATTGATTTTCATGTCTAACTTAGTTTTAATTGTTTAGGGCTGTGATGCATCAATTTTGCTCGACAGCACCCCGACAATAGAAACAGAGAAGAAGGCCCCTCCTAATAACAGATCGGCTAGAGGATTCAAACTAGTCGATCAGATAAAGAGGGTGGTGGATGGAGCTTGCAGCGGTCCGGTTGTTTCCTGTGCAGATATCTTAGCGGTTGCTGCTCGAGATTCAGTGGTTGCTGTGAGTATGCTTAATTTTTCTCCAAAGGTTGCACCATCTTTGGATTAATTCTAAGCTAATTTAGTTAATGAATGTGATTAGAGTGAGAATATGTATAGCACCATATTTTTTTTTTTTTGACAATTGACATGATTTTAGTTACATTGCTTAATTGTTAATTAGAGTGAAAGAGATTATTGACATGGACTAATTAGCTGTGGTTTACTTGTGTAGTTGGGAGGCCCAACATGGAAGGTGCGACTTGGGAGGCGAGATTCGACGACGGCGAGCCCGACCGATGCAAACGACAACCTCCCTTCACCATTGATGGATCTACCTGCTCTCATAAAAAACTTCAGGAAGCAGGGATTGAACAAGCGCGACCTCGTCGCACTCTCAGGCGGCCACACTCTAGGTCTTGCGAGATGTGCCGTCTTCCGGGATCGCATCTACAATGAGACCAACATAGACCCAAAATTAGCCCGGTCGCTGCGCAAGTCGTGTCCCCGTAGTGGAGGAGATTTCAACTTTGAAGGTCTAGACCAAACGGTCGCATCTTTTGACATTCAGTACTTCAAGGATTTGGAAAGGAAGAAGGGTCTCTTACACTCAGACCAGGTGCTATTCAATGGGGGTTCAACTGATGCATTGGTGAAGAAATATAGCTCAAGCACTGGAGCTTTTTTCTCTGATTTTTCCAAGTCTATGGTGAAAATGGGAAATATAAAGCCATTGACAGGAAAGGAAGGACAAATAAGGAAGAATTGCAGGAGGGTGAATTGAGACTCAAAAGAACAATGAGAAGCTTGCATGGTTTTCTGTCTCTTTTTTTTAAAATAATTGATATGTCTTCTTTTTTATATTAAAAAAACTAAATTTTTTGATGGGTTTGTTTGAAGTTTGAACATGTCTTGGATGAATTGTCTAAGACTATGGAATACTGTAATGAATTTCCCCTTATGAAATGAAGTACCAAAAGGCTCCAAGTGTGATATACATCTTGTTTTGATTATTGTTTGATTAATGTGATAAGTCTTTCATGTTTCCACAAATTTATTAACAGATTACATTTTCATTTCTTTCTTAAAGGGAACAGAAAATGGAAAGGGAGTTTTCTATAGCTTTTTGATCTTCGTGGAAATGGGCAAACAAGTTCTAAGTGAAATCTCATGACATCCCTTGACAGGCCTTGTCAATAATTGTCAACCAGGAGGCTTGTGTAATTTTTGGGCCTCAGGCCCTAAATCATAGACCATAGAGTTATTTCTTGCTTTTTCCTGAATGGGCTTGGTCCCGAAGAGCCCATTATGGAACCTTATTATCCATTACTAGCATTGGTGTCTTCAATGTACAGAGATATTACAGATTATAAACAAAGCTATTATCCATCCCTTCGCAATTAAGAAAGAGAAAATATGAATTTTTTTTAATATTATAACTGATGTGTAACGTATTAACAAATACGCATCAGTAACTCGGACTGAGTCTGTCCACAACCCGGTCTGTTTTCTTAATTATCAAGTTGGGCTAGACTGCCAGCGGGTCAGATCCATGTCCACTTACAGGCCTAAATGCCACAATGAATGGCTGGGCTAAAATAGGCCAAGGTAGAAAAGATTGGCCCACGATACCCTTTCTCACACTGTTTTTTAAGGGGAGGAGAATAATTTCAACTTCATAACCCACTATACCCCTTTTCATACTGTTTTTTTAATGGAAGATTTAATATCTCTTATTTGTATATAAAATAATTGAAAAAGTAGAAGTAAGACAAGATATAATTTGATTGTTAGGAGGAAATCCAAAATTTTGTAGTCTGAATCAATCCTCAATTCTCAACCACAGGGTAAGTCACTTAATTCAAAGTTGAAAAAGATTTTAATGTGCCACTTAAATTATAAACTCTGAAAATTGAAATTGGTAAAGAATGAAGAACAAGTTCATTATTGTCTACAATTAATAACTACTTAACTGTTGAGTATTTGACATTACAATTGGCAAAGGGTGACTTCAGTAAGACAGAACCTATGCCAATAAGTCTTTGTGCTTTTAGTGGAAGACTCGAAGGGGGTTAAGACACAAAAGGCCAGGCAATTTTGTGGCAACCTCCAAGGCCTAACAGCCCATTTGTCAGCCCAAACCTCGTCAGTGAGCGTATCATGAGCTTAAACTTGACCCAAGCCCAATTGAAATCTTTGGCTTTAACATAAATACTTGCTCAATAGGCGTAGGTTCTAGCTCGCCTTTTGAGCCTATTTAGTAAATGGATGGGCTTGGGCTCTTTAGGTAAACCTCTTTATATTTATATACAAATATAAATATAATTGCATATTTTTATTATTATCTTACATTAATTATACCGATTACTTTCACATTAAAATCCCTCCCTGAACACAAGAAATATTCTTTGTGAACTTTCAATCAGCCTTTGGATAAGTAAAATGCAGCTAGGTTTCACTTTTAAAATTCAATCAATGATTCAATCTTAGTGTTGTGATTGAAAGTTCTCACCAATTCATTTTAAACTGGTTTGCAACAGATAATTTCTCCTCCCGAGACTCCTATATTTTGAATTGTGTTTTTTCCCTAATTTGCATGGCGTTCGTATCACTCAGAACTATGTTCATATTAATTTGTTAATTTGCACAGTAGGTACAGATGGGGTCCAATGGTTTCTCATTTATTCAAACAAGCGGATTAAGGCTTTTGCCTAAAATTGGCTTGACAGACTTGGGCAACAAAGGGACTTAAGCCCAGATGAGGAAGGCCTGACCCAAACTTGGCCCTTGAACATGACTGCTCACCTGTTGCCTTCTCAGTTCTCATAAGATGGAAATTGGGCACAAACCCAAAACCTAAGTAGGCTAGTAAAATGTGACAAGGTTGTCGTCAGCTTGGTCCGACCTGAGCCTGACACATTTACATCTCTATATAAATGGGTCAAATTCTCAAGCCTTTAATTTGGATTATTGATCTTTTCAATAAATTGATTTACTGTTAAAATTGATTTTTTTTATAATCATGAAGTTAACATCTAAATGAATCATTGATTGTCTCTCAGACATCAACATGATTAACTCACTTCCTCCTTACCATTAGTTGAATCGTTGGATTTCATAGCTTGTGATGCTAGTCAAGTGAGTCTGGTCGGATCGTGAATTAATTCAAACTGGAGCCCATGTTATAACTATGGGGAACAGATCTTGAATGGGCTCAAATGGGCCCAGATTAATTTAAAACAACCTTAGATTCTTAAATAAAATAAAAGCCCAAATAAGTCTTTGGATTTCTGGCCCTTTCTCAAATTAACTTATTTCTTTGTCATTGCTTCCAACTATGATCTCAATGTTGCTAATGGGTTCAATTTTAGATACCAAGAAAGTCTATGTGCATGTGAGTATAATGTGTCATTTAAAGTTTTAAATCTCTATTCAGCAGATATGTGGCTAGCGAGTGGTGGGTATGAGTGAATTTATATTTGGGATTTCATCGAGCTTAGAGTTGGACAATTAAGGTTTGAAATTATTTAAATTGAAATTTAGAAACTTTAATTAAGATATAATAGAATATTTAAGATAAATATAATATAAAAATGTTAGATGTGTTGGGCCTTAAGTTTGACTCAGGTTTCCTCTCATGTTGAGTTCGGTCCTTTAGCATAAAGGACTCGAAAACAATCTAATCTTAAATTTGTTAGCAAAGTTTTACATCGGCGGTGGATCTTTGGGTTATGAGGTTTATAAGTACATGGGTTCTCTTCTTAATAGCTGGTTTTTAAGGATGAGTTTTACTCATATTGTGGGTACCACATGGATAAGTCGTGCTCTCCCTTTAACCCTGCGTGGAGGGGGAGAGTCCAGTGTCTCCAGTCTTGGCACTGAGGGAGAGTGTTACCAAAGTCTTATATCGCCAGTGGACCTTTGGATTATAAAGTTTATAAGCATATGGGTTTCCTCTTTTTAACTGTCAGTTTTTAAGGATGAGTTTTACTTATCTATTTTAACAAAATTAAACCTATTTTTTGAAACCAAATCGAATTCAGACTCATTTCAGAGTTGACCAAAGTCTAATTTTTCTAGGTTGGGGCCGGCTTGTGAGGGTTGACCCTGACCCAACTTGTCACCCTTATTTGTTGCATAGAGAAATGACATTGGTTTATGATCTAATCATTATCTTTAACAATTACATTTGGTATGCTACAAATTAATGTTTCTTCAACCAACTAATCCTTCTTTGATTAAGTGTGAACTAATATTTAATAAGTTCTCATTAGGGTTGACACTCTAATTATCAATATATATAGTGTCATCATCTTCATATTCTAACCTATCTGTTATTAATTTCTTTGAGAGGACCCTGTTTGAAATCTAAATGTGTCCCCATCATGCACATTTCTAACTTTCAATTTTGGATAAACAATCCTTAATTATTGTTAAATGTATAACAACCAACTGGCGGCTAACCGCGTAATGGTAGCCTTTCAAATAAATAAATGATCAAGATTTCCAATATTTATTCTTTAAAAAATTTAATCACTCTTTCTTTCTGGGCAAGTTCAATTCAAGTTGTCATCCTTAAAACATGCGTTAGCGATGAGCTTATATTGTGCGATTCATTGCTTGGTCTACCCTTTATTTTATTTTAATTTTACCTGTTACAATAATTAACTAATTTAATTACCTGATTATGAGTCATTTAGAGATACACATGAGATAAACAAAAGCTTTATGCAGGCATGGTTGCGTCAGTCTTATTAAGAATTGAAAAGTGGTCAAAATTTTTACATAAAAACTGGTCATACATGATTAAATGTACTGCAAAACTACTTTACTGTCAGCTTATTTTTCAAATTTATTTTAAAAAAATCTGAATTGCCCCAAATGGGCCTTTATTATTGATCTGGAATTCTGGATATAAATAGGCTTAGACAGGCCGTAATCGGAGATACAATCTGGTCCGGGCCGGACTATGCTCTATACAAGCCTAAGCCTGTTTATAAATATGAAAGTCCGAATCCCATTGGGCATTGTTGATTAATGCCCGAGCTCAACCATTTGAGGCCATTAAACATTTAACTACTTAAATACAATGAGCTACAAGTGGATTAAATTTGAGCTAAAGACTCAATTGTTAGATACTTGATCTTAGATGTCAAAGCCACCAGGCATCTTGTTTGGTGATTCTTAAAGACATCTAATGACTTTGACTAATAAAATCAAGTGACTAAAGAGTGAGTTTTTAGTTCAAATTTAGTCCACTTATAGTTCATAATTTTAAACTGTCAATATTTTAATTAATTTCAAAATAATTTTTGAAAGAATAGAAAATGACCCAAGTACACACATATCATGGCTAAACGGGCCAAAAGACCGATGGGATTTGATGTGCTTTTTACAAAATTCCAAGCCAAATTGTTTGATAAAGGGCTCAAGAATTTAGACCGAGCTTGGTCCCTTAAACTAGCAAATGTGTTAAAACATATTTGTTTATGATGGGTTCTGAGATGGGTTTGGGCTGAGGAACAACCTTAAATGCCTTTCAAAATACATAACAATACCGGCCCTCGAAGATACGTCTTGGAGGATATTTAAATCTATGAGAAGATTAGTATATAGTAAATGACCTTGGTTTTAAAAATTAACCGAGTCAGAGTCATCGGTTGAGTCAACTCGGATTCGATCCCTCCCAATAAAGCCGAGTCTTATTATGAATATTTTAACTTTTAGCCCGAGTCCAGCTCAGCTTGCTTTGGGAAAGAAATTCAAGGCCTGAGGCTGACAGGAGCCATTATTAGATGACAAAGCTGAGACAAATTGGGCCTGAGAAAACCATTTTACTTTAAACTTGGTCCTAATGTAAACCTCCTTATAATTCCATGCCCCGTTCTCCAATAAGTTTTCAAAAAGATACTACATTTAAAAAAGAAATGTTTGCTATTGATATTTGAATTAACACTGTATTGTCTATAAATGGTTGACTAATATTATTATCATCATTTCTAAAGGTATCTAATTGGGACAGGCCCAGTGTTTGGGCAAGATATCTAGGATTGTATCAAGTGGAAGGCTGACGCCTGTGGATATCTACCAGTTTTCATACAAATGATATTTCACATAAGGTAGTCCAAGCCCAAGACCAAGCCCATGAGCTGCAAATGTCAACCCAAGACCAGCCCTAAGCGGATCAAACCAGGTTTGGGGTTAGACGAGTGGCTATTTCTAGTCTGACCTACAATGAATCCAAAAAACTGAGTTTGGGTTGAGTGAAGAGCCTATTTAATAAATAGGTTGACTTGCTTCAAACCCAGTCTAAAAAATGAACGGCTTTTAAATTGAGAGTTTAAAATAGATGGATTCATCAATTCAATACAGTAATTTGTAAATAGATGTATAGAACTGCCAACTGAACTTGGAAAAAACAAAATTTAGGTTGGGTACATTGAACCATTTGATAAATGGTTTGTACAACCCATTAATAAATAGGTGGGATTGGATTGAAAATATCATAGTTAAAAAATTCTAAAGACTGAGACGAGTCGATTCAAGTTGGCTCAACTAAATAAAATCTCTAGTGAAGTAAATTGATGCCTTTTTCTTAAAAGTCGAAAAAGAAAAAGCCATCTGATTACTTGACTCCATTGAATTTAAAGTTTGTGTCGGAGTTTTATATTTACAAACTCGAGTCTAAAACGCAAGTCTAAACAAGCTACCGGTAGTTGCCATGAACACCAACATAGCAGGATATAGACTACACTGAATGGAATTGTATTTTCTGGTGGAATATGGATGAAGTCATTGTGTTATTACAAATATAAATGTCTTCTTTAGTTAATATACATTTTGATCCAGTCAATAAATACCTAATACTTAGATAGTAGAGCATGTCAATATCTTCAAGGCTATGAGATTTTTTTTTTAATAAGATTCGATTAAGTCGTAAATCGTAATACGTGAAGGGGACTTCCAGAGGACGACCGGCCATCTATATAAACACCACCTTGCTGCTAGTTTCCACAGTAAATTCAGAATTTTTGGTCACGGAAATGGCTGCTCGACGGTCGATCATCGCATTCTTGGCAGTGTTTGCTGCCATTTTGATCCATACAAGTGCACAGCTCTGTCCTGATTTCTATGATAAGGTTTGTCCACAGGCATTGCCCGCCATTAAGACTATTTGTCGAACAGGCAGTCGAACGGGAGCCACGAATGGGTGCATCTTTGCTCCGATTGCACTTCCATGACTGCTTTGTTAATGTAAGAATAATGGCTGATTAATTCGCTCTTTTTTCTTTTCTAAATCGCGGACATACTACAAATGGTGGTTGACTTGTGTGTGTCTTTAATGCAGGGTTGCGACGGTTCACTTCTCCTCGACGACTACCCAGGATTCACCGGGGAGAAGACGGCGCTACCAAATCTGAACTCGGTAAGGGGTTTTGAGGTGGTGGATCAAATAAAAGCCGCTGTCGACTCTGCTTGCTATGGCAATGTCGTGTCATGTGCCGATATCTTGGCTGTTGCGGCTCGTGACTCAGTTGTCGCGGTGAGTCACACACTCAACCATGTTTACACATTGAAATCAACTTCATTTCGTATGCTGGTTGCTGTCTGCTTACATGAGCATGTTTGTTCATACTTCCATCACATTTTATAGAAATGTAAACGGGCTGTGTTTGGGCCAGACTTTGCATTCACCAAGCACTACATCCTGTCAGGCCAGGCACAACAGACTTTAGGCCTGGTTCAGGCTGAGCATGGAAAGGCATGCACCAAGTAGTGCTGCAAATTGGTGGGTGGGGCTTCTATTTGGGCCTGCATGAACCCAATACCCACTATCAAATAAAGGGCCTTGATCCCTAATTGCATTGGACTATTGGTAAGACCGAAGCCCTGTTTCAAGCCCAAAATGTTGATGCGGTCTTATCTGGGCGCGAGCTTATTTGGGCTTATAAATTGTGTTTGTTTAAATTTATTTTTATACACAATATAATTAATAAAATTAAATAATATAAATGGTAGCTCCATTTCAGGCTTTGGGCCAAACTTGGGCTGTTATATACTAGGTTTAGTTGGAAGAAATTCAAATTCGATCGTGGTATTTTAGGCCCTAAAAGAGCCCAATCAAAGCTGGATCAATTAATTCTTTCCTCTTGTATTATATCTTGAAGTTGGGAGGCCATTCATACCAAGTATTACTAGGTCGGAGGGATTCACGAAAGGCCAGCAAAAAAGATGCAGACAAAGACATACCGTCACCATTCATGAACTTTGATGCCCTACTCTCCAACTTCAAGCAACATGGGCTAACCCTTGAGGACCTAGTAATTCTATCAGGTGGCCACACCATTGGTCTCGCCCGGTGCACGACTTTTAGAAACCGGATATACAAAGAGACCAACATAGATCCACAGTTCGCAAGTGAACGACGAATGCGATGCCCCCGAACCGAAGGAGATGACATCACCGCACCATTAGACGGAACGACGACGAATTTCGACACCGTGTACTTCCAAGAACTGCTGGAGAAGAAGGGCCTCCTCCACTCGGACCAACAGCTCTTCAAGGGTCATGGGAGTGCTAGTGCTGGCCTAGTGAGGTACTACAGTGACAACCCGGGGGCTTTTTTGGCAGATTTTGGTGTTTCCATGATCAAGATGGGGAACATAAAGCCCCTCACTGGTAGTCATGGAGAGATTCGTATGAATTGTAGGAAAGTGAATTAAGGTTTATCATTTTATGCACTATTGTATTTAGTTCTGTTTTTTTTATATTTCGAATCTATATATAGTCAGATTTGAAAAAGGTCAGTCTCTGCCCTAGATTGAAACCATCCTTTCTCAACTCCACTATATCTAGGTTGTAATAATGATGGGCATAGTATTTCTTGTCTGATGTTCTAGATATAGATTCTGGTGTAAGAAAGTGTGAGATTCAGTGAATCTTGTACTGATTCTTCATTTGAGAAATAAGAGAATAAAAGGAATTGATTTTCTTTTATTAGTTTTATAGTGCATACTTGATTTTACATTCTCTTGAAGACACTCCAATGGTCTAATGACATCTATTTATCATGGTTCAATGTCTTGGCATCTTGTAGTTGTAACTGCACATTGTCAGTTATCATGATAATCATAGTGCACAGATTTACAAATTGATTGATTTGGTAGAAAATGAAGTTGCAAGATTGTTATTGACAATTGTATATTTTTTTTGGGAATGGACTGGAATGGTTGTTGAGAGGAAACATCTTTTCTACTACACATAAATAGTAATATTGAAAAGAAAATAAAAGGAGAAAATCAACATAAAGAATCAAAGCACAACACAAAGATTTACGTGATTTTATTTTGGTATATCTATGGGTTCAACACTGATGCACTATACTCGAGGGGCGAAAAATCGAAGGAGAGATGGTTCGCACTTTCATTTCGTTACTCTCTCACAGAAAATGTTATTATATACAGCCTGTGACAGTGCAGATCGGATTGACAATAAATCTCTGATGATTACACTTCACAAAACCTAACATGACATGTCACGGTTCTTTTGGTCACCTGCGATGGCTCATTCTCAAGCTTGAGCTACATTTTAAGCTTAATTTATGAAAGGGCAGCATCTATGCCCTGAGTTAAAAATATCAGCGAAATCCAATACTCTGGACGTGGGTGAGGCCAAGAAATTGTGGCCATTTCGGCCCATTCAGGCTCCAGTTTTTTATGTAACAAAAAATTGGTTCCGTACAGGTTATCAGCATTTTTTTTCTTTCAGAAAAGCCCATTAAATCAGACTTGGCATGCCTATCACCCAATATTTTATATCAGCCAAAGTTTGAAACCCTGTCTGGGCTTCAGTTGGATGACATGTTCGAATGCCACATTGCACAAGTTGGATCCAACCCCATTTAAGATGACAGTCCGAGCCTAGTGTTCAGGCCCCATTAAATTGCATTTCTGAATTGATAATGACATCTTCTTTGGGCTAAACATGTTAGATTAACAGGCTTTGCAGTGATCAAATTCCATTAAGGATGTTGGATCATCTAAAAGATAGAACACATACCTGAAATAAAATGGTTAGTCGATTGTAGCTAGGGATTGAACTTGGGTCAAATCTGACCTGACATAGCTTAGCCAACCTAAGTTAAGGAGGAGGATATGGGCTGGATCAGGCATGAACCTAGATCTAACCCAACTCAAGATAAGAAATACCACCTAAAGTTGGAGTGGATTGGGTTGGTTTAGTTGAGGTTGTACTTGGGTTGGCCTACTTAGAATTTGGATTGGGCTTTGATGACCCAAAAGTCCCAAACCCGATTGTCACAAATCATTCACCCACTTAAAAGCTTTCTTGGATAAGGGCAGTTGACTGAAAAGAAGTGCAATAGCTTGCAACTCGCATGATTAGATACTAGCACTCCCCACGTCATCAAGATTGATCAGATAATAATTAATCCTTAAAAACATTACTTAATTTTCCAACGGTCCTGATTGAGACAAAAATAGCACTGTCCTATAGCACTGTTGATAAATTTTAATGATTACAACTATAAAAGTTGTAGGTTAGATTCTACCCATAAAAACAATCTTTATGAGCTTCAACTCCAGATTTGAATTTGAAATTTCACAAAAATCTGAAATATCAGGCCCCTTAATAAGCTAGTGAATTTTGGCCAATATTTCGGCCATTTCCCCATTTCGGGCCCAAATTTATTTCTCTTAAAAAAGGGAAAAGGAAAAGTCTTATCGCCAATATTTCTTAAAATTCTGAGTATATTAGTTTTAGGGTCATTTTCAAAAAAAATAAAAAACGAAATGTTACTGAATATTTGCATCTCACCCCTTCCGGAATTTGAAAAACAATAGACACAATGTCAAATTCCAGTCTTTACTTAGAAACTCCAGATAGATGAGATAAACGTATTTGAGATTATAAGTTATATGAGTCAGAAGAAGGGTAGGCCATTGAAATAATAAAGGGAAGAAATAAAGAAAAATATGATAGATAATGGATGATTGATTGTATGCTTTATAATACGGTCAAAGGGTGAAGTAGAATTAAAAAAGTCGATTCAAATAAATGAAATTTTGACTTTTAATTATAATGACGACCTCAATAATACAAATAATAACTAGATGATAGTAAAAAATAAAAGGCTGACTTCCATATGCAAAAATGGCATTAGTAATTTCATTGCTTAAAATAAATAGTACAGAGACAAAACCATATTATAAAGCACTTGACAGGATTTCACACTTAAATTTCACCATTAACCCATACATGAGTTTTACATGAGGGACTTAAAAAAGGAGGTTACCCCACCTCAATACTAGCCTTACCTAAGCACACACTTCAATAGTTTCTGGTAGGATGCAAGCATTACTGCTAGCAAAATCACACCTTAAACATTACTTAATTTGTTTTATTAACTTAATCGCTCATAACATACAAAATTAAGGGGGATTAGGAACTTTTTTTAATTGGTCTTCCTGCAATTGGTCCTGATCTCTCCACTAGTCCCAGTGAGAGGACTGATGGCCCCCATCTTCACCATTGCACTTGCAAAATCAGAAAAGAAAGTTGCTTGATTTGTGCTGTAAGATTGAACTTGAGCATCTGTGGAACCTCCATTGAAGAGCTGTTGATCTGAATGGAGAAGTCCCTTCTTGTTGACCAAGTTCTTATAATAGTTATTGTCGAAAACCGTCGATGTCGTGTCGAGAGGAGATAGATTGCTGTCGCCACCGGTGCTCGGACAATTCGACTTCATTGAAGTAGCAAAAGAGGAATCGATGTTGGTCTCGTTGTATATTCGAGATCGGAACACTGTGCACCTAGCTTGGCCTATGGTGTGTGATCCTAAAGAGACAGTGAAAAAATGTTAAGAGATGGTCAGGTAATTTATTAGAATTTGTGGGAAATTTAAAGAAATTAGGTCAAGTTATTAACAATAAACCCACCAGAGAGAGTCACCATCTCCTTAGTGCTGAGACCCTTGTTGGAAAAGGCAGAAATGAGGCTGCTTAGATCAGAACTTGGTGCAGGAATGTCACTATTTGCAGTGCTTAGACTTGCCGTAGTTGAATCTCTTCTTCCCAATTGAACTGTCCATGAACGGCCGCCCAGCTGCAAATCCAACCCAATTAGAAATTAATAATAATAATAATATATCAGCAACAACATATTTAAATAAAGATGATACAGTAAATATTCATGAAGATTTTCTTACCGCAACGACAGAATCTCGAGCGACAACAGCTAGAATGTCTGCACAAGAGACCACTTTCGGGCATATTCCCTCGATTTGAGATTTAATGGTGTCAATCACATCGAAACCTCTCAAATTAGTATTTGCAACGCCTGTCTTCTCTCCAGTGAAACTGGATGTGTCATCCAACAATACTGAACCATCACAACCCTACAAATCCCATTCAAAAATCACAGTCAATCACTACCATTAGAACTTAGTCTTTCTCGTTGAATATAAGAAACTTTTTGAACGTCTTTTGAATTGTCTATACTCTAAAAGATATTCCAACTTTACGTCTGTCTCATTCAATAAGGGAAACTTTATCAACTTAATTAAAGAAGTGAATGTTGTCGTATTATTGTTGAAGTCCAACCACTGCCTTCGTAATTCTGCTCTCTCTCCATTTTTGAATGGTCTAACTTCAATCAAGTAGTGGGTTGCCCAGTTGTTCTTATCTGTAGCTTCTTAACTCTACTTAGTGGAGTTATGTCTGATCTTCTAGTGACATTATCCGCGACCAAAATAGTAAATACATGTTGTATTCAAAATTTCGACCTATTCATATAAAGTTATAAAATAGATAATTGAAGAAAAGAGGAATAAAGATTTTTTTTTTGGCTAATTTGGCTAATGTGAATATCTTATTTCGATTACATGAAAATAGTATCTGTTAGGTTAGAGCAAAAATTACTTTTCCAAACACCTTTAAATGGGCTTGGATTTGTTTCACAATATGATAAAGAATACTGTTTTTTTTTACTAATAAAAAACAGTGATATCATAATTTAAAATTTGAGAAAAGAAAAAGAAAGAAAGATGTTGAAATCAGTTCTCCAGTTTTTCTATCAATGTCATCACTTCTTACCAGTTTTAATGGTTGAGTCCAAGTAAAGACCTAAACATATACATCATCAGAGCTAGTTGAACCCAATTTGTCTAGATGCCTCGTTTCTTTTTCCTAACCAGTCCAAATACATTACTTGTCATGTTGCTTTTAAAGAGAATTTTATCAACTTCTCTAACGCGATTCAAACTCAATCTAGACTTGGTCTCTACCGAGACAAAGACTGAGTTTGATGTTTAAACCTTAACATGGATAGTCAATACTGAATATACGATATTTAATATCATAGATTTGATTCAATACAATTTAAAGGAACAAGTGAGATCACTTTTAATATGAAATAGAGATACCTATGTTACGAAAAAAATAATAAAATAAAAGGATACTATGTAACATACCTGCCATCTACTATTATGGAAAGACAATTATATTTTATAATTTTAAATTCTATCAATGAATAGTTGATATATAGAACCTAACAATAGTATCCTTTATTTAATCATTTCTTCTAAATGAATATACTGGTGAATTAGCTACTGAACATGAGAATCACATCACAAGTTCTGAAAAGAAGTATTGTCAAATCATGAACCACTTCTACTGCATGTTTTCCCCTTTGATTCGGCAAAGTACTTTAAATCCAAGGGATTAGTGTGTTGGTCAGGAACTCGTTTTGGAAAATGAGAGTTCTGAAATCGAATCTCATCACACTCTAAAGGACCACTATACCTTAAGGACTAATCAAGTGTTCTAAGAGGTTTTGAACCTCACAGTCAATAAAAAAGAAGAAAAAAGGTGATGATAAAGTAAACAATGTGCATGCATGCAACATACAAATACTGCACTCTGTAGTTAGAATAGACGATGATAACAATAAACTTATTAGTTGAAAAATAATAATGGAAATAAAACTGAAAATTGTATAAGCTTTAAGCCCAAAATGCATATGAAGTAGGATAGATAGTATTACAGTATAAAGGTTACTTGATACATACATTAACAAAGCAATCATGGAAATGAAGACGGAGCAGCGATGCACCCATGCGTTTCTCCTTCGACACTGCAGATTTTACTGCAGATTGAATGGTAGATAGGGCTTTGGGACATGAAGAATCATAGAAGGTGGATGAGAGTTGAGCGAAAACAGAAGCATACAAGAAGAAGGAGAAGAAGCAGATAACGAAGGCAAAGTTGAAGGAGAAAGAAGCCATTGAAAAGGAAGAAGAATAGTAAGAAAGAGAGCTTAGGTTGAGTGGATAAGTGCTGAGCGAGAGAGGTATTTATTAGCAGAAATTGGAGGAATCGTGGACTTTGGTTGCAATGTTCGTCATTTTCATACAGTTCTTTTTAGGTGCGGTGGTATAGAGGTCAAAAGTCAAAGGTTTGAAAAGTCAAAAGGAGAACTTTATTAGGCACTTGGTAACTGGCATCCACTACATTTTCAAAACCCCATGGTCGCTCATGTATAGATTCATGCAAAATTACAGGAAAAAAAAATACAATTATTTTGCAAGTTGGATCAGTGGGATTTTCCTCTGTTTTGAATTTGTACGATTTTTCTGTTGGAAACTCTGGTGGAAATAAGATTAATATTTTCAGCTCCTAACTTTACAATTTGAAGAACTAAATAACAACTGAGAAAGACAATAAATTGTAACATGATATGATAAACATTTTCTACATTTTTAATTCTTAATTTTCAATTTTGTTTCACACTTCTAAATAACTAAATACTTATTCATCATGTTTGAAGTTATTTATCACATATTTAAATTAGAATCTATTATTATTTTTTGTCAATAATTGCTTTTCCGGCACTTATAGAACTAAAACAATGTACTTCACACTTCTATTCTCATTATCACATTTTTTACCCAAAATATTATTAAGATTGGATATCCAGCCTAAAAGACTTCTATTCTCATTATCTCATTATCACGTCTATTAGATGAAGTGACTCAAGTAAGTTATAAGTTTATAAATCCCCCCTTTACAAGTAGTGTCAAATTTATTTGCTATCTAAACAATCGCTCCTTGAAGGAGGCTCTCCGGCAGATAGTACGTCGCAGATCATTACGTTTGGTTAGAAGATCTTTTAAGTCCACATACGTTGGCTTGAAGATGTGGCTTTAATACCTCTTGTTAAAACTGGGCATCCTTAATGACTAGCCTATTAGATGAAGTGACCCAAAATCTTTTATAAATCTATAAATATCTCCATCCACATTAAATATAAAACCCGCCGCCAACAAATATTTCACCTTTTAAACTTTCAGAAAAAAGTTCTCACTGTACTTTCATCATCAATTTCCATGCGTGTCTTCCTCAGCAAAAAAAATATTTTTCACTCTTTACCATGTTTTCATGCCATTATTCAGTCTTTTTGTTTTTATAACTTTACTTCACGGGAGAGAAAAAAAACGTCTAAGAGTTCAATAAAAAAAAAAAAAAAAGCTGGAATGTTTCACCAAAAGAGCACCAAATGATCTTTGAACAAAGGTCAACATACTCTATGAATATAATTTACGTGTTGGGACAATTTCTTGCTATTCAAGTCTCTAATCAAGACCCATTACTCCCTTATATTATATTCTATTTTGTAAATAAAGAAAAAAAAAAAAACAAGACAATTGCTCTATAGATACAGGAGTTTTACCCTGTATCATGTTAAGACTAAATTCAGATTAATGAGTGATTTAGTTTTGATTGAGACTTTAAAAGTGGAAAATCAAATTTGATTTGTAGACTCTAGAAATTGTTGGTGGCCATTAAATTTTGATTTAAAACATCGGCTGATATAATTTTCATGGGTTACTCGATAACATGACATTGGAGGAGGCTGCCCTTGCCTATGATAAAAATAGAGTTGTATAAAATGTTAATAATATTTTATAGAACTTACACGACGGAATATTGTCCAAAATATTAATATGAGCTTTGGCAAGCTTTAGCTTAGCCCACCACCAACCCACCCACCCACCCATGTACGACCATAGGTGCATCACCGTCTCATTTTTTAAAAAAAATCTGTTCAATTTGACAAATTTAATAGATGATTTCGTTCTAAGTCAAAATGGTTATTTGTTTGTGTCATTTGATAATGTGAACACAGACATTTGAAAGAATCTTTTTAAGTCAATTTCATCCATGTACCAAAAGCTAAAGTATCAATTATGTCTAATTGATTCTTGTCTGCCTACAACCTTCAAGTTCCACACCCTCCGCCCTCCACACTTGGAACCTTCCTCTCAATGTCAAAAAGTGTTCCACAAATTTGTCACACCATGATTTCTACGATTAAGTAACTAACGTATTAGTACCGTCCAATTATTGCATGTGCTCAATAATTCAAACTCCTTAGGATATTCTCAAAGAAATTCAATCTAGATGGGGCAACGGGGGTTAATTTTGTATTATTTTTGTTTGGTAATTAAGGAGTACTTCTCCCCTACTCTTTCTAAGAAAGTAATATTCATAATACCTAGGGTAACCCAAGTCAAAAGTAACTCTGGATAACTCCTACAAAATTTATCCATATCCAAACGCAGCCTTAGTTTTTTTAAATAACATGGGTAATTCCACCCGACATTGGAGATGAGACTAATCCCACAGACATATGTATGTTAGATTAGGATTATCTTATTTGTATAGGGGTAACTTAGTCTTTTACTTATGTTTCATTTAGGGTTTTCTTTGTATATATTATCATCTTAATGGAATGCTAAATTAAGGATTATTGGATTCTATCATGGTATCAAGAGCCTAAGGTTTTGCTTGAGACAGGGGCTGGGTTGTTCCATTTGTTTTTTGATCGGGATCTTCTTCTTCTTCACAGAAGCAGAGTTTGCATCGATTTGTGTTTTGTTTTTTCGATTGAGTTCTCGGTCCGACGAAGAAACATAGTTAGCACATCCGGCGTCTCTACTGACCGGATCTTGTGTTTAGATCCCTATAGCACACAGCCAGCTCTTCCCTTTCAGATCTGTACACAGTCGGAACCATCAGCACCTCCACAGTTGCAGGATTTTTTTTTGCCAGATCTGACGTTTGCATTCGATCTCTGGCCGGCGTTGTTTTTCTGTTTCAGATCTCCCGCGTCTAAAGCCAGCAGTACTTCCGACTGTGTACAGAAAAATTAACTTTGGATTCGCAGCAGACAGGTGTACAGCGGAAGCAAGAGGCGGATGCAAAGGGCACCGTATACAGAGGCGGATGCAAAGGGAGGAAGCCGTGTGAAAGGAACAGAGCCGGAAGTACTGCTGGCTTCAAACGCGGGAGATCTGAAACAGAAAAACAACGCCGGCCAGAGATCGAATGCAAACGCCAGATCTGGCAAAAAAAAAATCCTGCAACTGTGGAGGTGCTGATGGTTCCGGCTGTGTACAGATTTGAAAGGGAAGAGCTGGCTATGATACCCACCCCAACCTGATGTGGGAAAAGTGAAAAGTCCCACATTGGTTGGGAAGGTTGAGAGGGGAGGGGTCATAAGTGGCCACCCCATGTTGATTCAAGTGTGAGGCCTTTTGGGCCGGGCCAGGTGGGCCTGGGCTCAAATGCAAAACCTTGAGGGTTCGAGCTTGTGTGCGAGGCCCAAAGCGGACAATATCACACTGAGTCAAGCGCTAAGTCCTGTATTCGGGTCAGGTCGTTACAAATGGTATCAGAGCCGAGGTTCAACACTCGGATTGTGTGGGCTTTCCTCCTTCCCTGCAGTTGGTTGAGCTAGACCGGGTGGAGCCGGGGACTGCTCGAAGCTTTAGGGGGAGTGATTGTGATACCCACCCCAACCTGATGTGGGAAAAGTGAAAAGTCCCACATCGGTTGGGAAGGTTGAGAGGGGAGGGGTCATAAGTGGCCACCCCATGTTGATTCAAGTGTGAGGCCTTTTGGGCCAGGCCAAGTGGGCCTGGGCCCAAATGCAAAACCGTGCGGGTTCGAGCTTGTGTGCGAGGCCCAAAGCGGACAATATCAGACTAAGTCAAGCACTAAGCCCTGTATTCCGGTCGGGTCGTTACACCGGCTGTGTGCTATAGGGATCTGAACACAAGATCCAGTCAGTAGAGACGCCGGATGTGCAAACTATGTTTCTTCGCCGGACCGAGAACTCAATCAGAAAAACAAAACGCAAATTGATGCAAATTCTACTTTTGCTTCTGCTGCGTGTTACTGCTTCTGCCTTTGTCGTTGCCAATTCTCCATCGCTGCCTACCATCGCCGAGATCTGCTTTGCAGCCGTTTACGTTGATTCTCTTCCTACAGCATTTGGACTCACGCCTTCTGCCAGTCGCCAATCACCACCACGTAGTCTATTTTATCAGGACTCCCCATTTTTTTTTTTTTTTAAAAAAAAGGGTTTTGTTTGGTGTTTTGAGGAAACGTTTAATTGTCGGGCTTCTTGTTTTGGTGGTGAGGGATTTGCAATGGCCGGTGAACGTGATGATTCCCTCCAGGCAATTAGTGTGAAGCTCACTGACAACACTTATACGTATTGCGCATATGTTAATTTTTTTTTTTTTTGACTGGCAAGAACATGTGGGGTTATGTCTCTGGGGCTATTGTTATTCCTACGGACACCAAGGCTGCCGACTATGCTACTTCACTGGTTACTTGGACCACCCATAATTCTAAAATCATCACTTGGATCAATAATTCCGTTGAACTCTCCATCGGGATGCAACTTGCGAAGTTCTCTACAGCGAAAGCGATTTGGGATCATTTAGAGCGACTGTATACGTAGTCTAACTTTGCTAAGCGATATCAACTTGAGAATGATATTCGCTCAGTTAGACATGGGGATATGAGCATTCAACAGTTTTATTCAGTCATGACTGGATTCTGGGATCAACTTGCATTAACTGAGCCCGCAGGCCTCAATTTCATCGCACTTTATTGCACTTATAGAGAAGAAGGGTGACTCGTTGACTGCTCTTCGAGATGACTTTGAAGTACTTCGGGGCTCCATTCTTCATCGTAGTCCCCTTCTCTCTGTTGATGCAGTGGTCCACGAACTCTTAGCTGAAGAAGTTCGTTTGAAGCCACATACGGACAATCATCTCCTTTCTCTGCCTAGTCAAACTGTTTTGGCAGTGCCATCCCGGTCTCCATCTAGTTCATAGAATCACCAGCGCCAAGGTGGGCGAGTTGTTAATACTGATTGTTGTTACTGTAAACAGAAAGGTTACTGGAAGGCCCAATGTCCTCTGTTAATGAGAAGCCAGCAACAACAAGGGCTGCCTCCTCAGCCACATCGCACCGCCACTGTTGTTCCGTTTGGGAATGTGGCATCACCTTCGACTCCTTCCCTCTTCACACTTACAGACCAGTTGCAACAACTCCTCTCTTCTCACTAGTCTAATGCATTGTCTACTGTTTCTCCTTCTCTAGGTTTGGTTCATTCCACTTCTTCAGGTATTTCTCCTTCTACCTGGGTTTTTGACTCAGGAGCTACTCATCACATGACTCATGATGTTTCTTTATTCACATCTTTATCTCCTTCTTCATCACATGTTTCTGTCTTAACTGCCAATGGTGCTTCCTTGCCCTTGGCAGGGCTTGGTTCCATTATGTCTTCTGCTTTGCATTTCTTCTTAGCAAACTCTCGATGCGTACCACTGTAACATCGTGAGTTTGACGGCGGGTGTTAGATTAGGATTATCTTATTTGTATAGGGGCAACTTAATCTTTTACTTATGTTTCATTTAGGTTTTTTTTTGTATATATTATTGTCTTAATGGAATGCTAAATTAAGTATTATTGGATTCTATCAATGTAAACTTCCTAATCCACACACATTGGTTAAATCTATGGAGAGTGTCCAATTGGAGTTAAGTGTGTGAACTCAACACCCCACTTCATGAAGTAGGTATCTTGATCGTCAGACCAATCCCTTGATATGAGAAAAATTCTATAAATTTTTTAGTATTTAAAAAAAAACTCTCAATCCTTTTATAAGTTATTTGAAAAGCCCTTTTTGTCTTGGTTCAAGGTTATATAGATTTCAATTTATGTTTTTGAAGGTAAAGCCAGACATTATTGTGCCATAAAAAATAAAAATAAAACCCTAAATTCATCCAAGTACAAAATTCTTAGGCATTTGATATTTCAGCCTTAGTTTCTCAATTTCAATTATTAATTTCATAATCTTTGATTAGATGGCTAAAAAGTTCTATGAGATTGACTTTTAATATTCTACCTAATCTAGAGGTCTTATTTGGTTTCCAATATTTGGATTTATTGATTATTTTAAAAAATGCAACTGATATGGCCGTATACTCTACTGTACCATATGAAATGAAGGAAGACATTTAGATCTTCCAAAATACTTCCTCTATTCCAAATTAATTGTTCTATATGGATTTCAAAAATTTTCCAAAATAATTGTCTCATTTATATTCGAGTAGTATAAAATGTGTTGAAAATGGATGAGATCACATGGAGTGCTAACCTTATATAGAGAGTTCCTTAAAAAATACAAATATTTCAAATCAATCAACTAAAATGAGACGGAGGGAATACAAAAAATTTAAAGCATATGTTATTTCTAACCATCTAATTTTCAACTTCAATCGTAAATTTCTGACCTTAGATCAGATAAAAATCTAATATATAGTTGAATCTTTAAAATATCCCTTTCAAGTTCATATGGAGGTAATTATAAATAATAATAGATTTTTTATTTAACCCAACTCCACTTAATCAGATTTTCTCAATTACTGACATGAATTGAATTTTATTTTATTCAACCCAACTCTACTCGAATTATTATAAAAATTAGAAAAAATAAATAATGAGAGGAAAATATGGACGAGTCTTAGATTTTTTTTAAGTTAATGATTTATGTTAGTGTGGTATTGATTGAACATGTACACCTAGTTAGAGACAAATAGAATCTTGTAAGCTGCAAAACAATGTGATATTAGCAGCAAAGCTTGAATATTGGAAAGTTTTCTCCTTAGTTGGTCGTATATTCTTATCCAACGATTTTTCCACATTTTTAGGTACCAATTTTCTTAAGAAGTTGGACTCGTAGCTGAGGAATCTTAACCTTAGACCTCAATAAATCACGCCTCACTTCCTTACTGTTAACACTCCACCCACATGGGGGTGTGGGAAAAAGTCCCACATGGCTCATGAGGTGGAGGTAGTATGGGGTTATAAGAGGGTGCTTCCCTCTCCTTGACACAAGGCCTTTTGGACTTGGTCTTATGGGCCAGACCCAATATAAAACCGTGCGAGCCGCTTCACGTGGAATCCAAAGCGGATAATATTATGCTAAAGGGACGGATTCTTACCTTTGCCACTAGCTTCACCAAAAGTCCACAATCAATAATATTTATTATTGAATAGTGATGATTAATGATGTACTAATTATAGGTACTGAGAGGGGAAAGATTGAAAATGTAATTGATTAATTGAAGGGAAATCATTTAATTAATATCTTAACAGGGTTTGCAATGCCTCCTTGCAACTTGATTTTGAAAAAAATAAATTAGTTGTTTTAAACTGGTGTAGGTTGGCTCACACCCATCTCAGCCAAGATGAGCCTAGCACGGGGTATAGCTATTTTCATTAAATAATTTAAGTTGCACTTTTTATTCACGTGAGTAATCAATTACATTAATTAGCTCAAAAATGGATGGCTGTGATCACTATAAGTAGATTTTGAAAATAAATAAATTATGATAAACATACAATTAATAATACAAAAAACCATGAGATTTACGTAACTCAGTAAAAATAAGAGTGATTTTACTACTTTCATAAATAGGCTATAATCCTTTCTTCCTCTATCTCTCTCGATACATAGTAATTTTTTATAATTTTATCGATTAATTTGTGAAATTAACAATTCTATTTAACACTTGAGACACGATTCTCTCAATAACTAACTTTTGAGAGTTAATTCTACCTCAATAATATTATCTAGTCATAGTTTTTCAACTTAATTTGAAAACATGAACTTTTAAAATCGCAATTTTATTAATGCAATAAGGAACGTAGGCGCTTAACACCAAACATTGTGTAGGATCCATGTGACTGGTTCAACTAAATTATGCTTCTTTCTTATGTTTTGTCACGTAACGTTTAGAATTTGGATACTATAGTTTTTTTTAATTTAACATCTGATGATCGTAATTGACATTTGATCATCTAAAATTCTGCATGAAACAAATCAGATATGTCACTAAGTCTATGTTTGCTGGAGTTGATGGTATTTTTATTTGATTGATAGAAAGCTACATTCTCCTAACATTCTACTTTCATGAATGGTATTTAATTTTCTTTTGTCAGTGCTCTTTTAGACAAATCACATAGTCCAAAATTCATGGTTGATGTTGGGTCTGACAGCCCTACTTTCTCATGTTCCTTTTGGAGTCAATCAAGGAAAACAAATAGAAATATCCTACACTGTGATTTATAAATTTGAGATAAGCAGGGTCTATATTTTTTTAAATTTAAATTTATTTATTAATTTTTAAAGTAAGGATATATATTTTTAGATTTTGTAAAGTTGCTGAATCTATCATTGGATAGATCGAATGACAAATTTGATTAAAAAAATTGTCACATTCTTCTCATTTGATTTATCTAAATATGGGTCCAAAAAAGTAATAAAATTTAAAAATTAATGAATGACTTAAATTTTTAAAAAGTGAACCTACCTGTCTCAAATAGCATAATTTGAAGTAATTCTTACCATTACAATAACTACATATGATTATCCCCTCTAAAATGTTATGCTTTATTGTTGGTACTAATATATTTAAAATATGAATTTGATCGTCTGTAGCACGGGATCATTAAATAGATTGATGATAGATGCGTTGGAAAAGAATTTATTGAATATGTGATTAAAAAAATATCTTGATAAAACTATATTTTTAAATGTTATCAAGTTTAAAAATTAAAAAAGTAAATTAATCAAAGTTTGAATAGTTTAAAAAATGTGATAATTTCTGTTGAGTCTAATATTCTAAAAAAAAAATTTGCGTCCATCACAACTCTACTAGGAGGAGGATTCGAGATCCGACCTAAAAATCAAACTAAACCACCCATTCCAGGACCTACAAATCCCAGTCCAGAAACACTACCGCCTCCCTACCTCCCCCGAATTCCTCTTCCATGAGGAGACCGCTGCCTCCAACCACCGCTCCTGGGGCGAAAACCTCCATTACTAAACCCACTCCGCCTACCTTGCCGGCGCCACATCTGGCGCCCCCCACAGCTCTATCCACGACAAAAGTCCGCCGAGCCTGGCGATTCCCTCAAGCTCCGCCTCAACCGGGTCCTCAACTCCTCCGGCCTGGGTAGGAGGCGCTTGGACAACTCTCTCGATGTCGTCGGTCTCAACTTTGAAGGCCTCGAAAGTGGTGGGCTTGTTGCTACTCGAGGGATCGACGATGTTCTGAATTTCGTGCTGGCAGGTCTCTGCATCGGGGCCCTTTACAAGGCGGCTGCGGGTCCCCGGTCTGCCGTAGTCGCTGGCGCACTAGGTGGGCTTGCCGCTGGCTTCGCTGTTTTGCAAAACAGGCGACTAAGTCTACCCAGTTTGAAAATTTGAAAAGAAGATGCAGTAGAACTCATTTTGACCATTACAAGTTAAGTATTAAGGACGTGAGATAAGTCTAATTTTGATTAATAGATAGTTGGCTAAATGATCAATGATGATAATATTAGTATAATTTCAACATTTCAATTAAGCACTTATTTGATATTGTATTTGGTTTCATTGAATGGTATAAAAATCAAATCAAATTAAATTATTGATTGCATCACTTTTATAATAATTTGGTATAGTTAAATTTAAATGTTTGAAATTAATGTTACAGACATGATAAATTGCTAAAGTTAGAATTAAATACAAAAATGAAATAAATGAAAAATATTATTAGAACTATTGTACTATAATAATAAGGTGGAAAATGATGTTTTTAGTGGGAAAAAAAAAAGTAAAGGAAAAATAAAGTAAATAGGAACTCTAATTTTGAACAAATGAACCAGTTTGAAACTGCTTTAAAGATTAGTGTAAAATCTGTTTTAACACTGACTAATTTTATTTGAAGGCATTGCTATAGCTTTTATTATTGTATATGTATATGTAAATCAGTCGATATGGGAACTTTGAAAACATTAGTTATATTAATTGAATCCTTGAGTGATACAATTCACCCAATATGTTTTGTATTGGCCGAATTCGTTACTTAAAGAATTAGACTAATTCAATGCCACGCTCATTCGAAAGAACTAAAAATTCATTCGAATGATGCAGATAAATCATTTTTTCAAAAAAAAAAAAATGAAAGAACAAAAAGATAATTTCACTCAATTTTTTTGAAAACAAATGTGTAGAGAAAGAAAAGTCGAGTATCTTTAAATTTAACTATTACTATCGAATTAGACTATGTGAGGCACATCTCCAACCTCCGATTTGGAAAAATGTTGTCAAACAGTGTTTATTTTTTAAGTAGCATGTGTTCCTTCGTTGTACAGTGTATTTCAAGTTCCTAACCGCTCGCTCTTTTCAGTGGCATAAGATCCATTGTAAAACTAAGGGCACATTGGTAGGCACAAAACCAGGTGGGTCAGGGTGCGCCCTCTTTTCCACACCATCTTTTTTTCTCACATCTATTTTTCAACCTCATGCTTTTTAAATATGAGAACGAGTCTACTCTATAATGACTACAATCGATAATTCTCAGCCATGCACACTGCAGTTTGTGCGACGACTCGGATTCCGAGTTTTACTTTAGGTTGCTAAATAGCAATGACTCATTTAAGTGTTTAAGCCCAATCAAGTCTATCAAATCTAGCTATGGCATACTGAGTTCTTAAATCATGAGTTGAGAGTTGAGCTTATAAACTTCAGACCGAGTTGTACACCTCCACTGACAAGTGTAGTTAATAACATGTGTATATGTTGTAGCTGCTACGTATCAGTCTCATTTTTTGGATATATTGTAGCCAATATACAACGTATCAACTGTACCTTTTACACATGTCTGTAAGAAAAGAAAGAGGAAAACTAATTTTCTGCTCTTTAAAAGTGGTTTTTTGAAAATAATATTTTAGATAAAAAATTACTTTTTACAAGTGCATCAATGACATTTTCATAAAATATCCTTACTTCTAAACAAGCATAAAAAGATAGAAAATAAGTTTTAAAAATCATTTTACTTTTATAAAACTATACTATATTTTATAAAAAAAATCCTCGTTAAAAAAAAAGAGCTAACATTCTTAATATTAATACATCCCTAAGTTGGAACCCTCTGCCCCCTGAAATCCTTCAGCTAAAATCGTCTATCTATTTTTCCGGTATTCGACTTGGCACATGTTTGGATAGATCAAGTACAACACCCGTCGGTGAATCAACGGCTGAGATTAAGCCTCACTTCGTCCAGTCCACAGCATGTGATCAATCAGTGAGTCCTAACTCCTAAGTGCCTAACCTTATCCATATCAGCACTCAGCAGGTGAAATGAATAAAAAAAGGGGAAAAGGAAAGAACCTTGGGGTGAAAACTGAAAAGTGAAAAAAAATAAAAAGAGTGCCTGCAGTTTTCACCACTAAACTAATAGCAGTCCAAGGTTTGGGAAAATCAATGGGCACCAAACAAGATTCACCTAAAACTTATAAATGTGGAATCCCTCCATGCTTCTCAAACCCCACTTTGCAAAAGCTTCTCTCCTTTCCAAAGCCTTTCTTTGATAAGATGGATTCCTTCAAGTCATGGGTCGCTGAACACAAGCTAACTAGCATTGGTATGTAATAAAATTCTGAGTCGAGTTTCATTTAGAGTTCAGTGTACGATGAATTTAAATTCTTAGAATTGTTATTTTATTTAAAATTTAAAATAAATTTTTTAATATATATTTGATGTATCTTTATCATGAAATTAATCATAATATATTGGGTGCATTTATGTAATTTTCTTAGATATATAAGATACTGATGATTAGTTAAATATTTGATCTAATTACCCATTAATCCAACAATCTCGAACACTACAGCATGTGCTGATAAGCAAATGACATTTAATTATTATTAACTATGCGTTTCCTGTCTTAGGCACTCTTTGGGCGACGGCTATTGGGGCATCACTTGCATACACACGTGCAAGATCACCACTCAAGCCAAGCCTCAGGCTCATACATGCCAGGTGAGGAAAGAAACCACACATGTGATGATTCTAACACGTGCAGAGTATTACTTAAAGGAATACCTTACTAGTTACTACCCCAAGGATATTTTCTTTTGGAATATAATTTTTTTTCATTTCAAACATGAACTTTTTTTAATTTTTTGAATATACATTTTCTTTGGAATGTAAACTCTTTGGAATATAATTTTTAAATTAGTATGGACCTGTATCCGACTTGTTTATAGACTTTAGATTCGAGGACCCGACACGAGAATTAAGCACATAGATTTGAACCCTACTAGTGTAGACTTAAGATCAAATACAATGTAAATGGGTCTCTGATTATCCGAAAGATCAAGCCAAAAAACCAGTAAAACAAGCTCTTTGCAGGGCAACCCTTACTGCTTTACACCTAGACCTGGCAGCTAGTAGGGTTGGATCGGTTTCGAATCAAGTCTTATTCGGATTTAAGTCAATAACTCTCAACTGTTCACTTACTTATTTATTAAATTGATCAGTCAATTCAGATTATAAAATTTTAAACTCATAACCATGTAAAATGATCGAATTTAGCTCAGAGAACTGGGTAGTTTCAAATTTTGCCAGGTCTATTTACACCTCTCCTGGACTCGAGCGGCCTGAGCTGGGTTTTGGGCCTGCATGACCCTGGACTTGCATTGCAATTAAATGGCCCCAACATGAGCCTAGGTCCAGATTAACTTGAATTAGTCAAACCCAAGCCTAATCTGAACTGTATTTGTAGGAGCCAAGCTTGATTTCAAAAACATATAAGAAGACTTATCTATGCTCAAACTTATTTGGGCCTCAGATGGAATTTCATTTGTATTATTTACATCTCTATTTCTATATTGTAAAATACTATATGCATTTTAATCTATTTATATATTGATGCAGAATGCATGCCCAAGCCCTAACATTAGCAGTGCTGTCAGGAGCAGCAATCATTCATCACTATGAGAAGAAGCAGATCCCCGAGGAAGAAGAAAACAAGATCTCCATCCATTTGGTGAACTGAGCTATCCACTGAAATCTGTAATATTGATGATGATAATTTGACATCCTTATTATCATATTTTATGTTATGATTTCTCTTAAGGAAATGCTAATATGTTATGTTAGTAGAAGTGTAGAACAACAAAAATATGAACAGCTTCACGTTTTATACCAATAGTATTTTGAGTTGAGCAAGCTAAGAAGTTGCACTGAGTTTTTCTGAATCAAGTTAATAAACTATTATTCAATTTTGTTGGATTTCAAATTGAATCCTAAGTTAAGAGCCAAGCGGACCTCGACTGAAGTATATAAGTTTAAGGAAAAGATTTCAAATCTAAACCAAGGAACCAAGCAGTGGGCTCAAAAGATCTTCTCATGAGTTATTTTGGATTTTATCTAAATCAAAGGATGTTTTTAAATATTAATAGTTCAAAACTAAGATTATTTTAGAGAAATTTAAATTTGAGAGTAGATCGAGATTGGCAATAATCTTGAATTAAAACTTTCTTGGAAAATCTTAAATTAAATTAAGAAGGTACCAGTTTCAGTAGCCTTTTGAGGCTATATAAATAAGGCAGCAATTTCAGCAATAAAATAATGGGTTAAATTTTTTGGTAAATTTCTGGCTTTTTAAGCCCATTCTGGACAATTTTTTTTTTTTTTTTAATAAATCAATTTTGCCCCAAGTTTCAAAACTTCTACTGAAATAGGCTGCAATTTGGGCCCATTGAGGCCTTGTAAAAATGTTTTTCCTTTTACTTGGACTAGCAAAAGTACTTACAAGAGAGGCCAAGCCCTCAATGCACTAGGATGGATTCCAACCTGAGTCCAATTTGGCTTATTAATTTGAGCCTGAGCCTGACACCGAGCTGAGCAGCCGAAGCCCAGATTCTCTGTCATTATTATATGGCCTAGTGGGAGGCTGATCCAAGTGACACTTATCAAATAGGTTATTTGACCTGATAATTGAAGGTAGGTTGTGGTTGAGTTTGGTACATATAAAAATAAAAAGAAATGAAAAAGATAGGAATGTTTTTGAAGGTGATTTGTTGGAGGTGATTAATTTAAATTATTTTTAATTTTTAAACTTTTCAGTCTTTAAAAATATGACTTGATTGATCTCGATCATTAAGTATTTCTTTTTTTCCTATGTATTCATATAAAGACCTTTCCAACAGATTCATCACTACTCTAATTGATGGACCTCATGTCTAAATGTGATTAATACCAATACTGAAGCATTGTATCTTGTTCAGACTCTAAAATCAAACATAGTTGAACAAGAACAGTAGTAACCTATTAAGATGGATAATCTCTCGGATAGTCTTGATTTTGCACTCGAATAGAGATTCTAATGATCTTATAACAACAAAAATGGAAGAGATAGAAACATCAGTGCACCTACTCACCACTTAGATGATAAAAAATGAACTAAATGATAAACCGGGTATTCTTTTTTATAAAAAAAACATCAGTTCTCTTATCAATTTCTCAAATAAAAACTTATAAAAATATAAATTTATCAGCATATATCTCACATAAATGGGATTCAGTAGAGCCGAAAGAAGGAATAGTAACTGGGTTGGAGGGCCCTCTAATTTGCCAATTATTTGATGGTATTGATTGAAAGAAAATAGTTGTTGAGACGTGCCACCCTCATACCATACATATTCTGTTTAAAGAGTTAGAAGGTCATTGTCATTCCTACTTAAGCAACACGATTTCCTGCTCACCAATTATTCCCTTCCATCCCCTAAATTATCAAATAATTTCATCACCAATAAATTTATACATAGCAACCCCTCATCCATTGAATAAGACAATCTACTCACTTATCTCTTTTGCCATTTGCCATTGACAAATGTGCCACTTATCTTCATGAACAAGTGTTTAATACACGAGCATGTTGGATTCTCCTACGCATCCAAAACCTCCCTCTTCTGAATGCAGCCATACGATTTTGACAATGAAGCTAGGCCTTCATATGTGTTTATCTGGTCACGGAGTCTCGACCTGTGACATTTTTCTGAACTTGCTATTGCATGTGTTGGTGCTAGAAATTATGTAATTCCCCACAATCACCAAAGGCTAGTTTTGACATTTTCACAAGTTCAAATGATTGAGATAGTACCAACAGACATGTGTTGCTGTGTTATGATTAATATATTTAAACCTCCAACTAACAACTTATAAAAGGGGTTTTGATTAATGAATTGAATCTGTTCGTTTTGAGGAAGAAAGGGATGGATTGCTGCATTTGCAGTCCCATGGCTTCTGTTTTCAGAGCACCCAGAAACACCATCTGCCTTAGCTGCTATGAAGGAGCAAGATGCATCATTTCTTTCTTGAATAAACTTGAAATGGATGACAAAACAAGAAGTTCCACATCATTGCAGTCAAATTCATCCAAGGTCAGCACCATTTCTTTCTGGTTTACATTGTTTTGATGATATGAATTTCTCTGTGGTTTGAAAATTTGTAAATATTTTTTTTTTCCTCAACAACTCTGTACACGAATAATTCATTCAAACAATAGCAAAAGTGGTTCTAAGATCAAATTCCAGTGGAATGAAAAGGTTATTATAGAAAAATCTTCAAAACAAAAAAGAAGTTCCACTCGTGATCAGTAATGCCAAAGAAAACAAGTTTAACTTAAAAAAATTGTTCAATATGCTCTTAGTCGAAGCAAGTTACATGTTGGTTTCGGGTCCATTTGAATTTTGTAATTTTTTTTGTTATAGGTCTTAAAACCTTTTAAATATAGGGATGGGCCCACCAAATGAAGTAGTGAAGAGTTTATTGCAAAGGTCTCTGTTTGAGAATCAAACCACCAAATATCACTTTAATTGGATTAATCAAATCATATTTTCAAGACCTCAAAATTAAAGATTAAAATTTAATTTAAAGTGATAAAATCTTAGAGAAAAATTAGCTTGATTGATTTAATTAAGATAATTTTTTTATGAGCTAAATATTCAATATGGAACTTTGAAACGAATTCATTATCACCTCTAATTAGTATGCCTCGACCCTACATGTGCACCATAAGAGTTGCTTGGGTGATCATTACTCATTAGTAAAATCCCATAGAAATTAATGAACCAAATAAACATACAATAAGCTTTTAAGCCCAAGTCCAATCCACACCTTTGAGTTAAGGGCATATATCTACTAAAGTGCAATTCCTGATCTCCGGACTTGCCAGGCCTGTCTAAATGGGCTGTGCACTGCCCGTTAGAAGCCCTACAAGCAGGAAATGAACTGTAGAGTCTTAGAAATGAGGGAACAGGCCTGTTGGACCTGGTTCAAACATTATTTACTAATATTCTTGTAATTTCTTAAAGAAGAATTTAAATAATTTTGATTCCATTGATCCTATTTTCATTCGTGATTAGTGGATAAATATGGGATTAGTATATATTTATTAATTGATGGGTCTGTTGGATTTATATTATTAGGGAATTTCAAATGCATTCAAGTGGATGAAGGAAATGAAGGAGATTGAGGAAGGAATGAATGAAAAGATTGGATTTCTTGATGAATTTGTGGCCGCATTTAGAGAGGAAATTCATACAGACATTCAAATGAAACCTGCTGATGGGCCTCCCATTCCGGCCCATAGAGCTTTGCTGGTGAGTTCTCCTCTTTTCATTCTCTCAGGGCACATTTACCTATTTTTATAGGAGAAAAGAAAATGCCAATACTATAGAATGAAAATTTTTTCTTATGAAATTGAATTTTTTATGTTCGTCAACCCATGTGAAAAGGCTGATGTAAAACCATTGACAAATTTTAAATAAATGAATTATACATTTCATTAATTTAATCACAACAATAAAGTAAGTGGACTCTGATAAGTACTCATAAAGTATAGGGCCATATGAGGACGCCCATGGGTTTGCTTGGTTCAGGTTGATTATAAGTAGTAAGAGAGTTTTTTTCCTGGCCCAACAAAATAAGATCCAATTTGAAACTCGGGGTGGATTTCCTCTCCTCTATAGCCATACCCTTCAAAACTTTGACACATGAAAGCAGACTTATCTGCTCATTCACCTGATGGGCTAATGATGGATGAACCATAGCCGAAATTTGCCCCATCTGTCAATGGGGCGGGTTGGAGTCGGTCCACATTGGACCCAATGGAATTTTGGGTATGGTTCATCAGTCATGAGCCCCACGAGGGTGAATGAGCAGATATGCCGATTCGAATGAGCAGATATGCCGATTCTATACATTAATTTCAGAGAGACAAATTTTTAAGGTATGTACCGCACTCTGTGAGGTATTAAATATCGGATTCAATCTTAGACTGAGGACGTATTTTCTATGGGAATGTATAGAGTAAGGTTCCATCGAATTACCTGGTGTGTGTGGATAGGGAGGTTTTCACACACCTCGAGGATTAGTTGCGTACGATGTCTGGACACCTCCAGACCTAAAAAAAAAATCCTTGACTGAGGACAAAACAAGTCTGAGTCCTATCGGCCAAGTAAAACAAGAACTAAGCTGAAAAGCACAAAGAACCAGAGAAATGGCCAAGTCCTAATCCATTATGAAACGAATCTGCTGAATGCTTGGCCCCATCAAACTGTAGATTCACATGAGCTGTGTACTGTATGTTTGTCCTCCACAGAACTTTCAGTGAACTTCACTCGTGGTTGAGGGCCTCTTGGCCCATAATTGATTGACTCATCAGGAACTTGGGCTATTCAGCTCGGGCATGGCCACATTTTCAAGCCCGTTTTGGATTGGCCTTGGACTTGACACAACATAGGCCTGGCCCAAGCCCTCAACCACGAGTGAAGTTCACTGCAAGTACCGTGGAGAACAAACATACAGTGCAGCTTTCCCATCAGGACCTCGGGCAAGTCGGCTCGGGCATAGCCACATTTTTAATCTCGTTTTGGATTGGCCTTGGCCTTGAGCACTTGATACAACTAGGCCTGGCCCAAGCCCAGTCATTAGAAGTTCGATTGCTATCCGAATTGAGTCTGAATGGCAAAAATATAGAATAAATCATAGTTTTTCTTTCTTATGGCAGAATATATGGTGATATAAATATATAACTTCACTTTATATGTTACAGGCAACAAGGTCTGAAATTTTCAGAACAATGTTAGAATCAGATGAATGCAAAGCCCCAGCAAATGACACCATTTCTCTTCCAGAATTGAACTATGAAGAGCTCCATTGCCTCTTGGAATTCCTCTACAGTGGAAGCCTCACAAAGGAAAAAGTTGAGAAACATGCCTTCTCCTTGTTACTAGCAGCTGATAAATACAACATCCCTTTCCTCAAGAAGTTTTGTGAGATCCAAATTCTTGGGTCTTTGGATTCATCAAATGCTCTTGAAGTTCTTGAAATCTCTGAGATTTGTTCCAACAATAGATTAAAAGAGAGTGCAATGAATTCTATAGTGAAACACATGGAAGAAGTGGTGTTCTCTTCTAAATATGATGAATTTGCCATGAAGAATGCACACCTTTGTGTACAAATTACAAGAGCATTGTTGAGAGAGACCAAGGAAAAAAGATGTGGGTCATCTCAATATGTTTGATATCAAGGAGGATGTGGAAAATATAAGGATTTAGATTCTTTGGGTGGCCTGTATTTGTAAAGGAATTTGTAGCAGAGAGGATTTCCTAACCCTAATCAACAGAGGATCAGTTGCTTTTAGTAATAGGGTTTTATGACAAATAAAGAACAAAATTGTTCGTATCTTGTATAAATAAGGGATTAATTACTCTAAATCAATTCAATAAATTATATTTTTGTTGATGATTTATCTGCAAATAGGGGCTCCAAGATGGGACTACATCCTTTTGTCTTAGATGTGAGATTGTTTCACATAATTTTTTCTTGTCAAATTACTGTTTGTCAATAGAGACTTGTTCCCCTTCTTTCTCTTTTTACACTACACTCTTTTCATCTTATTGGAGAAGGAAAGAAAGAGAGACTTGTTTTTAATGATTTGGATTTGGAATCATTTTGAGAGAGGTGTGATGTTGATTGACACTTTACAATCACACACAGATTATATAACTTCAAAATTTTATTCAAGCTCCATTGCCTATAGGCACAAGTTTTCTTTCATCTAGGATCCATCTTGGTTCAACAAACATCTTTTTCTTATCTCACACGTATCTATCTCTTGAGTTTGATTGTTACCGTATTTGAACTCATTCTGAGTTAATTTCACTGTAGGATCGGAATCGATGCAAAACTGTTTCTATTTTAGTGTTGGTTTTCAAAATTTTAAATCATGACTTTTGAAATCTAATGTACTCGACTTTTAGATGTTATCGTCTTAAAAACAACTTTCTAAGAACTCTATCCCTGTATGTTGGGATTTATAGGCCCTATAGTCTCGCAATACTGCCGTGAAAACCCTTATATATTAACCTATCTAAGACAATATCTTTCCAAAGCTTGAGTGAACAAATTTCCCACGTAAGGATCCATGTTAAAGGATTAGTCAATGAATTGAATGGCATAAAGAAGAAGAAAAGAATTCCAACTTTTTTGGTTTGGAAAGCTATTCTATATTGAGGTGTACAAACTACAGAGTCATCACTTGACTATCATCTATTGTCTGACTTTCTTGTAAAATCACCCTTCCTTGTAGAAAAGATCTCTGAAGGAAAAAAACAGTAGAAAAAAAAAAGCTTTCCACTCTGACAAACTCATATATTACTCACGTGAAACAAAGTAACAAAGATCTATGCTTTGAATTTCTAGTGAAAGAATGCTTTTCTCATCCAATGATAGCCATTGATAAATGGGTTTCTTCCCATCAATTCAACAGTAGCCTTAAACATTTAGAATGGATTTTGAAGAAAAGATTGGAGGATGGTGAAAGATAAAGAAGAAGTAGAGAAGACAAGTCTCCTCGCACTCTAAAAGGCCACTTTCGTTGTAACTATCTAATGTGTGTGGTTAAAGAGGCTTACAGATGTTTCGAGGCAGAGATTAGGAGAGAATGGGCTGTGATGATGATGATAAATATGCAAAGACTAAATTTAGTGTCGAATAAGAGTTACTAATTTGGATTTTTATAAGATTATGTCAGCCCTTGCTAACTGTGGCTATGAGTAGGAGAAAATTTCGTTTATTTTGACTTTTGCAAATTCAGATATACTCTTAGAATGGTTGCTAATTAGTCTGAACTTGAACAATTTCAAGTTTTAAATGAAGCAATGAGGAGAATGAACTGCTGAAGCGAGAATTTTATCTAACAAGGGTGAGACACCTATAAAAAACTGTGAAGACAGCTAATTTTGATGGCAAATTGGCTCTTTGCTCCTAGCTACTAAGATTTTGGCACAAGAACACAAAAAACTTTTTGTAGTGATGCGACTGTTAGTAGCTTGATGGTCTATCTAGCTTATGTTGATGAAGAAATTAACCATTGAGATCTAGAAATTTAACACTACAAAAAGCCATGAAATTGATAGTATTGTCCGTATCATGCGTGTATCGGTTCAAAACTCAGAAATCCCAGCATCTCACGTGACATGTGCGACGAACCACGATGTCGCATCCACTATCGTGGCCCATCGTGGTGCAACCTGGTGGACCACTATCGTGGCCCATCATGGTGCAACCTGGTGGACCCACAATGAATCAATATGTTGTGGGTGCAACGTATCGATTCTCTCTAGACTAATTACTAACGGTTAATACGCTAAGTATCACTTGATATTTTTAATTTAAGATTTCAGATTGAATTGGTTGAGTCAATTCCAATGAATGATTTGGTTTCCCCAAGGCGTTGAACACAGATGGATGCAAACCACAAAGTTCATTGACATGATATAACGTGTAAATGTTAAATGCAGATTACATCTAAAGTTGCTTTTGTGTACATGCATCCATGAGGCAGCTTTAATTGGCTTAGAATTCCCTTTTGATTAGTATGGAATTTCCCTTTGATGGCTAAGAGCAATGATTATTAACATTGGTAGGCAATTGGAAGGTCCTTTCAACTTTTTATTCTTTCCAACGTGAGAATAAATTTTGGAAAACTTTCCAAGCCAAACATACCATTTTGTCTTCTACATAAAAGTCGAACAATCTTAGTTTTTAGAAAAGATTCCCCACACGCAACTCTAATTGAATTTTTAATTTCAATTGTTGTGACACTCGATGTTTGAGAATGAATTTTATCTGTGGGGATTTTACGTTGGGTATCCGGCAATTTTTCACACGTAAAATAAAAAAAAAAATTATATGATTGTATAGTTATACACATAGAGTATTAAATTGTTGAAAATGGGATCTTAACATCATTCAAACTTTTTTTGAAACATAAGATCATTCCAACTTTTAATAAGATAAAAATGTTTACATAATGTGAGGACGCCTTAAATGGATATAATTAAGGTTGAATCTGTAGTTAGAAAAAATCTCAACATTTTAACGATTTGGATTTATCATTGTAGGGGCCCCACGTAGAGCTTTGTGCACTCGGCAGACCAGGGGTTTAAAAATCGGTATCGGCCGATACGATATATTGACCAATATATCGTTATCGGCCGATATTTTTCTCTTTCCTCCATTTTTTTTGAAAATATCGGCAGATATTTTGATATCGACCGATATGATACGGCCGATATTTAAGCCGATATTGTGAATATCGGCTGATAACGATATATATCGGCCGATATTCATACCTTCAAAACCGGTACATATCGGCCGATACGATATGTATCGGCCGATATTTGTACCCCTGAGGCAGACAACCCACTTGGGCATTTTATAGATTCTAGCATTTCATCCTCTTAAATGTTTTGTTTAGATAACCATTAAAATTTTAAGAATCAAATGAAACATTAGTCGTTAACAATCATTGTTTGGTCTAATTAATAGATAATCATTTGATATCCACATTGTAACATAGTAATCTCATCGCATTGACATATCCATTATCAATAGAGTTGAGTGGAAGAATAACTCTCGATAAGTTGAGCCATGCAGATGATAAATGATTTTGATAATAATAAATTCATTTTTAGCAGTTAACTAGTCTAACAAATGAGGGTGCATCATGGATGAACCAAACTTAAAAGAGTCTAGATCATATCGAATGGGAAAAGTCATTGAATTATTTGAACCGAACAACAATGAAAGCTAGCCCGATTGAATTCAATTTCCAAATTATGGAGATGTAATCTTCACCCATATTTTGTGAAATGACAAGTGAGCTCTTTTTAATACATAACCCGACCTTTTTTATGTTCATAAGATTTTCAAAGTTCTATTGATTCCTCATTTAATCTTAAAGTGCGAACTAATTATATAACTAAGCATAGCATAATATTGAACTTGAGGAAATCAAAGAACTTGCTGTTGAAACTTCTGATCCAAGGATGGTAACAACCAATAAGGAATTATAGAGAAAGTCAAATACAAATATAACTCAGGAGCCTACAAATATGGTAACATCCTATCAATCCAACGAGGCAAATCGTGTGGCCAACGTTAACAAATATCCTATCTATGCTTGGAGAATGAAATTTGGTCCTAAAAGGAGCAGTCTTCTTCTTTTTTAGAGGTAATCAAGAAGAAATTTATTAAATAAAAAAGAGAGAGAGGTACAAATAGGATTCCAAGAGATTTAGACCCAAAGAAAACAATGAAACGAAGAAGCACCTACGTCCTATATAAAGAAGATACAGCATTTCTGATGTTGGTTCCTCTTATAATTTTCTTTTGCTTTCTTCATTTTGATTGGAGAATCATCGTCTTATCTAACATTTCAATTAATGAGAAAATGGAGAAGCAGCAAGAGTATTTGAGATGGACTACTGAGAGATAAGTATGTGGTTTGAAGAGGAGTGATGAAGAGAATGCCAACCTTTTCTCTCACCATCGCCTAGCCTTCCATCAGCCCTATCTCCATCTTCTAAACCCAAGACAAACCTACCAACAGCCACTTTAATTAATAACTCCACTAACCCATTAATCCTCCCACCTATCTTGGTACCCAACGCCAAACCCATTAATCTTTTCCATATTTACAATCCCAGTTGACCCTTTGTCCCACCAACACAATCACCCCTTGACCTTTCATTGACCGATCCTTATCTTTGTTCCCACATCCACCACAACCCATAGTTAAAGCACACTCAAACCCTTCGATCCAAACCCATCCATTAACTCATTCAGCCCCATTGACCACCAATTTTGAAGTAGTTGACCAACTTTAATTTCCTAAACCGATTAATTTTACCCATTTAGCCAAGTCATCCATCCATTTCCAACCCGATTATGTTTGTGCTGCGTCACATGCAAATTGAAGTAATTTTTCTACGCCATATTATATTTTGTAATATGGGTATTCCCATCTCACATTTGATCGTTCCTTAATAATGAAGATACAATATACAGATGTGGATGCTAACTAGCATTTCACTCTTAACCAAAAAGTTGAGTTTGATGAATGAGAGAAATAAATTAGCTTAGTCCATCTATTATGGTATGGTTTGGGTATCATAAATGTGATATTTCAAAACCATTAAGATAATGTCATTGCATTGAGTTCATTGTTGTTGAGAGTTCCTTCATTTTAGAGAGACCAAAGAAAGGAAAAAAAACCTTTCACTTGAAAATTCTACTAATTATGTGTTAAAAAGTTTATTTTGCTAATGATGTGCCTAAATAAACAGTATTGAGTTGTCATATGTCGATAATTCATAAAGAAAAATATATTTCTATTCTCTTTTTCCCCATTAATACACATTTGGCCGTTTCCTTGGTACATTTTAATTCAAAATTCATCGAAGGAAACAATTTGTTAAATAATGGTAAGAGATGACATCAGTTTCCAAATTCACTAAATTACTTTTGGTCCTCCAATTTACAGAAAAATTGATGTGCAATTTAACACTAATGGGGAGTAATTTCCTTTAGTGATCAAACTGAACTGGTTTATTCCTTTTACACAAATTATTCTTCTTTTTTTTTTTTTTCACTTGAGAATGTGCGTCCGAATAATTTACGAAACAGAATTTCACTAATCATTTCTGAAATTTCACATCTTCAGGTTATAAGATGTGTCTCAGAAATTTCTCAAGAATAATAGAATACATAAGAATAATATTATATATCTAGTTATAGGTTAACATTATTCATATTCTTGAATTGAAACAAAAAATTTCGGGAAGATTGCAATTTGTGATCAAGATAGAATCAGAAAATCCAAACAGACTGTGATGGCTCCACCTTGTGGAGGAGGGGGGGAAACTCCACTGGTCGTGCGTAACAGAGAGAGGAATAATCGCCACTTGAAAGATGATGAGAACTCCACTAGATGTGAATGAAGAGAGATGAAATCGCCAATGAGGTGCTGATGAATTTTGTCCCACATCGTCTGGAAGGTTGTCAGGATCTTACGATATAAGTAACACTCTTCCTTATCTTAGCATGAGGCCTCCTAGGTGTGTGTTGCTGGGTCGGAGTCCGAGGGCCACGTGCTGAGAATAAAACCTTGTGGGTGACTCTAGTAGGAGCCAGGTGGAGCCCCAAAGAGGACAATATGCCTGTTGCATACTCTAATATCAGGGGGTGTGTGCGTATGGGCCTACATACCAATGCAAAACCGTGAAAGCATATGTATGGAGTCCAAAGCAGACAATATTATGCTGAGCAAGGTAGGATCATTACAAATAGTATCAGAGCCAATGACGGCTCTAGTCCTTGGTTGGGGGATTGTGACGGCATGCACCTTGTGGAGGAAGAGGGGAAACTCCAAGCATCGTGCATGGCAGAGAGAGAGGAATAGTCGCCAGTGGAAGGAGGAGAAGAACTCCACTGGGAGTGAATAAAGAGAGATAAAATTGCAAGTGAGATGTTGATAAATGTTGTCCCTCATCGCCTGGGAGGTTGTCCGGATCTTGGGATATAAGTAACAATCTTCCTTCTCTTAACATGAGGCCTCCTAGGCATGTGTTTCTGGGTCAAAGTTCTAGGGCCACGTGCTGAGAATAAAACCTTAAGGGTGGCCATGTTCAGAGCAAGGTGGAGCTCCAAAGAGGACAATGTCATTGTTGCTTACTCTCATACTAAGATGAGGTCTTTTGGGATGTGTGTGTATAGGATCCCAATGCAAAACCGTAAGGGCGTGTGTGTGGAACCCAAAACGGACTCAGGTTGGGCGGGACAAAGTCGTTACACAGACCCACCTCAATGCATTAGGTTCACAGGCAATCCAATCTAAACCAACATATTAATTTGGAACAATTTTTTTTGGATCACTATTTCCATTTACGTAGGCCATAATAAAATCCAGGACTAGAGTAAAAGTCAGAACTTTCAATCAAGTCTTGCATGGGTAGCTCAGTTGATCTAAACTTTTAGAATTAGATTAGAGGTCTTGGATTCAACTCTTTCCAGATTTACCTGATACACAATGTTTACAGGTGGATTCGTGTTTCTGTAGGATTAATCTCATCTCCAATTTGGTATTGCTTGATCAAGTTATTAGAACTAAAATATAGCTTGGTTTTTCTTTTTTATATTGAGGTACATTCCTAATGACAAGGTACCAGTTTGATTATCATTGTTTAACAGAAAATCTAGCAATTGATTTCTTTAAGCATAATTAACCTATCTAGAAGAAAACACACAACCTTTCTTGTTGCAGTTCTATAATTCACAGTTGTCAATAAATATTTCTGAAGTTGGTCCTTTCAGTTTTATGACTAGATTGAAGCAACACGATCGCTAATAACGCAAGCACAATAATTACACACATAATGGGAAAACATCAACCTTCGTTGAGCGGTTTTACCATGCTAGAACAAAAGGATAGGAGGAAAAAATGCATAATAAAAGAAAAGGAAATACTACTATCATTCTTGGTCGCTACTTCCGCTGCAATTCTTATAGCTTCCAAGACCGCCTGTTTCACCACTTGAGCATCCATGCTTTCTACTTGCTCTTGACTCTGCAAATTGTAGAAATTTAGTTACTTCACACGTACAAGAAAAAAGATATATGAACTTATCATGTCTTAAATGGAGAAACATATGATTTGATCAAGTGAAACTTGTACTAAGCTAATCCTATATATGGCATTGCACTAATTTTAAAAAACCGATGATTTTCAAGCGAAAATTATGATGATCATGCAGAGTATCCATGAGAATGATAAACTCCAACAGGTTTCACTGGATAAGGATGCAATCTAGATCATAATGAGACATTTCCCTGGTTTTATTCGAAAAGGAGGGGGATAAGATTTTAAAAAAAATTGAATTGAGAGGGGGCGTGTATATGTGATGGGGCAATAGAAGCCCAGTTTGGCCCACTAGCATGCACGGCTAAGGATAGAAAGGCATAACATAGATTGCGTATGACTTGAAAAACAGCTGGATTGGATGACCCAATCATCTCACGAGGGGCCTCACAAATAGATTTCTATAATAATTTGCTTCGACTGCAGCTTTTGCATATTTGCATGCTTGTGGTTCAATGGTTATGATCATTGTAACAAGTAGAAATTTAATTCACGTGCAATCTGTTGGATAGTCGAACGAGTCTCGTATCGGTTGTAAAGGGAAAGATCTATTGGCTTATATTTGACTTGGATCCCTCTACTTAATAGGTTAGTATTTTGGGCTGGATACCCAATATTGCGCTCTCTACAAGCCCAATACATGTAGATAGGATGATGGGCCTCAAGCCACACCTGTGCATTGGACTACCATGGGAGCACAACTGGTTGGATTTGATCATTCCCACCATGTCCATAGTATGTATAAACATGTAGGTGTTTATGTGTAACGTTTATTGTCTTACTTCTCCTCCCACAGCTTCAAAATGGAATGAGTCTGTACATGAAGCACGAGCGTCGATCACCTCTAGCCCTAGTTCTTCAAATGCCTCCAATATAGACACTAGCATACCCGGGCAACTCTTCTCAGAGAATACATTTATTTGGAAACCCTTGTCTAGGGTTTCAACTGTAACCTGATGATGCACATAGAAAAATAAGTTAATAAACTGTGCCATCTGTTGGATTCGTGAAAGAGATGACAGAGTCAACGAATGAGATGTTGATTATGAACATGTAGAAACTAATAAACTCAAAGGCAATCACATAGAGATTTACGTGGAAAACCTCTAAGAAAAAAATAGTACAGAAAAGAAGGGAGAGATTTTATTATTAAGTTGTATCACAGAAAATTACAACATCAGTATTTATAAAAAAAACAAGTTATCAGTGTTTTAACTCAACAAAGAGTCTTAAGCCCCCGTTAGGACTCTCTTCTCAATCAACAAGAGAAACGATTGGGTGCTGGAGACCATCGTAAATAATGGAGAATTTCAGAATGGTAATGGAATGCTTAGGTCTCCATCAATTCATCAGAAGAATAAACATTGGAAAAGATGAAATATAGCACGTACCATCGGCAATTGATTCTGATCCTCAGAGCTTTGCGATGTTGCAAGTTCTTGATCCAGTCTCTCAACCTTTTGCTTTAACTCTTCAATATACTTTGAGGCATCTACTATTATTGAGTCTTGTTTACCTGCCACAGAAGAAAGTTCAGACGATTGGTATAATCAACCCTACTTGCCCCATTAGATTGATAAGAGGTGATATACAATCATATGATAAACAAAACAAGCAAAGAAATTGTGGGTTTTTTTGCTTGTCATTTGAAATTTATCTTTTGCCTGTTAATTGAAATGCAGAAGCACAGTTATGGAATAATCCATAATTGGATCTCTAAACATGACTGTTAAGCCCTTTACAATAAAATTTTCTTCCATATTTAAATAAGTTATCACTTATGCCATTCAAAAGGAAATAATACAAAATGGAGAACAATATGCACAAAATCAACATTACATAAAGATGGAGACAATGGAGCCAACAAAATTTTGGGTCATCTTTAAATCAAGCTTTCCTTCAAATTTGAGTTTACTAATCTATTCCATTCTACTCTTGCTATGTTTAGAGACTTAAAGAGATAGATAGATAGATAGATAGATAGAGAAATAATAGATGGAGAAATTTTCAGAAATTTGAGGGATTTACAGCATTAGAATTAGTAATAGAACGAAGTAGGTGTAGCTTCTCATATAGAGCAGCTTTCTTATGCTCTCTTGAAACCATGGCTTCTTCTTCTCTTCTCTGCTCTTCTTTTCGTTACCAGTAGACAAGCTTCAGAGGCTCTTAAAAGAAGGAAGGAGCCCTCAAATCAACGTGATCATCTGATTACTGCCCACATGAATGCCTCAGTTTCCTCACCAATATTATAATATATGCCATGGGTATTTACCAAACAGCCCTCAGTCTCGCAATAAAATAAAAGCCGCAATAATTATACCCTAAGAGGCAAACTGTAAGCCGAGTTTCAAACATCCACTGGAAGATGCTCAACAGCTCCATATACTGTACAAATTTTTTCTTTTAATATTGTAGTTTTTAATTGGATTGAAATATATGAGATATCGGATCGAAGTTTTTCAATGCCAGTTTAATACGAATATATTTATTATAATTTATGTGGAAAACATATAAATTGTCAATTCAGATAAAATATAATAAATATTTAACATTATCGAGAAATTGTTATTCTAGTGAATCAGGTCTGTTGACATGTTGCATTTTGCATACCGTAGATGGTGTTCAGCTTAGATTTCAGCTACCTGATGTAGGTACCCTTAGGGTCAAATTTGATAAAAAAAAAAATTATATAAGTAGTGAGTGAGAATTTTTTTTGAAAAGAGGGACAAGGAAAAAATTATATTAAATATTGAGAATTTTATTGAAAAGTGAGACAAGGAACAAATCCTGGAAAGGGGATTAAGCTTTACAACTAGCATATGGTCACATGTCAAACTATTACAAGTAGAACCAAATTTGCCAATTTGTTGACATGTACATGTATGTTTCCCTCTATTTGAGCCCATTTTGGCGTTTTTGCCAAAAAGAAAAATGTGACCCTCTCAACAGGTCACCCACAAAATATATAATCACGTCAATAAAAAAAATTGCTAGCTAGAGACCCCCAAAAGGATAAATGAATAAAAATGAAAACAAGATAAGTTACTTACTACATTATTGAAACCATCAAAATTGGTCCATCCATAATTTCACATCCACAACAGTTGCATACTTGCATTATTTGTTATTTATTTCTTCCTGCAATTGCAGCATTGGTAGTTTGGTACCACTAATATTACTGCTAAACCCTAAACACATTCTAAATTTTACAATTCTATATTCTCAATTCTCTATACTATTCTTCTAAAATTAAAAAAAAAAATGTCCTCTACAAGTTAATGAGATTTGTTTATTGTGAGGAATGTCAGTGGCTGGGATGGAATTCAAAACCCACTTGCAAGTGCACTGAAAAATTCCACATGGGATGCAATTATAACAGGTATTGACTAAAGTTTTATGTCTTCAGGTTGATGCAATTTTTTTTAAGAGAAACCATAAAGATTTCTACTGGTAAGATAGAGAAGAAAATCTTTAGCAGAAATCAACAGAAAGTTTCTTCAGTGATGTAGATGGAAGAAGCTATTTTGTCTCAAGTAAAGAGATAATGATAATATGGTATGATATCATGATTTTATTATGAAGAAATTATCAAACAGGATATGAGGAAAAACCTCTCCTTTCTTCTATTTTCTCCTGAAAAGGAGGAGAAAATGATACAGGTTCAAATTAGATACAAAAGATGATAATTATTTATGAAGGGAGAAGTAGTGTAAGCATTAAATCCCAACAATATTTACCTTTTGAATTGCAACAAATAGTTTCTCACTATTACTGCCACCATTGGTAATGTGTGTGAAGTGAGTTAAGAAGGTTATGCAATAATGTATATTAAATTTATCGTATCTTACTTTGATATCCTACTTTAGATATTTAAAGATCTATCTCTTCTTCTAATTATTACCAAGTGAAATTATAACCTCAGTTGTAAGTAAGAACTGTAAAAAATAAAAATAAAATGGTGAAAAGGAGGAGAAAAATGAAAGAAATGGTGCAACGGGTGAAAGGGTGGCAGATAGGTGAAAAGACGTAAGATGAGTGGCAAATGTGCAGAGGAAGGAGAGGTGGTGGGGTTCCCTTAACGCGGAGGAATCTGCTCGTGATCGGGGCGCCATCGATAGCAGCGAAGGAAGGAAGCGTCAAAGGATATGTTTAGTGGTGAATGCCTCCAAATTCCTCTCACGGGGCTTTTGCTCTCCTCAACGTGAACGTTTTGTCCTTGCTTTTCATCCACACGTGCCATGCAAGTCCAAATCTCTCTCTCTCTCTCTCTCTCTCTCTCTCTCTCTCTCTCTCTCTGTCTCTCATGATATTCTCTATCTAAAATCTCGTAGACCCAAAGGAAAAAAAAAAAGGATTAAAAAAGGGTTAAAGAATGTTTTGTGTCGATGGCACGGCATTCACAGGTCTAAACAACCCCATTTTCTTGGACCATTTTGGTCACAGAAAACAGTCATAGAGAGGACAGCTGTGGCCAAGTGATCATGTGGAATTTTCCCATGAATGGAAAGCTCGTACATTTCTACCATGCATCCATTTGGTGACAATCATAGGTGGGCCATCACAAAGATGGTACTTGATCTGAAAGGACTCACTCACTCATGCTGTAACCCTAATTTCAGAGATGTGTGATTAATTTTGTTCTAACCCTTCACATTTTCTTGCCTTCATTGAAAACTCATTCTTGCCATCGTCGGAACTATTTCCCCACTCGGATTGTGGGTTTCCAATAAGACAGTGAAAGCAAAAGATTTCTCCATTCATACACCCGTACCCAAATGATTCAATGAAACGAATGGTCAAGATCAATCCATTAATGCAACTATTGCATGGTCACTCTTTCACAAACAGGTCCATCACCTTAGAAGGGCCATCTAACGGACGATCGAGATTTATGATGTTACAATATTATTGTTTCACAATAACACACTTACCAAGCTGGATTTCGGGTTGACATAAGCTATAGAAATAGCAGAAAATTTCTTCCTTCATAGACATCAATCAGCAAACGAAACAAAGCTAGTGAATAGTTTATGATTGAGTATTTTATTATTGGCAAATTTGAGGAGATCCATCACCTATCACGTATTTACAAGAATGACCATCCAATAAATGGTCGACCTTAGATGGTTAGAAAAATCATTTGTTCCAACATACAAAATTGTATGGAATCATTTAATTGATACAACTTTTGTACAGGTCACTTTTCAACGACTAAATCAGTATGTGGATTGAAAAATTTACATATTTTCATGAGATTAAACTTATTTCCAGTGTATGATGCAGATATTAATGTTAAAAAAATAAAGAAAAAAAAACCCTTTTGCATGACTACTCATCCACGATGACGAAAGTCATCGGACAAATGATTTACATTGATGGCATTATAACATTCACATGTTTCACATTAAAACATGCTTACATAGTGGCATGATATCATTTTTCCTTGAAGGATGCTAAAACAGTATGAACTTTGGGGATAAATTTTACCCTAATTGAGTAATTAGAGCTTCTAATCATGTTGTGATATTTACCACCTATAGATATCGCAAAGTCTTATGTCTATTCCATCTGCACTCTTAGATACACCGTTGTCTCCTCTATACACAGACAAATCACGTACCCACCTATTCACATGTGTGCTTCTTAATCATTACAACAAAACAATCAACCCATGCACATACTCCTGCTCCAGCCTTGTCTCTTGCTGTACTTAAATTTTTAGGTTTTTCTAGGGATTTAGGGTCTAGAATGTAGGATTAGTCACCAATCATTTCAGTGTTTAAGACCCTACTTCTGTTTAGGGTTGAAGCTCCTGTTCAGTTCCTTGTGATTTCATTCAATGTTTTAGGATCTAGATTTTAGGGTTTGATCAGCCAAATCCCACCCAAATTCTCTATTCTGAATTTCCAAGTTTTTGGGTCTTTGTTCTTGGAATCAAATCTTTGGTGCCTTCCTCACCTCAAATTTGTATTATTTTCTTTGGTTTATGCTCTAGGGGTTTATTGTCTTACATAGTTCTCAGATTTCATTCGACACCTCATGATTTATTATTTTATTTACAAAAATACAACCAAAACGTTCCCACCTAAACCTACTGTAGAATTAGATACTGAAATCTCAACATTGGTCACAGTAATAGTAATATGTGAAGTGTATTAGGTTGTGGTCCAAAGACAAAAATTTAGAACTCAATTAGTATTTTCTTTCAAAAAAATTGAACTAATCATACCAATGGTGATATGAAAGAGTAGACAAACGGAACAAGTCAAAAATTAAGTGGTATTTTATTAGATTGAAGGTGACTTAGTGCTTTATCAGTTTGATTATAACACGCGTCAAAAAAAACCTTGACACGTCTAATGACCCTCTGTGTCTTATCTCACCTACCAATGGAATTGATGATGCTATCGTCCAATTTTCTTCTGTTCTTTTCTCATTGACTAGTTGACAAATTGTACAAATAAGATGGAAAATATAAGGTAGATTGGAGTTAATAAAAATAATTTATGTTTCCCAATGTCCTGTGAATTTTTAAAAAATTGCTATAGAGGTTACAGTTTTTAATGAAAAATAATAATCAAATTAAACTATAATTTTTAATTAGGAAAGTTGACAACTAAAGGAATATACACAATAAAAATTATCAGTGACGAATCAATGAATAAAGACTTTCCTCTAATACCCTGCCAAAAATTACAATTTTGCACAACTACACAAATATTAAACTTAAAACAATGGGCTATACTTTAAAAAGAAAAAAACCCTAAATAAAACTACTTTAAAAATTCATCGTTCGTGTTCATTTCATTAAATTTTTACTCTTCTTTGGTTGGTATAAGAAAATGAATCTCTTTGCTTGTCAAGAATTCTTGGTAAAGAAGCTCTTTCTCCTTCATTTTCTAGTGAAATGCTGCTTTGGGAAGTATATTTTGATGTAGCACTTTGAGTCAACATATAAGAGGAAATATTGATGTCTATGGAGTAATTGTTAATCCTTTGATGATTATCTTAGTTGAATGTAAATTCTTTGGTTTAGGGCCTTGTCAGTAGCAAACAAGTTGGAGTTTAAGAAGATTCTCTCTATGATTTTGATTGTTTCTCACATGTGATACAATGGAAGTTTTATATTTTTATGTGTAAGGAAGAATTCTTGTAGAATAATCACACTACACGATACTAAACTAACATGATCTTAAACCTCATTAACATTGTTGATAGTAATTAAAATATCATTATCAACCTAAGATCCTATTTATGTAGCATAATGATGATGTGTACGCGTTTGTGTGGACCCAATTTTTAAACCACATATCAAGAAAAAGAACCAAAAAACTTTTATGACACAATCACAATGACAGACATACTGAATTTGGCAATATGCGGACTGTTCTCAAATCTATCATGATATTTTGGTGACAAATAAAAAAAACTTCTGCTATTTATTTATTCCTTAAACATTATTTCAATAGCTCTTGAGATGACACCCGAGACGCGTGGCCTCTAAGATGATCACTTATAATTATGTCTTAACCTCAATATTAATTTACCATATTTACTGTGTATTTCCATCTAATCTTGTGATTGTCAATGTTAGGACCGGTATCAGTCTAAAAGGCTAACCAAATTTTAACAAGTGGTCTCCGAGGCATTTCTCGAAGTTATGCATGTGGACTCAAGGGATTCCTAGCATGACGGAGTCTGTTCGTTTATCCGTCGAAAAACCTCATTCGAAAAGGACATTGTTGGAACAGCGAACGAGTCTCACATTGATTGCGAAGGAGGAGATTTAGACACTTATAAAAAAAGCGGATCAGTTCACCTAATAAGCTAACCTTTTAGACTGAATACTCAGTCCTAACAGTCAATGCCAATCAAGTTCTTCTTTTTCCAATTCCATATTATCATCATTAAATTATTGATAAGAACTCATTAAAGGATTTGACTAAAGAATATTATTAAATTGAATAGACTGACAAATAATATGTTTTTTTTATCACTGCTGTAAATGTTTTCTGTTTTTTGTCTTGATCATCCTTTCTATTATTATGACACCTATATATTTTGTTTCTTTCCATTTTCATCAAACAAAAATAATCAATTATAAATTATTATAGGATTCTTGTGACTTACCAGCAAAAGGTCACGTGAGCTGAACTTTGGAAAGTACATTCACATGCAAGAAAATAAACCAATTAAAGTTCAAAGAGGAGAAAACAAGATCCTTGTTGTGTGTGGTAAGAGCATAATATCCTTTAGGTATTATAAAGATACAGAAAGGGATAAGTTAAAGAGCAAGACACGAAGTTTGGTTTGAGTACATGCTTGCATATATTCATTGGAGTACTACACAATGATGGGTGTGGTGGGACCATCCGGGCGGACCAGGAAGATTAAGGGTTCAATGGGAAATAGTTCTTATTATTCTGTTTATTGTCATTTAATTTTATAGGAATTCCATCATTCTTGAGTCCCAGACCCCTTATTCACGTCATCTCCTATGATTACAAATACTAGTCAAAATGAAATATAAGGGGTCCAACATTGGCATAATAAGAAATGTTGGGCAAAATCCATTTCAATCTATCTGAAGGAAAAATAGCAAAACGTACAAAATTTTACGTGGTTTAGCCAAAGCATACATCTATCAATAACAATTGGAAAATTTCACTAATTTGAAAAAGAGATACAAGATACAAAGTTTCTATGCAACTCTCTCAGATATAAGGATTTCTCCTCTCCTTTTTCTCTCTACACAACCGAACCGAGAGCCTTTCTTTTTTCTTTTTTCTCTTTGGTTTTTCATCACAACTCACGCTCTCTCTCTCGCCGCTCTCTAAATTATTCCTCTGTATTTTGCAAAAACACTCCAACGATGAGAAGTGAGAGGAGAGAAGAAAGAACAGTAAAAAAAAAATCTAAAATTTAAGGGATTAATTTTGTATTCTCTCAAATCGAGCCAAGAATCTGTTAGGACATGGGTATCAAGCCAAAAAAACTAGTCTTTTAGGTGAAGTGACCCAATTCTTTTATAAATCCCTAGATCTCCTTCTACACTTCTAATGTGAGACTCGTTCACCAGCACCAACAATCCGCCCTCCCCCAGTCATCCCGCCCGCCTAGAGGATCTCGCGAGTCCACATGAGATTGCCTAAAATCTTGCTCTAAAACCACTAATTAGGACTTGAGTATCCAGTCCAAAAGACTCTTGTTAGGACCTAAGTATCCAATCCAAAAAACTAGCTCTGTTAGGTGGAGTGACCCAAGTCTTTTATAAATCTATAGATCTCCCTCTACACTTCCAATATGGGACTCATTCCCCAACCCCAACAAAACAAACATAAATATTGTTAAATAGTGGTACTATTAATAGTACAAGTGAAATCGAAATTTCAGATAAAATTTATTTAAATAGAAATTAAAAAATTGGGTCTGACAATAAGCTCAAATGGCTGAAATTCTGGCCAACATTCATCATCTACTAAAGACCTGGAATTTGGATGCCTGACATTTCAAACTCAAGTCATAACCCATGATGTGATGATCAAACCACCAATCTGCTAAGCTCATGAACATTGTTGAGATATCCATGGATGAATAAGTCTAAATTATGTTGCCTCTTTTAATCCCCATTAAAATGAATTTTCAAATTTGCCCTTACTTCTCTCCTCACCTCTCTTTTCTTCTTTTTCAAAAAAAAAGGTAAATTTGAAATTTTCTTTTAAAGGAGGTACACCATGAGAAAAAATAGCATTGCAAAAATCAATATATATATAAATAATATGCAACATGAAATTAGAAAAGTATCTTTAACCTTGAGAATCCTCAATTAGGGTCCGGTGTATAATCCAAATGAATGCAAAATACAAAGCATCTTAATAATCCAAAGTACTTTTATGTTTTAAGAACTTACAATTGTTGGAATGTTGAATTAGTCTCATATTGATTGTGAATGGAGAGATCTAAAAATATATATATAGAACTTAGGTCGCTTCACCTAATGCATAGTCTTTTAGAATGGGTACTCAGTTGTAACAATAATTAAAGTCATGGTGTCCAATATAGATTGAATATGAAACAAGCTTGAACTGGTATAGTATATAGTTGAGAAAGAGATCGAAATACTCCCCTACATCCAAATGAAAAGAACTTGGCATATTGTTCTTGATAGTTGGGGATATTCTAACCATGGCAGGTCCACGTTGTTTGGTCATCAAATGGATGGCATGGATTGACCATATCCCAGCATTGGTGGGTCCCACAAAGACAAAATCAAGGGCCCAAGGACAGTAAACAGAGCTGAGGATGGTGGTGAGAAGGAGAAGGAGAAGAAGAAGTAGACATTATTATACATAAGTTGGGAGGAGGAGTCACTTTCAGAGACTACATGACTTTATAAGCTGAGAAAGTCACTTTCGAGTGGTTATGGTCTTATGATTCTCTCATCACAACATACACACAGCTTTCCAACTGTACGTGTTTGTTGCCTTTCAACATTCACGAACCTGACCTATCACCCATTTCTTGGTGTGGAATGAAAGAGCAGCTCCTAGTATTTGGTGGAGAGCATGAAGAAAGGCATCTTTCTACAATTTTCTATCACTAATTACATTTCCCAATTAAGTGTGGATCAAGTGTAATTAATCACTTTTCCAAAACAAAATCAATTCCACCATCATCTAATTGTACCCAAAGTTTTCTAGTGAATAAATTTCGATGAAGAGAAAATTTCTAGGCGATAGCTTAACAACTTGATTGGAGGATAAAATAATAGGAATAGTGTAAAATAACACACAGATTTGATAAACACGTGGCAAGTCATTAATGAATCTCAACGTACAAGAGTTAGGCCAACGAGATTTTTCAATTCAGACTCTATAACGAGACTTGCCATTAATAAAATATGGTGTTAGATAGGTGATTACACAGATATAGAGTGAGTGAAGTTTCATTGCCAAATGATCGTTTCAAATATATAATCTTGATCTTTAAAAATTCATAAATATAATTCATTGATTTTTTTTTAAGTTTTAAAATTAAAGACTTATTTTACTAACATGATTTTTCATTCCAATATTAATGAGTATTGGGGATAATGGCAGAAAGGACTTGATAACGATGGAAGAAAAGTAGTTTGGATCATCCATTGCCATTCCCTTGCAAGAGAATGGCTACCATACAAGACTTAAGTACTTCTCAAAGGTAAGACACATCTACATGATCGGTCATTTTTCTCAACCAAAATTAGAAATTCCTCTTTTTTTTCGTAAAAGCATGTGAAGTGAATTCACTTTTTTTCATCAATTCTTATTGTAGCCAAACGGACAAAAGAAGGCCTTGGTGACCCATTGAAATTGAAGTAATTTTCATAAATTATTCTTATACTATAATAGCTATAATGTTTGAGGTTTATACAGATTTACTCTCTTTTTTTCTCTTCTTTTTTTGTTTATAAGTTTTAAGTAAATGGAACCTTAATTCCATCATTCTCAAAAAAAAAAAAAAATCTAATAATTGAAAACCCATCAATTTCTTCACATGATGAAAATGAACCCCTTTAGCCGTCGTGGTCCAAAAGCCTTCTAAATTAGTAGATGCTTTTTTTATTATTATGGCTTAGGTGAACCTAATATTTTAATTGATGCAAACATAAAGAAGAAGAAAAATCAAATATGGCTCTAAATAGAGCCCCACATTGGTTATAGACAACTTTCCATCCACAATAAAAGATGCTATTTTGAGAGTCACGACGTCCTCAAGAAAATTTCATGTTGTAGGATGGCGGCAATTTTTTTATTGAATAACTTTTTTTTAATTTTTGAAGATTAATTAATTCTGGCTTTTCATATCAGCACTAATATAAGAAGTGTAATTCTATTTTAATATAAAATCTCTTTAAACAAGTCAGAGATGCAATGAACTTAAACCAAAGTTTTATTCAAAGGATAGAGTGACGTGTGAAACAAAATTTAAATTAATCGAAGCAAAAGCCTTATATAAAAGCCATACACTAAGTAAGATTTCTACCTAATCCTTTTTGTTAAAGAAAAATTATCCAATGATCATTTTCTTCGTATATAAACTCTCTCTGTGTCATTGTATGAGTATAGATAGACTTGAAAGATATTTTTTAAATGATATTTCTCATAAAAATCAGATTTGTTGAATTTGAAAAGCTATCATTTTGAACAATCAAAATGGGTTAATTTTTTAAAGATACTTAATCCAACAATGAAGTCAACTCGAAATTGATTCAAATTGAGTATAGATACAATTCACACGGAAAGTTGATGGGTATAAGAAGAAAATATTGTGATTGCAGATCATGATAGACCCCACAATGGAGCTCAAATGGACATATCGTCAGGCTGAGGTTTTATCATTGCAATGAAGGGTGAGGATTAAGGAATTATACAGGAGAGAAACAAATTCATAAAACCTAGTTTATTTTATTTTTGGGACCCCATGATGTGGACTAATGTGGTCCATGTGTGCTTTCATGTGACACGATATTTCACATCATCAGTAGGCCAGAAATATGGACATAAACTGAAATTTTAAGCCCTTAAGTTCCTATCTTACTCTCAGAAGAAATCCTTGTTTTTATGTGTTCAATTATGTGAATCTTGTCTCGTATACTGTCTAGAATCAACAGGATAAGCAACTCGATTGATAATTTATAATACAAAGAAGTGAATCTTGTTTACCTTTTTTATATTGATTTCAAAATAAATAAGTTCAATAATTATTATTTACTATGTAAAGCTTTTACAATAAGTAGATCTAATGAATATTTTTTTCTCTCCTCAACTTTGAAAAAAAATTTTAAGAAATTATTTTCTTTAATTTAAAATAAATAAAGAAATATTTCTAACAATCTATGGAATATGCTTGATACTTGTTTCTCTATGATATTTTTATAGCACACCAAGTGTTCTCTTTACGAATACTCTTTTATGTGAGTTTAGATAGTTGAACACTCCAAGAATAATATAACAAAGATTAACTTAATTCAACCCAACTCTTCAAGTTTTGAAGTTCCACAAGTATTTACATGTTTAAACTTGTTCCTATATGATATCTTATAAAAAAAACTTGGGTTGGGTCGAGTTCGGTCATTTATAAACACGATTGATTCAGATCTGTTCAGGTAATTGAGTTGGGTCAGATTGACCCAAATTCTAATTTGGATTTGATATTTTGGGTCAAAAATGAGCTCAATCCAAGCCCAAGTCAACCTAAATCTGAATTTTTTCAGTTATTTCATGTGGACTCAGGTTAATTCTTACTCAAGTTTCATCTTCATCTCTAGTTGATGCCTAATATCAATTTCTCGAACAAAACACAAACATGGGAAAATGATTTTTTTTCCTAGGAAAATGATGAGAAAACAGAGTAGGGAACTAACATGGGAATTTTTAATCAAGCATGTCCTAAGTGTCAACTCCTCTACATAAATGAAGTAGTGCAACGTGGACTCATTTTGGGCCTGGAACAATAAGCTGCAGTTTAAAATCAGGTTGGGCGTGGAATGCACTAAAACCCCAAGCTCGATACGAAATTACTAATGAAGGGATTCCGAAAATTCCAAAAGTCCAAGTTTTGTTTACCCTATAGAATATAGATTTATTATTCAATTACTATATATAAATTTGAAATTTATTTATATATTATATAGTTTGACAACAAATCTTCTGTAGGTCCAATTTTGGACAAATAAAAGCCCAAACATATAAATTGGGCTTAAATGTAGGCCTAAGCCTTGCAAGTACAAATCAGGCTAATCATGGGCTTGAAATCAAGCCAATCCAACTCAGGGCCTGAGCTCAGGACTTAGACTTAATGAACTTGGTTTGTATGACGCAGGCTCAAAACTAGGCCTGGCCTCCTCAATTTGTAAGCATAATTGTCATTACCTAGAAAGTGCTCCCTTTAATTATTTTTTAAAAAATAGAAGTGCCTAAATTAAAAGTCTTGGCTACTTCTAAATGCAGTAAAGACACTTTATGAATATGGAAGGATATTTTAACTTATATATCAAAAAAACAAAAAAAAATGGTCTGATATAAGTTGGCACCGGCTTGTCCGATATTTTGGAATGAGCTGAAAACTAAATCTCAAATTCCAGCCTGCTGACAGCCCCGTTACAAAGGCCCAGCCAATTTCTGCCCTCAAAATTCTAATTTTTTACAACAGATCTGATGAATATTTAATCGAAGCCCTGTGATTACAACTTGATTATTTCGTTAATGGTACAAGAGCATATTGATTAGGTCCATTCAAGCCCAATCAATCTCTAAACAGGATTTATCTTGGAATATATACCGATTTAGAATTGATTAATTGCTGCCCAAATCCAATTCAGGAGGTCAGGTAGTTTGGTCCTTGGATCTGCATCTGGCCCGCTGCCTGCTGGCCTTGCCTGTTTTTTTATTAAGCAGGTGGGCTGAAGGGCCATCAGACCTCGCCAGAGTCAGATCCAACTTTCCAATAACATTAGTGGGCAGACTTGGAGTTGTCTTTTAGGCCTGTTGGGTGGTCAGGTCCATTCAAACAATTACCATTTCATTCACAGTGTAGAAACAGGCGGGCTGAATCCAAGCCCATTGACAGCCTTATTTCCATCTTTCTGTGTCTATGAGGACTTTGTTTAGATGGATGACGATAAGCAGTTCTGAGGATTAAATCACAATAAGTCACGATAAGTTGGAGAGATTGTTAGAAATCCGTCTCAAGAAATAAGAGTTCTGAATTTGATTCCCACTCTTAAAGAGTCACTTCCTGTATAAGTACCTAGTATATGTGGTTAAGAAAGTTTGCACATGCTCCAAAAATTAGTAACATGCTCTAAGAGGCCTCGACACTTTGGTCATAAAAAAAAAGAGGATCAATTACTTACAAAGGCTCTAAGTTGATCTGGTTCAAGTTCGTAGGAGTCGTAATGGGTCAGATTCCTTCAACATCAAAGTATAATAGATATTGACATGATCGAAATCTAACTATCAATAGCTCTCTTCGGACAAACTTAATTATTTTATCGATCAATGTGAACCTGTCAATTCACGAGCAGAATAATCAATCGATTTGAAATTGAGTTTAAATAGTTGTCGTCATCATGAAATGCTAAAGTTCCATCTATATATGATTGACATTTTTATTTTATATCACCATTTGACTCTATTATGAACTAAGTTACTAACTCTATGACGTATCACGTTTTTCTTTCTCTCTTCCTATCATGTTTTTATTTGTCTAACTCTCATCTTTGTACTTGTGATATTGGAGTCTTTCAATTCTACTTTCGAAAGCCGTCTCAAGTCTTCTACTTACATAACTAAACTATTTTAGACCAATTTTTTATTGTCAACTACTAAACATATCTTTAAATTGTCCTTAATAAAATCATTTTTAACTCTATCTTTTAAAATTAGGCTACGATCGAACATGACATGTATAATTTTTTTCTTAATAATCAAGGTATCAAGGCTTTTTAGAGTATCTGCGTAATCCTCAGGACATATACAAGTCTTCTTACCTAAACACATCGAGTAACTTACGGAGAGTGGCCCTTTGAATGGAGTGGGAATCAAATTCTGACTCCTATTTCTTGAAGTGAGTTCTTAACGATCTCTCTAACCTTTGGGTTTAACATAACATATATTAATTGATTTAAATTTTAATTTAAGTGTCACATCAAATTTACCGTCCCTAGGAATTCGTATCTAACAAGGGATTTACTTAGTGGTGTCCACGTGAAGGAGGGGGATCAGTGGTCAATGGAGTGACACCATTGATGGTACACATCCAAGTTGCTGCTTGCATCATATATGAATGCGATGAAATGAATGGGAAACTCAAACAAGGTATAAATGTCATCTAAAATTGATATTTCGGCTTCAGGGGACAAAAATTCTCCGGCTCAATTATTACCCTGTCGGCCCTTTTAAGTTAGGTATTTTTCATTTAAAAAAACTCAAAAACCTAACATTTCAAAAATATTGGATAATATTAAATTATTTTTTAATTCTGGCCAATATATGAAGCTAAGAAAGTAAGCAAATAGGCCTTAACAATAGAAGATGTCTAGAATCCTGACATTATTATAATAAGACCTGCGGAGGGCCTAAGCATAATAAGGCTTGGGTCCAATGGTCATACTAATGTACGACCTAGGCCCTAATAGATGAATGTATAAGAATGCAGCTGCCCAACAAGGGAAATAAGAGCAGCTGCCACTATCCAAAGTATCCAATCTATTAATTTTAAATGGCTAATAATTTAGACATACTTCTCATTTGCGCACGTTCGAAATTGGGCTTGTTCTTGGACCTTGACCATGGACCAACTCACTTGATCCCAATTTATACAGATGAGACCTATCCAGGCTCAGAATGGGCCTGATTTTGTGGATATGGTTCTTTGGATAGGCCACATTCTTGCTCTATAGATGTAATCGAGGAGAACCCTGTTCTTCTAACTTTCACTTAAACAAGCAAAATTCCTATTCCTATGGCGATTATTTTGAATGGACTTCATTCTTCCAACAATCGGGAGGTGTGGGGGAGAGAGAGAGATGTTACAATTTCAAGATCCAAGCCCAAGCCTGACTATTCATGAAATAAACTTAGAATATGCATGGTTTCACAAATAATGGAAATAGAACAGAATAAATGAACTTGGGCTTGGGCTTGGACTGGGTTCAAGTTTTTCCAGCCCATAGGCCAAAATCAAACAGGCAGAGCTGACACTCACAATTTTAACTTGGGCTTGACTAAGAAAGGCCCGCGGGAATGAACTTAATTTTAGAATTTGGGCCTGGGGTTGCGCCCTACATTTTATAACTCAGAAATCTGGAGTTTTACAAGGGGCCAGTTGGTTGCACAACCTTGCAATAATTTTCCAAAATAAACTAGTGGCCTGTAATGCGTGGATAGATTTTCTTTAAAAAATTAAATGATTAAAGAAAACTATTCTAGCCCACAAAAATCATTTAAGTCAATTTCAAACTACAAACACTTTCATAATTTAGATTGGACTGAATGATACAAATACTGATTCTGATGGAGCCGGTTGGTCCTCCACAATTTTTAAAAACTCCATTTCTAGCATAAGAACATTGTGATTTGACTTGAGCCGAATGTTTTGAATGAGTGACCTTGATGGTTTAATTAGGGCCACAAGGGTTTGGAACATGAATATGGTAGAGGTTATTTTCTCTTTTGCACTTTGTTGATATCTAAATAAGAGAAAAGCATGAAAATCAAAAGTTTCTAAATACGCCACAGTATGGAAAAGAGTCAAATCAGTTGATTTCTTGGGACCTTTGATTGCGTTAAGATTGGGTATTTATTCATGTTAGGTGGAGTGACTTATGTCATTCGTAAAGCTCTAAATCTTTCTCTACACTTCTAATATGGGACTCGTTCGCAGTTAGTCCAAACAATATCCTCCTCGAATGAGGTCAGCCATCCCATCGGCCTATGGGATCTCCTTAGTCCACATGAGGTAACCTAAGACTTAACTCTGATACCACTTCTTAGGACTTATATATACATCCTAAAAGACTAGACTATTAGGTGGAGTCACTCAAGTCATTTATAATCTCTAAATTTCCCTCTACACTTCAAATGTAAGACTCGTTTGCATCCAGCTCCAACAAATTCTTGATAATAAAATTCAAACGAACATAAGAAATAAAATAGTTAGAATTTAAAATATTAAGCATTTTTTTTTAATTTTAGAGAGGACATCCTTAACATTATTAATATTATATCTAGCTGATGTGAATCTCTTAAATCATATATTTTCTCATGTTATCTTTTATCGAGGTATTTAAAGGGTAGCTCAACGGGTGGTACGCTCAAGAATCAAAGGTCTCATTTCGAATTTCATAATCACCTAATGCTCATTACTTATAGGAGGTTATAAGCCTATGGAACTTTATCCAATGCCTTTGTGTTTGAGGAGAGATATGGGTTTTGGATTCTTCATTAAAAAAACAAAAAAAGTTTAAAATTATATCATGCTTTAATTTAGGAATATCTCAGCGCGTTGCAGCCTGAATCTGAACTGGTGATGGATGGATGTGTATTGGCCTTTAACTTTTGATACATTGCGTTGCACAATGCCCACTCCGTTTTTTTCTCAGAGTAAAATAACACATGGAAAAAAAAAAAACATACATGAGATATTCCTAAATTAATGTCTAAGTTAGTAAATTGATAGTTAGTTTTAAATTGGACCAGTCTTATTTCATACATATATTCAAAAGGTTTTGGCCGATTTAGTGACAAAGCGTACAAGTAGAGTAATTTGTTTATTCATTTAATTGTGATGACTATTTCTAAATCGATTTCTAAATAATAGCTGGCTAACAGTAGGGCAACTTCTTCATTAGATGCACCTAAAATATCCGAACATGGGACCTTCATTCTCAACGGTTAATTAATGATCTTTAAAAATGGTTTACAATGATACAACCTGCATTAAGAACATCGTTTGGATGAATGAATTACATGTCCCCTTTGTACTACAAAGGAAAATCAATTAAGTAGTTAATTATTTAAAGCTATATGTCACACTCCTTTTTCTATTAGATAAATATAAAAGATAATAGATGAATAAATAAATAAAATCAAAATTATATTTTGTATGATTCTTCTTATTTTATTGTTATTATCTTAGTTTTAAATTAAAAATATATAATTACACTTTTTAATGAATACATTAATTAATCGAGACAACACCCACCATCAGATGAAGCTGTACTGATGTATCAAATTTCAATAATGAAAGAAAATGACTTCACTACACAGGTCGGTGAAAATTAGTCCCACAACATTGATGTGAGGAAAAGTTTCCATCCACTTGGGACAAATATTCTTCCAATACAAAATAGGTTTTACATATTTAAGTGTGTTGATAGGTAAACATAGAAATACGTAATTTATAAAGTTTTTTTGTAATTTAATTATTCTAACTATGCAATTTTGGTATTTAAATTTTAATAAATTCTATATTATGAATTATAAAAAGCTAAAAATTAAAAGATAGAATAATCAAAAGAAGAAAAACTTTGAAGATAGTATTATAATAAATTGGTACTTGTATAATGCTTTTCGTAACACAACGTGAATCCCAAAATTCATCTAAAAAGAAGGCCTAGCATTAAATCTTAATATGAAAAAAATTAATTAGAAATTTTCTTTTATACCAGAGTCGGTTAAGTAAACCATTTTAAAATAACTGATAGAAGTTTAGAGTTTTTATTTCTTAAATTAGACAATCAAATCATTTTAAAATAATTAATAGACTCTTGATAACTTTATCTTATTTTTCAAAGTCACTCATTCTTACACGGGTCAAATCTGTTATGAGATATAGAATAGAGTGAAATTCTTATTTTATTTTTATCGATATATCATTCATAAAGTATCAATATATTGATTATATGTCGCTTTACCTGTACAGATTGTACAGATACTTAATGAACATTACCCATAGATATCATTACAAAAAAACCTCACAAAGAAGTTATTGATTTTACGTAACAAAAAAATTATTATATTTATTAGGTCAGCCAGGGATTGCCCTTTTTTTCTTCCTCGAGAGTGGAGACTAGGGAATAGGGATGAACTCACCAGTGACGGCATAGTTGGCCCGAATGCCCGATATTTTGTTAAGAGAAACCTTAAATAGACGTAACAAAGTTATTGCCCGCTTGGAGTTCTACTTATTTTGATATTTTTCCTATATGATAAAGTTAAAATAATCTCATCAAATTAAAAAAAAAAAAAAAATCATTTATTTTTATTATATTTTTACTTTATTTATATACAAATATTTAAGATTACCATCAAACCAAACGAAACTTTGTTATTCGTTTATTAAGCAGTTGTGATTTTTTCCATATTAGTAAAAAAAAAATAAAAAAATCTTCTAAAAAAAGTATAACAAAATTTAATATTTACTTTGATAAATTTGAACATTTTAAGATGATGCTAATATACCACTATTAAAAAATAGGAAAATTCGTTTAAAAATTACTAAAAAAATAAGAAAAAGGAATGGATTTGATCCACTCTTTATGACTAAAAGTGTGTAATGAGAGTTTTTATTTTTAAAGAAATGATACCTGACCATGATAAAATTAGATTCTAAATCTCTCCTATCTAGTGGTCAAATTTAAATTTTATAATATAGATTTTTTATATAAATATTAGAAATATATAACTTGAATTTTTTTTAAATATTCTATATATTAATAGATGAAGGCATCATATATGCATGTAGAAAGAATAAAGAAAAAGAAAAAAAACCGATAAATGAAAAGAAACTGTCCACATAAAGACAAACAAACTGCAACAAGTCATACTATAATAGTATAATGGACTCAAGTAAGATCATTGTATTCTTTTCATTCACCAACATAGAAATATTTTTAAATTCTTGAAGAAGTGGTGCATGATGCACACTTGGTGAGATTACTTCTAACAACTGTCATAATGGATTTTATTGTACCTCTGAACAATATGTTATTATGCAAAAATTAAGAAATCTATCTTAAGAAAGAACACTTAAACAAGATAAAGATAATGTTCTAAGAAAAGAATAACTCGATCACCAATACATATATAATCCAAACTACACCAAATTATAACACACCAGTTTTATAATTTATTCTATTGCAACTTATTACGTCTCTTGTTTTAATAATTTATACATTTAATTGAATAGTAAATTATCAAAATTTGATATTTTTTTTGAGCGGTGTTACACTTTTCAAACCATTCTTTTTGCTTGCGGATTAATAAATGAATTATTCTTCTTCTTGTTTGTGAAAGAGTAGCTAACACATTTCTATCTCTTGATTTACTTATAAGCTATAACATTCGAATAAATAGCAATACAACATAGTTATTATAAAATAAATAGAATCTCCAAGATATTTACGTTAAATAGGAATTGTGTAAATTATGGAGTTTCTTAATGTAGCCCGACTTGAGGAGTTGGAGTCGCATCCTCAAAGGCAAAAGCAGCATGGCATGGCCATGGCCAGGCTGAGGAGTCCTCACACCTCCGTCATATTTTAATTTTTATACGTACCAATACTTCTCTATTTTGACCAAACTCTCACCCAAATATTTATAACAGACATTCAATGCACAACAGTAGAACCATAACTGTGAAAACTGTGTACGTCACCACACCTCATGCCTACGTCATTCTCATTTTTTAGAGTTTGGCAAAATGCAAGGTCTTTGGAATGCCACGTGTCATTTGCTAATAAAATCTACTCGCTTTCATTTATGCCGTGGAAATGACATGCCCACGTATTTTGTTTCGTCCTTTTTCATTAAAGTAGTTTTCTACTTCTCTAAGTAGCAAAAAAGTCTTGTTTACCGTCTGTGCGCGGGATCGGTCTCTAATGCCAATCAATTAAGGGTGAATTTTGGGTCGGATTTTAATTAAAGTCGTATAATTTGACTTGAGAAATTAGTAAATTTGGGTTTATATATTTGTATATTTCAATCGAGTCGAGTTAAAAAAAAAAAAGAAATTATAACAGTTAAAAAATTTAAGATCAATCTGATTTGATACGATGTATTCCAAGTCAATCCAAATGTATCAAGTTATAAATAGTAATGGCTATGGGTGAAACTTGAGTCGGGCCAGCACTTGAGTTGAGTAGAGTCAGGTCGGGTTGAGTAATTTGAGTCAACAATTCGAGTTGAGTCAAATTGGGTGCAATAAGTTTTGATATGAGTTAGACTAGGTTTATTAAAACCGGTCCAACCCATCCGAATTTCAGCTCTATAATCTATTAGCAAAAAATCTAAGGAAATTTGATATTTTAGTAATTTGATTTTAAAATTTACATTTTTGGGTCCGATACATAGAGAACTATATAAGTAGTTATTTTTGGGTCCGATATATAGAGAACTATATAAGTAGTTACTTTAGTAAGTTTTACCTCCATCTGATGACTCTATCGCTTGATTTTAAACTTTTAAAAGTTAATAATTTATACTCACTAAAATTTAGAGACTAAAATCATATGTCTTGAATCATAATATACTTCATATCTAAATAATTATCTATCACACAAACTTAAATTTACAAGACTCACGATCTATTTAGTGATATATCTCATTAGTAATCTCATTAATAAATTTCAACCTAACTCTTTAATTAAATATCAATGTCCACGAATTTACTGAGCACAGAGATAGGGAAAAAGGAAATTGCAAGCACAATTGAATGTGGGGCTATGTAATATTTATTTCAATCTATTTATAGTTCCTTAATTTTTCATGGATTCAATTCAGATCTAGGCCAATAGATTTCCTTTTCATCTCGTGGGTAGATTGAACTCTTAAAATTAAAAGAAATTCATTGATAGTTTAAAATTTTAGAAACCAAATATTTAAGACTAGCTTGATTTGATGTGATTTAATAAACAATCTTTACAAATGTCTCTTGATTTTGAAAAAACATTTATGTAGTCGTGTAGATCAACACTTCTAGTGAAAGAAGTTTGTGAAGTTGAAGATTCTGTTCTTCTATTTTAAGACCTCATTGAAAAGTATGAGGAAAGAGCTTTCCTTCATTTACTCTGTTGAAAGCTCAAAGACAAGAATTCATGGACTTGATAAAACAAAATTTCACACTTTACCTTCTCGTATCGAGATATTCTTGAGAGATACATTTACATGGAGATAAAACTCTAAAGAAAAAACTTGAAAATAATGTACTTGAATACAAATATATCCTTGATTTGATGTTGGCTATTGGATTTACACATTTTCTTTTCTAAATTCAAAATGGGTCTTGACTGGTTGGATTGAAAGTATTTGTGTGATACTCCAATTATGCAAGTGCCAAGCCAGAAACACTCGTTTAAATAGTGGGTCGTGATTCGAGCACTCTGTTTTTTATAGAATCGCCTACTCTTGGTAGAATATCTGATTCTATAAAAAATTGATCGTGTCAGAATCAAAATCTATAATCAACTCGATCTCTCAAAAAATTAAGAGACAGATTGTATTGATCATAGAAATTTATATGTTAAACTTTGCGATTTCGAAGGTAGAGGACGAAACTAAGAAATGTTCCAAGAGAGCAGATGGATCCCATAGCATGAAAGTCTTGTTGTAGCATTGTGTTCCCATGCAGCTTGCATTTCCTTCATCACCTTCCCTTTGGTAAACAAGGCCAGCCAAGTAGCCAAATAGAAAGGAGCCTATAGAAATATTGGTGACAATAATGTTATGATTTACGCCGAAGTTCTTGGTCCCAAACAGTTCAGAAGTCGTGGAAACGGCGATGGAGGTGATTGCACCAGTACATAGGCCTATAACTGCAGTGCTGATTTGCAAGGAGAGGTCTGAGGAGTTGAGAAGCAAGAAGAAGGCCCCCACCATAGGAAACATCAGTATTACTATACTTGCAGTTCTTGAAACCATCCACCGTCTTCTGTACAAGAAGAAAACAAAAACAAGAAGTTAAGTCCATTGATCCTTTGTTGACAAAAGAGGAGGACGAAAATGATCATGATAATGACGACAATAAATACTATCAAGTGACCAGTAACAAATTTTTTTAAGTTTTTAGGCCTAAACCCAAAAGGATACGGTTCAAAAATAGTAACAAGAGTCGAAGGATGGAATAAAACAATTCTCCATTTAGGGTAACGAGTCATCTCTAAAGAAAAGCGTTAATATTCATCAAAAATTCACATCATAATTTAAGGAGGTTGGTCTGATGTTTAAGACACTCGCCTCATGAAGTGAAGTCTTGAATTTGATTTACGTTTAATTCCTCTAAGTCATGAGATTAGTCTCACCGCCAATACGGGAGACGAATACCCATATTAAAAAAAAAAAAACTCGATCACATGTACGAGAAGAGTAGAGTGAGTGACACTAATTATGTTAATTTTCATATGGATATCATTAAATTAAGTTAGAGTACATAACTATAGAATCTAAACACAATAATCTAAAGTTGGAAAAATAAAAAGAAAAGAAAAGAAAACCGTTGAAGATTAAACAAATATTGAAGTGGTTAGTTTGATCACTTCAAAAAATAATTAACAAAAAACTCATTTTAATCATGATCAAAATTACATATTCCATTCATTTTATTGGATTTGTGAAAAGAAAAGTTATTTTCATGATGTAATAAAAATACTTTATAAAAAAAAAATCAACAAAAGGGACTGTGAGTGGACCTTCAAAGTTGCACAGGAGAAGGATGAAGTGATGAACATGTGAAACAGAAGACCAGTTTTAATCTTTGAGTCAACAAGAAGTAGGAAAAGAAGAAAAGTTATGGACTAGTAATTGTCTTACTTGGAGAAAGGTACTCCATCAAAGACGGGACGAGGCGACCAAAGAACCCAAATGAAGAAGACAAGGAAACCAACGAAGAAGTCTTGGAAAGGCCTCTTGATTCAGCTATTTGACCCAAATTATTCAAAAACACCAACCCCAGTGTTGCACCAAACATGTAGACGAAAAAATACAGCCAAAAATCCACACTTCTAACCATCATTTTCAGTCCCATTTCCTCTTTTCCATCTAAACCACCTCTATCTTCATGGCCCACTTCTTCTTCACTTGGATCACAACTCTTCTCTCTCCAAAACCATCTTCATTCATGGTAAAATTGTGCACTCTCATCTCCCTATTCATCACCAATTTCCTTTTCAAAATATCTCGAACCATCGCGGCCACAGGAATCGCAAGTGGCGCAGCAAGGAGTGTCCCAAGTCCGATTGCATGGACTTGTGGGGAGGCCCAGTTAGACATAGGCCCAACGGTGCTGATTACGGCGTATACTCCGGTCATTTATAGTGATAAAAAACATACCCACAAATCCAATCTCTATAAATTTTGACCTTTCGCCTCTAGCAGTCTCAATGCCGGTGCAGTTACCAAAGAAGCCATCAGGGGCACAACTGAATTGAGGAGGAGATAAGCTCTAGCGGTTTTGATAGAAGAGGAGCTGAAAATTGCAGACCAAGGCCGTGTAGATCTTCGCGCTTAATCCCACGTAGCTAGTCGATAGCCCGACGGCAATCTGGCGGTGATCCGATGACGGGAAGTTGTGGATGGTAACGAGGTAGCAAATAGTGTTTATCCAGCAAATGCTATTTCCAGCTAAAATTGTGAGTAGAAATATTTGCCAATAATGCAGTGAAGTGACCTGGTTTACTAGGAAGAGGTATTGCACTCCATACCCAACTAGCCCAAGAAGTGAACCAATTATCAAAACTAGCCAGAGGGGAAGGTAGAAAGCGGCGAGGCCGGATAACCATCCAAATAGCTTTCCGGCGTCGGATGCAAGGCGAGATTGTTGAGCTGAACTTGGGAGATGGAGAGGAGGAGCTTGAGTGGGAAGAGTAGGCTGGGAAATTGGAGTTTGTACCATTTATGGCTTGGAGCCAGATCACACCAACTAAGCTCAGCCATTGAAGTGAGGAAGAAGGCATGGTTAAGACCTTCTGCAAGTAGGAAATATGTAGGATTTTCTTTGTTTGGTGTTCAGGTGTTGGGATTTGAGAGGAAAAAAGAAGGAAGAGAAAAGCAGCGGGTGGCGGTGATTAATGAAGAGAGTGAATGTTGTGGCCTCAGCACATGAAATGTGGTTTCTTGTTGGCCACCTCCTTAAATAGTGGAAAAGTAGTTGATCTGAATGAATTAGGCTAGCCAGATATATTAACAAATATGTTATTAAATTAATTGGAGTCTTACAATTTTAGATCTACTTGATAGGACATGGACATAGTCATGAACTTTCTAATTTTACTGTCAATCGATGATTTAAACTACAGAATTTTAGCCTTTCAACTTTGATGAGTAAAATCAAACAATAAGATCATCATATGGAGGTAAAACTTCAAAATAAAATATTCATGATTTTCTTTACATCAGATCCAACAAGATTATCCTTAAAAAATCTATTTTTACTAAGTATATTGCTAATAATCAAGACAGGTATTGGCTGTTGCAACGCCTGGATTACTTGTAGTGGATGGGCACACGCATACGTACAACACATGCATTAGAGCATCAGCTAGTAACACATATGGCCAGAATGTGTGTACCGTATAATTTTGGTTATCAGTTGAGTCCACATCAAAGTTTGTTAAATGATTGGCCACAGATAACACAAAGGGTAGCCAGCCATTTAACATTTTCTCTCCTTTTATATATATATATAGCTGTATATATAACTTGTATATAGTTTTTGATTTTTTTATTTTCTCATTTTTTTTATTTTATTTGATTATTTTGGATTTTTTTTTTTGTTTTTGGTATAATTTGTATATTAGGGCAAATAATTATTTTTTTTCTTTAATTTATTATTTTATTTTTTATACAAAAAATAAAAATAACTCTTTACCTTTTGATTTTTTTTCCTTTACATTTGTAAACAAATATGTATGTCTTTTTAATTTATTTAATTTCTTGTGAGAAAATATGTATGTTTTTTAATTTATTTAATTACTTGTTAGAAAATATGTATGTTTTGTTAATTTATTTAATTACTTTTGAAAAAATATGTAATGTCTTTATATTTATTTTCTTTTAAATTTGTTAAAAAAATGTACATAAAAAATAATAATAAAATATTAAAAAATAGCTCTAGTTAACACTATACCGTGTGGCGAGGCTGGCTAAAAATTATAGCCAGCCATATCATCAAGAAATATTATTTAATTATATGGCTAGCTAAATTATGTGCCACAACCAACCACAATTGGACATACCATACCAGCTGCCCTTATCATAGTTGTTTTAAAGTTCTAAATCTATTATTTGTTAGATATAGTTAAATTATTTTTTGAATATTTTAAAATAAAATCTCGAAAACAAAAGGGTTAGAGAATTTCACTCTTAAGAATTTATAAAAAGTTTGGGAGTTCATTATATTATATTTTATTATTTATAATTGTAATTTAGTGTGTAAAATATTTTATTACTATTTTTATATTTTTGTGTTTTGAATCTTAAATTTTAGATTTTATAGCTATTTTTTTTTAACTCATCTTTTATTAATTGATCATTTTTTTATGACATCATGCTGATGTCACATATTTAATCAAAATCCAGCCTCAATTGAATTTTTTTTATCTGATCCAACCTTCTCCTTTAGATTTATAGGTTGATTTTTAAGTGTGAATTTTCAATTGCACAGACATCAAATTAGACTGAGCAGTAGATTTGTGATTAGGAAATTTTGACTAAACCCTTGTTTAGGAGATGTGGCCGATACTGATTGAGGTTATTTTGACAGGACGTCATAGGGTGGAAGGTTATTTTGACAGGTGACGTCATAGGGTAAGAGTGGGTATGAATGGCAAGAGCAATGGTAATGGGAATTGATGATTGTGAGATTTAATGAAATTACTCAATTAGACAGAGTGACAGACAGTCTGAAATGGGCCTCATTAGGTTATTTTAGACTTTTACTTTTAACCATTGTATAGTTATTTTTTCATTAAATGTCTGAACTTGTTGGATGTAGGGATGAAAAAAATGTCATTGAAAACAAGGTAAGTCTACAAGCTTCTTACCGCATGAAAGTTTCAAGTTTTGAAATTAGGAAATTTTGTTATGCAAAATTAACCTTTCAATAAATATATAGTGATATTAATTAAGCTTCGTGCTATATGACAAAATTTCATGAATAGATTACGAAAAATAATCAATTACAAGATATCTCGATCATAATAAAGTCAAGAATTGTGTCCCTACTTAGTTATGTACACAAGAGTTTTATATTTTAAAATTTGAAACTCACCTATTGATAATGAAAATATGATTGACATGTGTCAAATTTTAAAGTGTAATTTTTTTTTTTAATTTACGTGTGAAAAATCGTAGAATATTCAGTTTAAAATTCTCAGAGTAAGCACACTACCTTTAAAGTATATCAAAATTAAATCATAGATGTTTGAATCTATGACCTCTCATTGTCTAAAATAATCAATTAAATTACACTCACACTTTATTAAAAGTAGAAAAAAAGTACAAAAGGTCAAAAATTATTACATTGGGAGTATCAAAAGAAAGTGGAGATCATTAAAGCTACGCCTTGAGGTGGTAAGATAGGATATAACATAGATAGAATAATGAAGAAGATGGCTGTTTATGGGGCTAAGTAATGTAGAACTTTCAAAAGCCTACCTAATTAGATGGGTAAAAGTGATTAAACATTAGTGTTTTTTATTATAAAAAACAGCACTGTACTTTTCCATCCTTTTTATTGAGAATAAAAACATGTGTTTCTAAGAGTTATTCAATAAAATTGTTCTTTAAATTAACATTATATGTGAGAATAGACCATTTTAGCCATCCCAACTTCATAATAATAATAGATAGACTTCACATTTAAGAGAACTTTATATGATATGTGGTAACATATTTCCAAATTTCATATATAAGATCTCTCTCATAAAAATGAGTTTGCACTAAAATTGGTGTAAACACCAAATAGGTGCCACTTGAGCCCATATGTATAAGTGGGTTTGAAATGTCTTGGTTTATATATAGTGTATATAAAATTTCTTTCAATTTGATAAGAGAAGTAATTTTTTTTAATGCGCTTAAAATTTCACATTTATCTAATAATAAAAATTCATCTGATTAATAGTCTTTAAAAGTCAAATCTGTGACAAATTGAATAGGATAAAATTCACGAGGGTTGGATGAGTGTGAGGGGAAAATTTGCTTATATCTATAGAGGCTCCACAAACCAAAGTTTACATGTAAGTCTTATAAGAACTATTCTTAGGAGAAATATTATATTATATTTTCTCATTTTTTCAACCAATCACTAAGAAAGTTCAATCAATTGGATTCAGTAGCTATAAACTTTTATGTGCTTGTTTCTTTTGTGTGATGTAAAATAAGGTATTAATTAGATATAAGTTTATGTATAAATATGCAAATATTAATCGAGTTAGATCAATAAATTTAAAAGTCAAATTAATGCTAAATTAATTAAGATATAATTTATAAGAATAGATGAGTGTGGAGAAGAAAATAGATACATTAAATTCACTAAACACTCTCCAAGACAAAATTTCAATGAAGGTATTATGAGAAAATTTTGTATTATATATACATACAATTTTGATAACCATGTTCTGCTCAGAGATTTTACAACTAGGGCCAGGGACATGTGGCGTAGATTTTCAATTTAGTAGGTTTCGAATCAATCGTTCCTCTCGTAATAGGTTGAATTAATATTGGAGCACAACTATAAGTAGAGTAAAACTAATTTGTCTCACGACGGCGTAAACCCAACTTACGTTCCCTATTGATGGGTGAACAATCCAACACTTTGGTGAATTCTGCTTCACAATGATAGAAAGAGCCGAAATAGAAGGATAAAAAACAACGTCACTATCCTATGGTAACTTTTCTAACACCTTTAACTTCAAATTTGGAAGATCTAAATGATCGATAGGCCACGCTTTCACAGTTCGTATTTGTACTGGAAATCAGAATCAAACGAGTTTTTACTATTTTGCTCTACACAAGATTTTTGTTCTCGTTGAACTCATGTTAAGACACCTACGTTATTTTTTAACAAATTACCACCCCAGCGAAACTCCCCATCTGATAATGTCTACCATCCAGTATATAAAACAACCAAAATAGAGGCACACTATCTCAAACTGATTAATTTTGGGGAATGATCTTGTCCAAAGTGAATAGTGTGAAAATGAATTGGTTCATCGTTCTCTTTTTTTTTGATCCATCTGCTTCACTCGTATCCATGAGATTCCACGTAATCTCTGGCCACTTTAAGATTTGGTCAGCACTTTCTTGGAGGTGGGTGGGCCTAAGCTAAAGATTTCTTCAAATGTTATAAATGAGCCAGCCACATTGGATTGAAATGGGCCGACTATTTGATCTTTGTGGACAGGAGAAACTTGAATGTCCCTTGCATCAAATTGTTGGATTCTCAGGTCTATTTTATCAAATTGTTGGTCCAGATGCACTACTTCTTGGTCCCACATAATTTGTGGCCAGCATCGATGGAATCCGAACAATCTGGTCCGTTGGCTCAATCTTTGATTAGACATTTGATAACGAACTTGACTTGGACAATCTTACGTGTCCGATCAAGACTCACCATGCGATGAATTTGGGCCATATTAAATCTCCTATTCTCTTTGGCCCCACAAATTTACCTAATGTGTGGCCAGCATCGATGGATCCGTACAATCGGTCCCATTGGCTCCATCTTTGATAAGACATTTGATAAAAGATTTGCTTGGTTGACCCGATAAGCCTCTTAGTCTCTTTTACTAGTCTAGATCATTCAAATTATAGAAAAACATAATTAATAATCAGAAATATCACATCATTGGGACATGAGTTAATTTGATTAGTCCCACATTTTATCCAAGCCCAATTGGGTCATAATAAAATATAAATAATAAATATTCCAATATTTAAAGTAGGTATTACAAATAAAAATACATGTATGTACTATTATTAATACCATTACGAGCTTCAGACAGAAAGCAACAAGAATCCGATCCAGACTGGGCTCAAAATGCTTAGACCCAGACTTATCTCTCAGTATTGCTCACCTGCTGGTGCAGTTTCGGTTCTGAGACTCTGAGCCTGATGCTGAGCAATGTATCACTCT
>JAINRJ010000184.1:0-218269 GCA_022113865.1 Chimonanthus praecox | reverse complement strand
TGTTTAAATGGGGGATGCCCCAAAGCTTGCAAAAGTATATCAAATTAGATGAGCATAATCTTATGAAATGTGATTCTATGGAAGATGAATTAAATGAACGCAACAGGAATGGACCATTACAATCTACCTTTCAGGAGAAAAGGAGATCCTCATAATCTAAAGGCTCTGGGGCATTCCCCAACCAGTGTGGAATGCATTCTGTTGGAAACCATTAGTTAAATAATCTGAATCACCAGTTGTCAAACCAGAAGCCCACTTGTACAGAGCTAGGCACCTTGGACACCAGTCACATCCCAAGGCTGAAGCCAAGGGAACTCCTTAATAAGCAAAGTGAACAAACATACACCTCTGCTGCTGATACAAAAGCCTGAGCAGATCTTTTCTTTATAAGATGGGTTTTAAATATCAAAATCAGTCAGAGACTAGGTGAGGAGTGAACCGAAACCGTTGAATTGGCAAGGTATCCGCCTAACTCAGCCAAGTCTGAGCGAAATACTTAATATTGAAAATAGCTGTCCTGGACTTACGCGATTTTTTAAAATCCTGAATTACAAATGGAATTCCATGAAATGATCATATTTGGCACTGGAGCCCAAGCCAAGATAAATTTGCTAAGTTACTTGTGCACCAAAGCCTAATTCATTTTGTGTGAAGAACATGGCATTTCACTAGGCTCATGCCATTGATATATTATGAAAACCAAAGTAGCAAAATTACCATCACCAGAACACAGATTGCAAACTGCAGCAATTGCAACGGGGGATGTTCGCCAGAAAACTATAGTTGCCAAAGTTATAGTGCATGCATAGTACAATGGTCCCTTCAGAAGTTCCCTGAAGCATCAAAAATTCAAAACTCAAAATATTAAAAAAAGCAAGCTAGGTGAGAAACACACATAAGCACAAGCACAAGGACAAGGACAAAGAACCCTGGTGCACATACAAGCACACAGGGCCGGCCCTAGGCATAGGCGACGTAGGCCACCGCCTAGGGCCCCCAGACAAAAAGGCCCCACACACTTAAACTCCTTAATATACCAGTCACAAAGGGCCCTGAAATCTCACTCCGCCTAGGGCCCCTAAGATTTTAGGGGATCTTAGGGCCAGCCCTGCAAGCACACACCACATATGCACGTATAGACATGCACAGACGCACGTATAGAAGCACACACACACACATGCACATGGGAATGCATGCAGGTGCTTGCACTCTCTCTCTCTCTCTCTCTCTCTCTCTCTATATATATATATATATATATATAAACTCGTAATTCCAACAATAAATATCACTCTTATCCAGACCATTACAATTCACATTTGATGGTAGGATTGCAGTTTGCAATACAAAAGTAAATGCATAAAACAACTAATAGAACTACTGCTCTTAGTCGACATAAAATTCACTCAACCAAGTCAACTTCACTTAATTATATTTTGATTTGTGCGAGTCACCAAGTTTTGCAAAGTTAGAGGAATTTGACTTGAGTTTACACAACTCAATTGAATTTTGAGTCAAGTCTAAGTAATGGGTTTGCAAATGTGGCTTTTGCATAAATGTAGCTTGTGTGAGTTGAAGAAAATTCACTCAAATAGAAATCCATCAAACATGATAATGAACAACTTAACATTCACTTTGTTAAAGCTTGGTGAAGCTCGATGCTATGTAAGCATCAGTTGGTTGGGCCATCCTATGCAAGATGTGCCTCCCTCATCAGTTTGGAGAACAAGATTGTCAGATTTTAGTGGTCCATCCTCATTTGGGGCCCACTCAATTTTAGCTAGATGGATGGGTTTTTCAAATATGGGCAAATAAATTATGGGATCAATATTTAGTAGGATTTGGCACACGTGAGTCTCTTCATGTGTATGGGTGACTTATGAGTCGTTCCTCATTCCTTGCTTTATAACACATCAAAATCCTTGGCTTGAGTGTAGAAAGGAGAGTTGGGAGAGAGGGAAAACTATGTGAGAGTTCCTCTTATTGTAGAGAGAGAAAGATTTTGTTTTCTTTAAAAAAAAAAAAAAAAAAACAATGGCGAAGGGGGTTCTTATATTCATGAGATGGTGAAACTTAAGCCGGTGCCTAAATAATATATGCTTGTAAGCCTATTCCTGCATAGTGGATTTGAATTGTGGTTCCATTGATTTTCGCTCTTGATTTGAGAGAGATTTCCATGTAAACCAGGGCGTTAATCTCTTCCTCTTGCTCTTTTCATTTTCTTCATTTCATTACTTGCAGTGGTTGTGGTGGGTTGGTGTATTTTATATTGCAGCCCTTGTGTTCATTGAAATTCGTATGTAACTCACATAGAGGGGAAGAGTTGTGCATCCCCAACAATATAGAAGATGGGTATGACTAGTGAGCAACTTGAATATGATATTGTGGCCAAGTTCAAAGTGCAATGACTTGGGCAATCAATAATAATGCTTGAGTGTAGCAAGTACAGGTTCTGACCTGTAATCTCCGTATCTACTCATTGATTTGACAACTGAATCATTTCTCTGTATCCCAAGTCCCAGTATAAGCATTCTTATTATGTTGATACCTGGAGCAACAGCTGCAAGTAGTGGTGCCTGTTTTCCATTACTGCAATGAATGAAGATAGATAATGAATCATCAAGCAACTAAATCGAATATTAAATGAAGCTTAACAATAAAATAGTTACCTGTAAAAGGGCCAGAATAGCACAAAGACCAATCCAACACTTATATGAACTAGCTTCCGGTTCAACTTCTGTAATGATAGATTTGAAATTAACCAAAGTAAATGATCTATTGACACCATGAGCTAGGAACTTCTATAAAAATGGACTTCTTTCCAATTTGTACAAACATAGAGGCTTCATTTTCAACACGGCTAGGGTAAACCCAACTCCCTCAACACACTAAACCTCCTATAACTTGTATGTGCCCAACTTCAGTCCTGATTAGAGTGACCTAGACTTGGATCTTTCAGAATATGAAATCAATAGTTATCGCCACGCAAATACCATGGTTTTGGGTCATAATTAAGAGCATAAAACCCTATTTCCCAATAGAAGAAAAGATCAAGTTGTGGCTTAAGATGGTTTGGGACAGATATCTAATATGGACTCTTCATCATCATCATCAAAACCAAAATCTCATCTATTTGGGGCCAGTCGTTCAAGTTCTACTTCTCCATATGAGCCTATCGTAAACCATACAATCAATCACCCCACTATATGTCATGTCTTTCTTTATTCCTTCCCTCCAAAGAATTACAAGTAGAAGGTATTAATAGAAGAATGTGCCTCCTAATACTAGAATTGAGTCATATGTAAGGAGAAATGTTTTGAGACCCACAAATGCTCCTAAAAATGTGAATTACTGACCCATTTTTTTTTTAGTAACAGAGAAATTTCATTAAAAAGGGAGCAGAGATACAAAGAGAAAAAGGAAAAGAACAAAAGGCCTAAGAGAATTAGGCCCGAAAGAAAAACAAACACCGAAAAAATAAAAAACAAACACTCAACCACAATTATAAAAGCCTCTATCCTTCCGACAAATGGAAAACTCCCAATATCAATCCCTTTTTTTTTTCTTTTTCTTTTTTCTTTTTTTTGGATAACAAGGGTATCGCTGAGGTATTAACCCAACAAGACTAATCCCACGGGGCCCGCACCGCCATTACCCACAAGCCGGCCCGGATAAGTCAGGTGGTAGCACCAAGGTTTGATTCCAGGACATGAGGGAGCAAAACCCACGCCAAGGACCACTTGGGCTACTCACCTGGCGGCTGAACGATTGACATGCTTGAAGAATTACTGACCCACTCCTAATCAATTCAGAACCTGATGACACCCACCACCACCCTGCTCCCCGAGTAGTCTAACTCTTCACTTTGACACCCATCAAATTGATAGAACCACCTCCACCCCTGCACCCTAAATTACCAAACTCTACACTTTGCCACCAATCAAATTGACACACCTGCCCCAGCTCCTGCTCCCTGAATTGTCAAATTTCTCCACTTAACACCCATCAAACTAATACCTTAATATAATACAGGGCATTGGTCTCTCTATTGTACATGCAGGGCATTGTCTAACCCTTCACAGTGGATGGTAAGACGTTGGGCCCATGAATATGAAGTGTTACCTTGATCAAATTAGGCTGAAATTTGGTTTTAAATTTTTTACAAAATTCTATATATATCACAATGTATCCCATAATTTGGTCCCTTCCTATTGGGTTCTACAGGAGAGGGTACATTCCAAAAAATTAATAGAGAATACCATTTTTGACAAGGTACAGCTCCAAAGGCAACCTCAGAAAGATGGATCCAAGTTGTAATGTTAGAATCTAATTACTTTCAACTTTTCAAGGTCCACCAACTGTTGCCCGATAAAAGATTTTCCAAGAAATTAGTAGCAATTATTAGAAATAGGAAACAATTGGACAACAAAGTGAAAACTCCATTCAGGTCATCTGCCAGAACATACTGGATGGACGGTAGAGCAAAACTCTCCTCCACCCACCAATCCCAAAATTGCAATTCTTTTCTTACCTTTTTCTTCTGAGAAATATGGAAACTTGACTTCTCCATCCTCAATTTGAAAATTCATCAAATAAAAGATGGAAATGTAGAGCTAGAATCTGATATCATGGCCAAGTCTCCTGCATTTAATTATTTCTCTTTTACCTTCTTTTTTTCTTTTGTAACTAAGTAATATGATAGACTGAGCTGGACTAATGGAACTTCTCATCAGAATTTTCCCGTATGACCGGCCACTGAAAAAAGGGTCCATCTTCTATTGAGTGTTGACACAAATTACCCAGAATAATAACACACACACACACAGACAGAGACACATACAGAGAAAAAGGGAGGGAGAAACCTGGTCAACGCCAAGCTTTGCAGTGATTTCCCAGAAGCGAAGGAGAAGCAGAGCAACGGATGATGAGAGAAGGGCGACGCCCACATCGTAAAAAATCAGATTATCCAAAGCCATCCTCAGAGATTGTGAGAATTAAAGAGCAAAGCAGAGCAGAGATGAAATGACAAAGCCTAGTAGACGCAGAGAAGTCCTCTGTCTTCTTCTACTGAAACAAACAAAAGGGAAGTGGACTTTAGTACAATCTTAGTTGAATCAACACCGCAGCCACGAGGAATATAAATAAACATCTTCAATGCGAGAGGGATGGATCTCAAATATTGTTTTTCTTTTTTCATATCAAGAATGATGTTGGCAACTTAGTAAAACTTCTCTTTTTTTTTTGCCTTCTAAAGAGAGGGGCGTATGTATGGGTGGATGATAGGTCATTGTATCTAACTAGATGACACCTGAGATTTAAATCTCGGTATCAGCGGATATTTGGAGAAATTTTCTCTCCTAATCTTTTTTTAAATCACCTTTATTGATCGATATATATCAAATATCGGCTAAGATTTATCTCCTTGCATGGCACTATAAAAGCCAAAGAGTAGGTGTATGTGGTGTGACACCAGGTTGAGAAAAGAGAAGACAATATAATAAATGCAGCTAATTTTCTGATTTTTTTAGTCCAATAATGATGTAAAAATCCACTTGGCAACCAGCCATTGAATGAGACCCAAGTTAGGAAAGAAAGCCCAATTCTGTATGCCAAGAAATGCAGCCATGTTAGGAAAGCCTAATCCACTCTCCTAATTTTAATTATTTGTCTTTTTTCATCATCCAACTCTACGTAGTCTAATAAATATTTTATAAAACATTCGTTTACATGAAGATGAACTCTTCTATCAAATAAGACTTTATTAACTTATCTATATTTTACTCACCCCATTTCTATCATATTCGACAATGAAAAACTAAGTTGATTCTTATTTTCATCATGTTACCTTGACTATCGTCTATTTATGTATTCTATTTTACTTCTACTAATTTTCAAAATTCTTGATTGCAAAGTTTTCCTCAACAAATCAAGCCTCATGTTAAGTTGGTTTCGTCTCACTAATTAATAGTATATTATCCTCAAAAAGTGTACACTATAGCACTTCATCTTGAACTCTTGATGTTAACTCATTTATGATTGATGCAAATAAGTATGAACTTAAAGCGAACCTTTCTAAAATTTTATTCAAATGAACTTGTTTCACCCAAAACAATTCTAACGTTTGTGGTTTAATCTTTTGTCATCTATCAAAGCTTTTAATTATCTAAATATTTTTTATAAAGCCTATCCTGAATGGTGAGAAATTGAGAATGATTTGGCAAAAAATAAACTTCAATAAACTATTTTATTTATGTTTCAAAGGTTACAAATATTCAATGATTTTTAGGAATTATCTTAATCTAAAGGATCAAATTGTATATAGATCTCATTTTAAAAAGAAAATGGATATGAATTTAATTTACGGAATGGCAATTGTGTGAGATTGAGAATAAAAGGTTTGATAATCTACTTTACAACAAATTAAATGGAAATAGATAATTTTTCCAAAACTCATCTAGGTAATTTATCATAATATTTTAAAATATGATATATGACATATTTTTAGTATAACATGTTTCAAGTGATATACTCTTCAAATTGACTGCATAACAAGAGTAATTTAATTTAAGATCTTTCGTAGCTTAATTTATAATATAAACTAAAAAATTAGAAAAGAAAAAAAAAAAGTAGTTGCAATGTCGCTGTTTATTTGATTTTTTTGGTGTATGAGGATCAGAAGATGAAAAAATTTATAGGTTCGCGTTGTACAGCCAATAAAAAAACATTATAAATGGTTACGCCAGGGGTTTAAAAATTATTTTCGGCCGATATAATTATCGGCCGATATTTTTCTCTCTCCAGTCGATATCGGCCGATATAATACGGCCGATATTTCAGCCGATATTGTGAATATCGGCCGATAACAATATATATCGGCCGATATTCACTTTTTTGTACCCCTGGTTTACACGACATGTAATACGTGTCCTATAAATATATCCAATATTTTATTTTAAGTGATGAAAAAGATTTGTGAATCTATCATGAGATTGTGGATTCGAACCCTCATTGTCTAATCTTGATGTGCCTTAGAGGTAGTGGACCCACCCATATGGATTTTACGCTCGGTATCCCACGGTTTTCCACACGTAAATTCAAAAAATAATAAAAAAGATTTTGCAACGTATTGGTTGATACCTTAATTTATTATTGACGGGTCTGACTAGAATATAGCTAAGATGGTGGGTGTAGGGTGGGCTAAGTGTAAAAAAGAAAAAAAGAGAAATTTTTAATAAAACATTAATGTGCTAAATTAATTAAAGAGGTATTTGATAATAGGGTAGCGATCCTCCCACGAGCATTTTGTATAATCCGACACATGTTTTACTGTATTGATCATTTTGCCCTTCGAATCGACTCGCCAAACCCTTTGAATCACTTACAGCAAAGTGTTCGGCTAACTGATTCAAAAGGCAAAATGGACAATTCAGTAAAATCCATGTCGGGTTATACAAAATGCTGTGGGAGAATCTCTGAATTGATAATATGGGGTTAAACCTTAATGTTACAGGGCGGAATGCTGAACCATGAGAAAATACAGATGGAAAACAGTGAAAGTTATGCTTGTGTTCACGCATGAGTAGAACAAATCTTCAAGATGGTGTTTGCATATGTACATAGAAGACAAAAAGCTGCACAAGTATAAAATGTTTAAAGATTACGAGTAGAGGGTAGGAGAAGAAATGGAAAGTAATTAAAGATAATATTTTTTTTATGAGTATCATGGGCCCGATAGATATTTTGGCCAATATTTTAGTTTTTAATTTGCAAAAAGTATTATTTTAAAAAAAAACCTGTGTTCAGTTTTTTTTTAATTAATAAAAAAAACAATATTTAAAGAAAACGGAGGAGCAAAGTTCATATCGCCTATAGGCCGATATATCAGATGAAACGATATTTTCACCCCTGCTCAGGTCAATACCCATTTTGTAATAAAAAAAATAAAAAAAAGTTGAAGAGTATCACATGGCAACAATAAAAAACAATAGCATTAAAATGAAAAAGAATTTTAGAGATTAAGTAATCAAATACAATGTTCCAATGACAAAATAACAGTAATATCTTATCTACTGATACAATCACACATATACAGAAAACCACCTTGCCACAAGTATACATTGGTCAGTAACTAAATCCTTGAATTGCCAGCATGGTAGCAGCTTCCTTCTGAATCATCTCAGCTATAACTTTTTGCCTGATAGTCAATTACAAAGTTTAGATTTGTGACAAACAGAACAAGGAAGCAAAAATGAAGGAAAAACAACAAACCACATTCACTTGGGGAAGTGATTTGACAAATCAAAAAACGTCGAACAAATAAAGGCTAAGTTCTTTGGAAAAGTGATTAGTGTACCAACACTTTTACCCGTACTCCAAAAATGAGTGAAATACCAAATCTGTCCAATTTTTTTTCAATCTCTCTTCCCATTTGTTTGGACAAAATAGGTATTTCACTCATTTTTGTTGCACCTAAAAGTGTTGGTGCACCAATCAATTCCCTTCTTTTTTCTCTCTCTAAGAAGACAACTATGGACAAAGACACTAAAACCAAATCTTTCCTAAGAAAATGTTAGTAGCTGTGGGAGACCATTTATACAGTTTTCTTATGCATAAACACTGTAATCTCATGGCATTAGAACCCCTAAAGTACCTTTGGCAACAAGATACTAATACTGCCTCAGGTAAAAATCTTGACCGACAGAAAATTTTCAGTCTCAGACATGGACCAAAAAACTTTTGGCTGATATTTGGGAATTTTAGATGAATTTCTGAAATTAAAATATTCTAGACAATTGCCAGAATTCAGCTGAAATTTAAAAATGAGGATGCTAAACTTGACCAAGAATGATTTTGATACCGTCATCTATAAGAAACCACACACAATATAAAGACTCTGTCCGGTAACTATCCACAACCAAGTTGATGCTGGTTCACTCAAGGTGAAAGGGGAGGGATGCATTTATTTACTTTTGAAGCTTGGAAGGATGCAGCTTCCCTGCCCCTTACACTTTATGCCTTTACACTGATTGAGGAAAACAACTATCAAACCATTTTCACCTTATCCGGTGTTTTTTCCTTTTTCGAAAGGTTTACCTTATCTGGTGTTACTTGTCATTTTGAGTTCATGTAGGTTATTTAATGCCAGAATCCTAATACACCAAGAAGGAAAAGAACTTGTGTACTACACAAGAGATGATGAAGCATGAGAATGGCAAGATTACTACACAAGGAATAAGAACCAAGAACCGATCAGACTCTGCAGTACTAGAAGCAACACTGACACTGTGATACTAGGACACACATGGTTGGTGACATGCATAAAACATTTCCCCCATATCTGTGATGCAAATGACAGTCAGGACTATCCAAATAAATGGAGCCAAACTTGCAGTTTCTTTGACAACAATAAAACTTATTCAAGCTTTGCATCTTTACAACATAGAGAAGGAAAAATCATTAGTGTTAAATTTCAAATTATGAAATCCATGTTGCATCACGAGTGCAGAATCTAATTCAAATTGATACAGGGAAAAAACAGCATAAATGCCCTGAATATACACATGTGAGAGAGATCAAACCAGATTATTTTCTGACATACTAGGGAGAGGGGAAGAGAGAGAGAGAGAGAGATGTGACGGAGATCAAACCAGATGTATTTTCTAAGATACTGGGGAGAGAGAGAGGACCCAAATGTTTGACCCATAGGCATCATTCTATGGCATTGATTCTACCTCAACATCTAGACATTAAATGAGAATAAATGGCATCATCATCATCACTTTCAAGCCATTTATCCATCTGTCTCGGCTTGGCAAATTGAGAAGAAGTGATAATATCCCAGTTCTGAAAGATAACAAAACGTGTGAGTCCAACTAAATATGCATTAAGGTCAAGAGTCTCAAAGATTGATCAGCCACTCGTTCTTTTCTTTCTTTATGGAAAAAATAAAATAAAATTTTACCTGTAAAATACATAACTGAAATTTTAAAGGAAAAGGCATTATAAATGGGGAAAATGTCAAAGGCTAAAGATTCTGACAAGAGGAAGATCCCTCAACGGATCAGATGAGACAACTGGCCCCTTCTTAAATGTGAAATAATTTATTTGGAGGGAGAATAAAATATCATCATCAAATGAGAAGAATATATAGATATTTGATTGTCCAAAGAGAATAGGCAATCACTGATAGACCTGAAATACAAAGGAGAGACCATGATTACACCATGAAAACAATATATCAGTACCATGTATTAAATCAGCAATTGTCAACTCTATACAACTACACAGATATTCCTTTCAGCTCCTTCACCACCGAGCTCCATTCAATGCTAGAGGACCATGTCAAAGTAAATGAGGAGTATAAGCTTTACCCTGAAATCTTCTTTTGTTACTCTCATTCAATATTAATTACAAATGTTTAAAAAAAGTATTCATCAAACCTATTGTCATACCAGCTTTTTTGTAGATGGACAGGCTCCCTACTCTCTATGAGAGATTAGGGGAATTTTTTTGAAGAATAACCCAAAAATGATGAACAAAAAATGAATACCAACCAAATGGGTAACAAGAGGGGGAATGCAAGGATACATGAGAAAATGTACTGAACTGAAAATAGCCAAAAAAAGGGCAATGGAAGCTCTTCTTAGGGTTACAAGCTTCTGGTATCAATAGCAAGGTTCTAAATATCAGATTCGGTCTCCGACTTTGGAGGGACCAAGACCTAGTCGTAAGGCAGTCAACTCGGACTCGGCCAATTTCTAAAACCATGATCAGTAGATGTCTCTCAATGCAATTGTTTAAGGTGACTCTAAAAGTAATATCAGTTGGTGCTCCTCTACTGCTTTTCCATGGTATCTTGCAAACTTGTTTTTCAAAATAAGGACTTTATTGACTCAAGAGGTTTGGTAGTCACGGAACATCCATTGATCAGCTAATTCCAAAAATGATACTCTAGCTCGTTTAGGGGCAAATATAGCTCTCATGTGACTCGTTATTATCTTTTTCCTAATTTTCTTTCTTTTTCTCTATAAACAAAAGTTCACTAAAATGTGGAGTAAAAAGGAGTCGCCCCCCCCCCCCCCCCCCCTCTTCCCTTCTTTCAAAAAAAAAAAAAAAAGTCATACATGTGGTAATGCCATGCACCACTGCAATGAGTAATGAGAACCACCACTTGTGGGGGTGTTAAACTTCCAATGACAGCATTTGTGCTAATCATGCTATTGTGGGATATGGTTGAGTGGTTGGAGACCAAGAGGATAATGCCCATCTCCTGTAGTAACCTTTTGCAAGATCACCCTGTCAGTGAGGTGGAGTTATGGGCTTTATTTCAAGACTCTGAGGAGAAGAATCTATCACAGGATGACCATCTCATGGTGGGGGCCCCTCTCTATGTCATCTGAAGTGTTTCCCTGCCAAAACATACCCCCACCCACCCCTACCAAAAAAAAAATCATTTTCTCCTCATTCCCTTTATTAATAAATTTTTCTTTTTTTTTTTGTTTTGTGGCCATTTCAAAAATAAAATACGTTAAAAAAAAAACATACATGGTACTTAATTATTTTGACAAGGCTCTAATGTCATTCATGCTGTAGAACTAGCCCATGAGACCATTCAAGGAATCTTCATAATTTAGAAGAAAATATATAAAACAAAAAAGACAAAAAGAGCCACTTGATTTTATACTTTGGAGCCCTTATTTCATATCTAGGATTTCCATTCTACTCAAACCACAAACCTAGTGGACCTGAGAAAGAAAAAAATAATACCACCATTCTTATCATTGATAACTCCCCCTATTTTTGATACACATCATGCACAGCTACTGGACCCATCCATGGACTCTCTTTTATGATTAGCATTTAGCAATTACGAAAGTATTGAATTATCATGACATGAAGCCTATTATTTAAAAAAAAAAAAAAACATATTTAGTCAAATATCTACTAGTCACACCAAAGAAAAACACAGCATCCATTTAAAACTAACTTGATAAACCTCAACAGTGTCTATACATAAATGTCCACCTATGCTTAGCAAGGACCATATTTATTATTCAAAAAATGGAAAACTCTGAGTCGTCCCTATAGACAAAGTTTCAAAGCTAGAAGGTTGTTTTCTATGGTCAAAACATTAAGCAGCACATAACAATTTTGTGATAGGCCAAAGATTGAACAAGGCATCTAATGAATAAGTAATCAGTTTTCTAAAAAAATCTAGTGAACAACTAAGAGCAAGAAAAGATATGCAATGCACGGCTTCAAAGTTTAATCAAACAAAGAAAATTTGGACTTCATTCTCAGGTCCAACTGGAATAAGGGATTCACATGAAGCAGGAATTATGCAATGAGACATGCACTATGAATTTTTCAAGGTTTTTCAAGAAGAAGCTATTAACAATCAAGGGTGAGCAAAGAAATCTTGGAGATGGGTTTTAAGGAAAAAGAAAGCACCTTGGAGATTGGATTATGTTACAAAAGAGATAAGGACCATTAGTCTTTTTGGAAGTGTTTTTCTATGATATTTAGAGAAGCGTATACTATGATGCACAGGTACAAATATGGGATTAGACTACAGCAATGTCGATATAAAACTCTATCTTTCCAATATCCAAGACACATATGCAAATGGGTGTCGATCATCATCAAAGTCATTTCTCCCATTTAGCTGGAGTTGGCTTTCTAAGTTCTTCTCTTCCATTTTACCCTATCAAAAACCATACCCTTGTTACCCTGCCATCCATTATATCCTTTCTTATCCCTTCAATCGTTGTTTCCTCCTTGTTCCTTCCAGTTTCAATCTTTTGATTTTTTCATTGGGGTTGTTTTTGGTCTCCTGCATATGTGTCCAAACTACATTAAATGGTTCTCTCATTTTCTCATCTATTGGCACTAATTTTCAAGATCTCCCTATTATCTTCTTTAAAAATTCTACCTTTTTAATGCTACTCTAATCATCCATCATGGACTACACATCTCACTCACTATTACCTAGTCCACTTGTCTTTTTTTGTTGCCCAACACTTATCTCCTTAAATCATTGTTGGTCTAATAGTCATTTTATACAATCCATCCTTCAATTGGCATAGCATTCTTCTACATCACATTGCACTCCACTAGCTCACCAACAGTTAGCCCATCCCCTCCTATTCTATTGGCTACACTAAACTTTGTTTGGTTCGGTGAATATGGGCATCCTATTCAAAGTATATATCGACATTTGTGTTGTTATTTTTCACTTGAAACATTACCTACACAATTCTTCTCTAAATTCTATTAAATGAATTAGTCTTCCAAGTATGTAAAATGTCACATTAGTGCTGACTTTATAGAGCTTTTCAACAGTCAAATTTTTTTTAAGCCTTTCTTTTGTATATCTCTGACAAAGGTAGACTAAAATCATTACAAGTTAAAATTTAACAGCCCCAAGAATTATTTTTAAAGCATATTTTGCAAAGTATCCTACTTGTATGGGGGTATCCTACATGGATGTGTTTAGAGGATACAAGTGTCCAGCTATCTTAGAGTGCAGACAATCTGTAGAATTGACTGGCAAAACAAGATAAGAAAGAGATCATTCCCTGATATGTTATTTTTTAGGACAGAAATGTATTTTCGTGTATCTCTTTCTTCGCTTGCAGTGATATAATTTGCACATTTGCCTACAGTAGGAGACTATGCAAAATATAGCACCCACAAAGTTGCAAGCAATGGTACATAGTTATCAGAAAACCAAAACCAGATCATTTCAGCTTGTTCTGGATCGTCTATGAAATGTACCATCCTCAAGGAAAACATCCAAATATACCTTAAGAATAACATAATTGGATGTGTTTTTATGCATATTGAAAATGGGATCAGGAGGACCCATTTCTACCTAAATTAAGTAGTCATCATCACCTAAGTCATTAACCCTATCTACTTTGGGGTCTAATTTCTGAGTTCTCTTCCATTCCATCATATCAAAAGACATGTCTCTGCATTGGGATTTGCAGCGTATGATGTGTTATGTACTACAATGAATCAGTAGCTAAGCCAATTACAAATAGGGTCATTTTCAAGCAGGTTCTTAGCTTCCCATTATCCTATGTACTGTCCTAAGATTTACACATATGGCCAATATCTCGTGTGAATCAGGATCACTACATACAGTTAAAGGCAATGTAAGATCATACCAATTTACAAACATAGCATCATCCAATCTGCAATCACCCAAAAATGGGAAGAAATCGATCATGCAAAAAGGCTTACCAGAAGTCCCAGAATTCAACTTTGGCCTCTTCATCTTCTCAAGCTCGAGCTGAGCCTCCATGAACATCTGCATCCTCTGGAACTCCAGCTCCTTGGTGAATTCCATCCTCTGCCGCTCCAGCTCCATCATCTGCCGCTGCTTCGAGTTCTCAATCCTCTCATAAACCTCCCCAAATTTCACAATCGCCTGTGCCAGCTCCCGCAACGCCCCATCCCCAGAATCCCCACTTGTCCGCCGCTGCTTCCTCCCCCCACTTCCCCCTTCATACCCAACATCATCCTCATCCTCATCATCATTATTGTGATTATTACCACCACCCCTTGAACTCTCGGCGGAATTCGGGCGGGACTTTGATGAGGAGCCGCCAGAGTAAACAAGCTGCTTGAAAGAGGGGAATGCGGGGGTTTTACCGGCTGGTTTGACGGAGGCGGAAGAGGGGCCGATGAGAAAGTCGATGCGGGAGAAGAAGGGCCATTGGGAAGGAGAGGGTTTGGCCTTCTCGATCTTGTACTTCTTTTTCAGGGTGTCGATCCGGTTCTTACACTGGACGTCGGTTTTGCGGGGCTTGATGCCGTTATGACGGGAGTTGACGGCGTCGGAGACGTCTTTCCAATCGTTTTGACGGAGATTCCCACGGTTGAGGTGGAGATAACGGTCGCCCCAGGCGTCGATGAGGACAGACGTGGCGCCCTCGCTCCAGCAGTCTTCGCGGCCGTTGGGAAATGGGTTTGGGTTGTGGTGATGCCGAGGGGCACTGAGCGCACCCTGGCCTTCTATGGACGCCTTCATTGGAAGTAGATCGGTTTTGGTGCTGGTGAAATGTGAACAAAGAGGGAGGTGGGGTGGGGGGGGCCGGGCCTTATTTCTATGAGGGGGAGTGCAGAGGTACGCCGTAGGGAAGAGGAGAAGGAAAGGCGAGCGATCTCAGCATCTTTAGTGGGGTGGTGGTGGTGGTGATGGTGGCGGAGGAAGCGTTGCGAGCCTTGCTCCGTCGGCCCTGCATCTGTCCAACGATAACGCCACTCGTCCTTGTTTCTCTGAAAGATAGAATTCCTATTTTTCATTTTCCCACTGGGTCAGTTGGCTTTCAGTGGGTCCCACTTGCCATGGATGGTGTTTCCTTTTCATAAATTTGAATCTAATCTATATTATAAATTTTTAATAAACTAATTTATTAATTAAATTTTGATTTAACTAGTTAATTTATAAAATAGGTTTGAATTTGAGAATAATTAGCATTTAAGTTAAAAATTGATTGTTAAACTCATTTTTCAATTATTTATATTAAAGCTTTGAGCTTAAACTTAGTTGGGGATTTGGTTTATCTAAATTAGACAATTAATTTTTAATGAGTTTTAGTATTAGATAGTCCTTGGTTTAATAGTCTATCCTTAATTGTAAAGTGAAAAAAATCAACTTTAAAAAATCATTTTAACCCTAATTTTAAAGATTAAAAAGTTGTAACTATTAATAATATTTACACTTAATGTAATATATGTCAAAATGAGTTAAATATAAACCAAATTCAGAGTATGATAATGAATATAAGAAAGAAAATTTGTGTAAATATAAGCACAAGGTAGAGTCAATGTTAGATGGGTTGACATCATAAAAGTTATATCTAAGCTGAAAATAAAAAATAACAATTTTAATAATTTAAATTTACCATTAAGTAGGCTTCATAAATAGGGATAGAACCAAAAAAATTATGTTGGAGGTTCAAATCTCTAATTAGTTAAGCATAATCACGAAATAAATATAATGAACATAATAAATGACAAAAATTAATTAAATAAATATTGTAAATGACTTGGTGCTCATCGTTCTTTCATCATGTCATGATCATTTATAATTATTTATTTATTACTATATAATACACTTTCAATATACTCAATTATTCATACTTTCTTTTAATTTTAGGTAGTAGGTCCCACATTTTTTCCTAATCTTACCTTTTAACACTAATTCAATGTTATGAATTTTTTGGAAATGTCTATCTACGGAAGCTGTCTAAAATGTCAAATTATACATTCATTTTTTAACTATTAAAATTATAATACTAAACCATAACATCAAAGATAAGAATAATTTTTTAGGGGTAATGATCCGTGACAACTTTTAAAAGAAAAAGACTATCTTGCCATTAGTTTTCTTCTTATCTCTCTTCCCTTTTTAAAAAAGAGAAGGCCACATATCTTAACATGGATATTTTTTTGTTAGGAGACACGGGTTTTAAAAAATTTATATGAAAACTCCACTTTACCCTTTACCTTTCCTAACCTTTAAAAAAAATGAAATTATAGGTGTACCGTTCAAAATTATAGATACACTGCTCATACGTACACCGCTCATAATTATAGGTGCACCGCTATACGTCAGTTCTGCATGCCAAAATTATAGTTAATTTCGAAATTATAGGTCAACCGCTCAGAATTATAGGTACACCACTCATAGGTACACTGCTCATAATTATAGGTGCACCGCTATGGATAAGTTCCACACGCCAAAGTTATAATTAATTTTGAAATTATAGGTGCACCACTCAGAATTATAAATACACCACTCATAATTATAAGTGCACCGCTATGGATAAGTTCTGCATGTTAAAGTTATAGTTAATTTCAAAATTCTAAGTGCACCGCTTATAATTATAGGTAGACCGTTTATACGTACACCGCTCATAATTATAGGTGCACCGCTATATTCTACTTAAGATTTGCATATAGAAGGGCAAGGGTAAAGTGGAAATTTCACTTTATCTCGTGTTTCTTAACAAAAAAAACACCTATGTTAGGATGTTAAAATGGTTTTTTTTTTAAGAGTGGTGCATCATGGTGAAAACTCTTAGTGCATATATCATTATCCGTTTTATAAGATACATTCACTCATCAAGATAACATCTACTTTAATCTTCACATAATTGATTCATGATTATTAGTAATAGAATTTTGTGAGTATATTACAAAATTGACATGCAGCATAATACAATATCTAGTTAGGTTTATTTAAATTGAAGAAGGAAAAGTGGAGATACCAATTATAAGAATAAATATAATTTATAGTTTTATATATAAGTATCTATTTAATTTAAGTAAATGAAACGAATATAATAAAAAGGTTAATTTTATCATTTATTTGATTTGATTTAAATGATGATTATATATATTTAATAGGTCTAATCTATTTAAAATTCACATATGAAAAGTACCTTCTTTAAATAATCTTTATAGTGTCATAGAGCCACTCTATTATATAATTAAAAATTCAGTCATGAAAATTTGTCCCATAATTATGTAACCTAGCCGTTTTTTTTTTTTTTTAATTATGATATTTTAGGGCCGAAACTTGAGCTGGTTACATCGGATTCTAATAAACTTAATCAATTCATATAAAAAAATTATTAAATTCGACGTGACACAATCTGAATTGTTTAATCCAATCCGACTCGAATTTCTGATCCGACTCAATTCGAGTGCTAAACTGAATTGCTGGCCCGACTCAACGCGAGTGTTTTATTAAACAAAATTAGTGGATTAAGTTGAATCAATTCATATTGAATCAGATCAAGTAAAAAAAGCTTGACTCGTTCAATCCAAATTTAATTCGACCCGTTCCAATCCAATTCTAATTTAAAAAATGTGAAATCCAACCCAATTAAATTCTTGAGTTAGGATAATGCGGGTTGGGTTTTCAAGTTTCACCCCTATGAAATTCTTAGCGAAACGCTCCTTGAACCCTAAACCCGGGAAATCATGCTTCCCTTCTTCCGCGCCAAATCTCCCAAACTCTCCCTTTCAACTTCTCTTCTCTCAATCCGTTTCATTTCCAATCCAACTTCGAACTCCATTTCCGATTCGGAAAAGCCCACCTCGGATTTCTACGACGATCTGATAAATCAAGCCGGCCGTGCTGGCGACTTCTCCACCGTCGAAACCCTCCTCTCGCAACGCATCACAGCCGGCCTCTTCAACACCACCAACACCTTCACCTTCGTCGTTGACGACCCCAACTCCCTCTTGGGCCCCACCATCAAATCCATCGCCGCCCTCCCCCACACCTTCGGCCGCAAGAACGCCTTCGACTCTCTCATCGCTAGGCTATGTAAATCCCGCGAAATCGATCATGCACGCCATGTGCTCGACGAAATGCTCCAACAACACTATGGCCCCAACGCCATCTCTTCCACCCCATCATTTCCACTCTCAGCAGACAGAAGCGATTGGACGACGTCCTCCGCACCCTCGCCTTCATGAAAGAGCAGTTCATCCCTCCGATGCCGCCTGCTACAAATATATCTCTGCGCATACTGTCATGTGGGCGAATTGTCTGCCGCCGGGGAGATGTTATCTGCAATGTTGGCTGATGGGTTGGTGCCAGATTCGCTTACATTTGATGCATTGGTAATTGGGTCTTGCAGGTATGAATGAAAGTTTATATTTAAAAGTTTGGAAATGTAAAAAAAAAAAAAATCTAATTTGAAATAACTAGATTTGAATGTAAATAAATTCTATTCTCATTCGAATTTAATATCCAATCATTTTTTATATGAATTTGGATATGACTAGATTTGAGTTCAGTAATGTGCTGACTTGGGTGTGCAACAATCTAAATCAAGATGATAAATGTAATACAAGTAATGTAGTGCAAAAGACTTGAATTTGAATTGTGGAATTTAATTCAAAGCATAAGTCAGATTTGCACAAGAATTCGAAAGAAGCATCTATATGGCAAAATGTCTGACAACATATTTTAGACCCTTGTATGTATGTTAGGACTTTTTTCGGATTCATCGTGGATTCTTCTATTACTTTTTAACGTTATTTTTATAGATAACTAAAATATTAGAACAGCTTTCTTCTTTTGAAACTTAATTAAAATATTGATATGATTGTCAATTCATTGTTTATACTTTATAATATAACCAGCACATGATGTTGTTTTAGACCTTATATTCATTTAAACAAAGTGCTGAATCCTCATTTCCTATTCTTTTTGTTTGCCTAGTTTTATTCTTGTACCCACATTAGACTCGGACACTCAGAACGATACCCATGCAACTTAGCTATATAGAGATTCAGATTTAGGTCTATAGATGAGAATTTGACTGGTTTCATAATTGAAGTTACATCTAGAATTTAGTTTCCCATTTGAATTTCAATTTTTCTCAAATCTCACCTGAATTGTTACATGTTTACATCCTTACTTGCAGGGTTGGAAGATTGGATGCCGCGGTGTCGCTGGTGAGGAGAATGGAGGAGGATGGGGTTAAGGTGCTGTATTGCTCTTATGCCCATGTCATTACCAATCTGTTGGGGATGGGGGCTTATGAGGAGGCCCTAGATTTTGTGAGGGCAGTTGGGGGGAGAGATGGGAGGGTAGATTTGGAGAACTTTGGGGTGTTGGGCAGGGGATTGTTGAGGAGGAAGAGGTGGGAGGAGTTGGGAGTGGTTTTGAGAGAGATGAAAGAGAGAGGGTTGGAGATTGAGGAGAAGCTTAAGGATGCTCATCAACTACACTTGTCACAAGTTTGAGTAGCTCAAGTTTGAGAAATTACCGGTTGCGAATTGTGGACTAGATTACTGATTTATAATTATAATATATTTCTCTTCTATCCACATTATTATTTTTATGACCAAGATATCCAGAAGTCTCATCTGTACTGGGACAGGAGACAATCTTAACCTGACTAATCCTTAAGGTGTGTACGCATCTTCTCTATACTCATTATTATCTTATAAATTGGATTAAGTTCTAACTGTTAAAAATCCATAACATTTAAAAGTATGTTAGAATAATTTGTTTAAGTTGAAGTTTGACAAACTTTTAGTGTGAGTGTTGAAATCAACTTATCTTTATCATGTAAAATGAATTTTATAAAATTATTTGTTGCCTTGTTCATGTAACTCTTGGAAATAGTAAAGGTGGAGAATTTGATAAAGCTAAGTTTTATGGGCCATGAAACACTTTCTAATTCATAATTTTTCACTCTTGTTCTATGTAAATGTGAAATTGAATTAAATAAATAGTTAAATTATTATGAATATTCTTAAATTATAAAAAATATTAAATTCTTTCTAATTTTCAACTTTTGAGACTAATATAAACTATTGAATAAATATTTCTATTTATCATAATAAGTTCATTAATAAAAATATATTAAATGAAAAATTAAATTTAAATTCAAAAGAAAAATGAATAATTAAATAATTCAGATTTGCCGTAAAGTGGACAGCTTTTAGAGCTTTGTGCTTGAGACTTATGAGAGCAGTTTTCCCTTCATTAACGTATCATTTGGTCGTCATATTCATGCATCACTGTCACCTTTAAATTTGAAGACCTTTTATTTATAACCCATGCAAAAAAGTCATCGCAGTGCTGAAAGGCCTCTCTCTCTCTCAGTTTTTTTTTCCTTTTAAATAGCAAACATCTTGGAAGAACGTAGAGAATAGATTTGAGTGCAATCTAAGGTAATTTTAGAATAATATTTTTTATAAAAAATAATTTTATTGAATATTAAAATTATAAATTATAAAGATAAATAATCAACGATAAAATTAGAAACACACTAATAAATTAAATAATCAATGATAAAATTAGAAACACAATGATAAATTTCAATTCTAATAGTGAGATCAACTCAGAATGGATTCAAATTATATAGAGATTCAATTCACATAGAGAAGTAGAGTGTGAGAGCCTATGTGTGTTGGGATTGGTATCCGGTATAAAAGACTAGCTTGATTGATAGAGTGATCTAAATTCTATATACAAGTTCTTAGATTCCCCTCCGAACTTGGCTCTCTAGTGGATAGAACATCGTCGGTCATCCCGTCTGATTAGGATCCCTTGTTGGGACTCGGTATCCAGTCTAAAAGGTTAGCTTGATAAGTGGAGTGACTCAAGTCCTATATAAATCTCTAAATTTTTTCATTTACAACTAATGTGAGACTGATTCGTTGCACATCAGAATGAAGTGTAAGTAAAGCACAAGTAGGCCTCATCTCGATTTTGTCGCCTATAGTGATGTGGCAGGTGAAAATCTGAGTATATCTCTCAACCCAAATCATCTACTTTCTTCAAAATATTTAGTTTTTCAAGAGTGATCTCTCAACTCAAGTCATATATTTTCATGGTTTACTTTCATTAAAATGGGTTTAATCAACCCCAACGACATAAGTTGAAATGGAATAGGTTTGTTGATTACCAATGAACCTCCATTTTGGGTTTGAAGCTTTCATCTCTTAAGGCACCTTCAGTGAAAATAAAGAAGGAAAAAAGAAAAGAAAAGAATTCCCATGAGGAGCAACCTTCTTTTTAAGGTCTGAACAAGATCTTCGATTCATTATCTTGGGCTTCATTGCATGAAGGGTTTTGATAACTGAGGCTGGTATTCAATTAAGGCCAATAGTCCATGGCTTCACTTTCCAAGCTGACCCACTAACTTCTAAATCAGTCCCAAAAGGAGTTCATTGGCTGAAAAGATTTCTAAGAAAAAGGATTTCTAAGAAAATTCTCATACTTGGAAACTACATTCTTGGGCACAGCAAGCATTACCTTCACTGCGTCTTCTTGATTGAAAACAGGCAAAAATAGACAGTATATATCACTGATGATGGGCCCCACATGCACTGGCTTTCCAAACCCAAAGTCCACCCTGTCCAAGCCCAATCTAGACCACTGTGATAGGATCAACACTCCTACTGAGTCAGGACTCGCTCTTGACTCGCTCACTGCTTCCACTACCGATTTCACGTAGCCGTCGTCCCACCCTCTCCTTGGCCTTCCTCACCAGCTTCGCTGCCCACCCAAGTCCTTTCTCTCCGAGCTCTTTCACCGTAGTCTGCGCGCAGCCGAGCACGAACCCGTTGCCGTAGTATCCTTCCGGTAGACTGGGTTCGATCCGTCTTCGCACATTAATGCTGAATAGAAGTTTTATCGTCTGTCTTGAGGGTAATCCCATTGCTTTCACCCAGCTCCTCCAGATGTGTGTGCTGCGAGCACTTCGAATGATGTGTATGAACACTCACTGAGTCGACTCACCCGTCGTGGTGAGCCAACCAGCTCGCTCTCACTCAATGAGGCAAGTTTTTTTAGCTTAGTTAGGTGTTTGCCGGTAGAAGCACTTGGCAGTGGGGACGAGCCGTTCACGGGAAAGCCGAGCAGAGAAGCGGCAAATGTCCTGAACTCGGTCGAACTCGGGGTGTGACACGGAGCAACTCAGAGCTTGCATGGGGTCGAGAAGGTGGCGCTCCCACACGGGCTTGGGCCAAAGGCCCATTGGGCCTTGTCGGCCGCTGGTGAACTCGGCCCAATTGTTGAGAAACTCACCACTGCCAATACCATCACAAATGCAGTGGCTGATCCCCACCGACGGCCACGGCCCCATCAGCCAGCCACGTTATTTGCACCACGAGCGGCGGACACCGGAGAACATCGCCAGAATGCAACTTGAGAAGCTTCCTCCAGTAATCACAATTTCGTGGGGCATTCTCAAATCATGGATGGAAGCATCAGACACTGCCTCGATGAAGAGAGCACCCTGTGCTTGGCACACGACTTCAAGGTTCAACCCATCGGCTCCGGGCCTGACCCGCCCCGCGAACGGGTAGTATGAGACGAGTGCCCGGCGCAGCCCATCCTTGATTCGGGCTACCGTTGAGGCCCGATCTTGTTCCAAACAAGATGGATAGATGAATAAATATTCAATGGTGAAACGAAGGAAGGGCTGAGAGAGTCCAATGCAGAGAGCTGAAGAATTTGTGTAGGTGTTGGGTCTGATGGAGTAAGAAGCACTCTTTCTTTCACTTCAACTTCTATTTGTTCCATTTATTACTCAACCCTATGAAAATGGAGTTTTGATTGCTGTAAGGCCTTTGGAGAACATAGAAGATGTGGCCTCCTTTTGTACTCTTTTCTTCTTCCCTCTCATAACTGTAATGATGATTATTTGAGAGTTCAAACATTATCCTTATCGTTGTAATTATCACGGATAGTAATTTTTGTCCCACTATAGTTTTTGGATAATGATATGCAGTATCTTTAAAAAAAAAAAGATACATTGTGAAAACTCATGATCTACTGATCATTTTTCATTAACTTTAAAAAAAAAATTAATTTTACCCATACTTCTATTCTCGATTCTATTTCTCTCTCTCAGAAAGTAAAAAGTTAAAAAGTAAATTTTTTTTTTTTTCAAAGTGTCTGCATATAAATCACCATCCATTATTATTATTATTATTATTATTATGATTTTTCTTTATTCTGGTAAGATTTGCGTCGGATTCTGTTTCCGTATCCACTTTACGGATGATGGAGTCTGTCTTTCTGACCATGTGAGGAATGTCTTCTCCTTCCTTTTTCTTTCTCTTTATATATTCATGAACAACGCGACATGCGACTTGATTTAACCTATAAAATCTGATAAGATTGCTTGGACTGATAAAGCAGTAATACGTACATAAGGAATCTGTGTAGTCACGAACCATGGATTGGTTTTTCAACAAAGTATGGCTCTCTTTGGTTGGATGCCCTTGTGATATGAAAAATCACAAAATAGACTTTTTAATGGCTTTGTTTCAATTCTTTATTATAAGATAATGAAGATAATGATGTTGGGCAAGAGAGATCTAAAAATTTATATTAGATTTGAGTCATTTCACCTAATAATTTAAGTTTTTAAATTGAATACTGAGTTATAACAGTGATATCAGAGTTAAGTTCTAATTTACCATATGTGGACTCAAGAGATCTCCTAATCAGACAAGATGGCTAACGACAGTTTACCATCGACGAGCCTCATTTAAGAGGAAATTGTTGGACAATCGAACGAGTCTCACATCAGTTGTGAAAGAGAAATGAAAGATTCAAAGACTTATATTGAACTTAGGTCACTCAACCTAATATGCTAATATTTTAAGCTAGATATTCGGTCCTTACATAAAATTCTGATGAATTATGAAAAATAGAGTTGGCATTGCATTCAATTTTATTATAATAGAATAAGATTCATTTTGTGATCAATTCAAATCATCGTACACACTACTTATCTCTTCATCATATGTTTCCATTTGACACCGATGCCATGTTATGTACTTTTGATTGCAATATAAAATTATTACCTCTTAAATATCTTAATTCATAGCTTATAACCTTTAAATAAGGATTTTTTTTTCCCTTAGACATCTGTGAGATTAATGTTTTCTATTTTTGCTTCCTAATGCATTTCATAGCCGATACGTATTGTGAAGGTGTGATGCGTTGATACTGGCTGATTTATCGGTGGATACTGCATAATATCAGTGATGCTGATTTGAGTTATTTTCACTAATAATTTTGATGTTAAAAAGGTTTAAAATCAAATTATTCAATTTTAGACTTATTTTCATCAATTTTGACCATTTTGAGTTTTTTCATTTTTTTTTTTTTTGAGTTTAGGCTTCAAGGTAATCTCAAATTTTAAGCTTTTTGTGAAAATAATTTAATGAAATAATATTCAGTGCTTGTGAAATTAAATAGAGATGTGTTAAAACAGAAAAATGAGTAAAGAGAGAGGACCGTACTACGAATGAATCGACGATACATGTCGGTACCCCGAATTTTGAACCCTTGATGCTAGTTTAATATTAACTCGAGTTGATTAAAGTGTTACTTTTTGTTATCTCTAAAGTGATTTTTCCACACAAATTTTGTAACTTGGGAATTATTATGATTTGGATTTGTGATTTGATTTGATATTGTTTGATATGGTCTTGGTTCCACCTAACTTGTCTTCATGTGTTAGGTTATTATTTTTACCGTAGAGTACATTAAAAAAAAAAAGATGCTTGGAACCTAGGTTCATAATACAATAGTTTGCAATGGTAACTAGATGGGGACACTTTTGTATTCTGACCAAGGAACACAAGGAATCCTATACTAAGAATTTTGATAATTACTGTGAATACCATCTACAGATGCTTCACTAATGTTGACCTAACTTATATAGGAAATGAAGGAATAGAATATGCCTAGAATTTTAGCCAATGAATGTGTATGTATACGTGAGGCTGATTATAGTGAATATATGATGGGCCATACATATGTAGATCCTGACTCAAGTCTCCTTCGAGGAACAATTAAGTTGGGCATTAGGTTTGTCATTAAAAGTAAGAACTATTTTAGGGTATGGTAGAAATTTTGGTGGGACTGGGGTTCAATTCAAAAGACTAGTCTGATAGATGGAAATATCCAATTCTATATAAGTCCTTATATTTTTCTCTCTTATTGGTGTGAGACTCGTTTGTATTCCAAAAATCCTCCCTCGAACTAGGCTCTTCAGAGGATAGAACGTCGCCAACCATTCCATTCGGCTAGGGGATCCTTGAGTTCATATGCAGTGGGTTGAGGAACATGGTATTGATATCACTGTTTGAACTGGGCTTCCAGCCCAAAAGACTAGTCTGATAGGTGGAGACATCCAACCCCATATAAGTCCTTATCTTTTTCTCCCTCTCACTGATGTGGGCTTTTTTGTACCCCAATAATCTTCCCCTCGAACGGAGCTTTCCCGCGGATAGAACGTCGCCAATCATCCCGTTCGGATAGGGCATCACTAAGTCCACGTATGGTGGTTTGGGGAACCTGGCTCTGATATTACTGTTGGGATTGGACTTCCAGCCAAAAAAATTATGTGTATGTTGCATGACTATTTATTTTACAATAAAATTTCATCGTCATCGTCACATAACGTTATAATTCTATTTTTTTAGATCAATTTTTGGAATTCTGTTTTTCCGTGATCATTTCATAAATTATAAAGTTACTACTCTACTATTATATATAATTTTTTCCTTTTCTCTACATTTTCAACGATTTATCTCATCTGTCAACTCTATGTACTGAGTCATCTCTAATCTTCTATTTACATGACCAAATTACTTTAAACAGATTTCTCTTATTTTGTCATCTATTGTGACTATCTTTAAAATGTTGTCTATGATATTATTATCTTTATCTTTTAAAGTCAATAACTCATCCAACACAACATGTGTACGTATTTTCTTTATTTTCAATAGTGAATACCATAAAAAAAAAAAAAAATTAGGTTAGAGGGTCACATAATTCCTCCAATGCCAGATCCATGAAAAATGGAAGAAAGATACCTAGTTGTGTGGATGATGCTCTTTGCCATCTTCACCTACCTTGCTAGAGTAGCATCTTTTAGCAGTAGATACCTGGAAAATCGTCCTATAATAGGCCGGCAAGAACATGAAATGAAAGACAAAAGATTTCTCATGCTACTTTAAAAAAAAAAAAAAAAATTCCAGACAAACCCATGAAAAAAAGAGAGAGTGAAGTCACCTAGTTCTCATGATATGGAGCTGATTCTGTCCACATGTTCCAGTTGTGGTGTTCTTTTGGCAAAAGTTGGAGTCTTTTCATAAAAGCAAGCGAGGCAGATTGGATGAGATAGAATATCAGCCTTGCTCAAAAGAGAAGCCTTGGGATAATAGGAGTGACTGCCTCCTTGGAAAGAAGATGCCTTGCAACATCATTACTGCGTTGAGTTCTCAAAAAGCAGAGCCTCTCTCACCCTAGCACACAATTTTTTATTTATTTTTATATTATTTTGATCCATCCACATTGTACATCTCCACATTCTTGGTTCCCAATTTGTGGGCCCCACTGCAAATGGGCCATAGACCATGCATTAAACCGACCGAGACTTCTGACTAGGGTTGAAATTCGAGTCAGATCAGATCAGATCAAATTTTAATAAATCTAATCAAACCCATAATCAAACCCATAATCAAAACTTATTGAATCTAACCCGACCATTTTAACTAGAACCGTGAATGGTTGTAGGACTAACTGAGGCCCAAGTGCACCATTTTGGAGAACTACTGTATGAAATTATATGTTTTTCATACCTTAATGTTGTTTCCGTAAATTATAATTGCTTAACTTTTCAAGAGTTAAAATAATATCCTATCAAAATAGTTGTCATATTATTAACATTTCGAGGTATTCAAAAACAAATATTTTCCTTCAAAGTAATAACTGAAACTATTTAATGCATTCTTCCATCCCTGGTCAATCCAACTGAAACTAACCCAAGACAGTTATAGAGTTAACATGCCTCAGTAACCCAATTAAGATCCATCCTTTTAGCTTAAGTAAGTTCTCTAAGAGACCTTAACACCTTCGTAAAAAATAATATCCCTAACAATTACCTATGATGCACATTGGTCTACCTAAAAAAACTAAAGTCAGTCATTATTATCTGATAAAGGCATATATTTATAACTTGGATTTGATGACCCACCAGAGACTAGACCTTTTCTTTCTCCCATCCAAGAACAGTAGCACCCACTAAGTATGCTCAACCATACTCTCTCTACTTGACTACCAATTCTTTCGTCAAGCAAAGAGTTCAGGTCTCTAGGAAGATTGCTATCAGACATGAATCAAGAAATGGATTTCTCATCAAAGGAGCCTTGACCCTTTGCTTCATGCTTTTCATGCTGTTAACAATGAGAATCTGTGGTTTCATGCCAAAGTAGAGCAATGATTCTATTCCACACTATTCTCTATAATCACATTCCTTTGCACATGGCTTGTGTTCCTCAACCCTCAATCTAGAGACTCCTACAATTCATTCCATAGTATTTTTACTTCAAATCATCTATGTGGTAATTTTCTACGAAGAGGAGTCATACAGTCCCATGGGATTAGAGCCTTTTTTTTTTTTTCACATTTGAAGATTTTAAAGATGTTTTATATGTTAGGACTAGGACTTTCAGCTCAAAAGATTAGTCTATTAGATGGAGTGAATCAAATTATTTATAAACTTTTAAATCTCTCTCTACACTTTTAATGTATGACTCGTTCGCAGCATCTCTAAAATTATATTCTATAGTGATCTAAATCAAATTAGTCACTGAATCTTAATATAGGTCCTCGGGTATATATTATATGTTATTCAATATTGAGATATGCAAAGAGAAGAAAGCATAAACCTCCAAATTTTGTTGCTCCTATCTAATTATAGACATAAATACATCACCAAGTTACATATATTTTGCTGTATTTTTGTGTATTTACTTGATTTTTCTTTACTTACTTGGTTTCTTTTTAATGTTTACTACTCGTTATTTTGCGAGGTTGGTTTGGTGGTCAAAATCAGTTCTTGTTTGTGGGAAGTCTTGATATCAAGTTTATCTCATTATAAAAAGGGTCACTCTCCATTATTATGTACCCAGTGTGTGCAAATTGAAAAGCTTATACATGTTCTAAGAATTAGTCAGATGAAATGCTTATCTTTAAAAAAATATCTACTACTAATATATTTCTATATTATTCTAAAATAGAATCTCTATCATTTTCTAATTCAACCTTTTTGCTATTTCAAATATAGTCTGCCACAGCAGGAAACGACCTATCAAAATGATTGTGCCAGAGGTTTTTAATAATCAGTAACCTTATAACTACTACATAAGGGAAAATAGGCAGATAGAATCTTCTATTTAAGGAGTTGGAAAGGATATCAGATTTAAGTCACACAAAATATGTTTAACTACTAATAAGTGAATTAAAACTCGGGCTGACATTGAATAGATATCTTAGATAATCATCATAATCAATGATTATAACCATCGTATCATCCCAATTTCTAAAGTCTAAACCATAAAATGGCTAAAATCCACAGTAGACCTCAATAATTGTGAAGTCTAACTAGACTATAAATCTTAATTATTGGACATATGTAAATCTAGCAATACACATACAACAGTTAAATATACGAAGAATGGTCTGTTGAGATTAAACGTGAATCGAACTTAAAAATCCTACTTTATAAGACAAACATCTCAAACGTTGAGTCATGTTAATATCTAAATCTAATTTTTTTCTTTAAGGAATTGATAGAGACAGGACACCCATTTATCTCATAATAAAAAGGGAAAAAAATTATATTATCTTTATTCTAAAATGCACCCATGACATTATATTGCAACCAGGGGTTCAAATCTCGGTTGATACGAGATATGACAGAGATCTCGTCTATATCAGTCAATACAATATATCTCAGCCAAGATTTCTTTTTCAAAAAAGAGAAAAATATCAACAAATATTCATGAGCGCGAGATCTTGGTGTCTCCATGATTGGAACAAACAAAATATTGTAGTCACACAACAGTGGCCAAGGAAACGCATCACATTTTTCATCAGTTGCATTGCACCAAAAGTGAACCATGATGAAAGTTGAGAATATAAAACCTGCTGAGATGGATTGATTCATCAGCAAACTTTAGCATAGACGCATGTACAAGTGGGCGGTTCCCATGGCACTCATCATAGGTGGGCCCCACCACTGATTTGACTGTTGTGTCAAAAAGTAGAATGGCCAGACAAAAGGTACCTATTTTACATTTGGAATTTAGCAGTTCACAGTCAACTACTTAATGACCTATTTTCTCTTTTCCTAATTCTGTGGGTAGGATTGATGTTTACTGACCTGATTTTTGCAATGGGCCATGTTCATGGTGGGGCCCTTTGGTGATTAGCTCACAGATTCTACACGTGTGGGATTGTGTGGCTTGGCATGCTATGAGATGAGAGGGATGTAAACAATAATTGGAGTCTATGATTTGTGCACATTTTAGATTACTGGTCTGAGAAAAAAAAACAATGGGTAATATTTAAAATTTTGGTTGATATTTTTATTTTAAAAAGATAATATTGAAATATTGTAAATTTTAAGAAATATTTTGAAAACAAATACTCCAAAATTTTAGCCAAAATGGTGGTCTTTTAGCTAAAACTTTGAAGATATATCAGGTTTTGGAGTTTTTGCTTTTGAAAGGGCTCAAATATCAATGTTAGGTGAAGTTTAAAACTTGGATTTAGAAAAAAAAATGGCCAATATTCAAAATATTGGTTAATATTTTTAGGGTTTGGTGGGTGTGAGAGGGAGGGGCACAGGTTCAATGTTCAATATCAGATTTTTTAGGATTTTGTAAAATCCCTAAAATAGGTTGAAATTACCACCGTAGATGTTGGCCCATTTCAGCCAAAACTTTGCAATGTAGCAGATTTTAAGAGTTTTTAAAAACAGTACAAAATATAGGCCAAATTGAAATCAGATTGGATTCATGTAACCCAAAAGGGACCTTATATGCAAGCATAAACAATTTACCTTGAGCTGAGGTACAAAAGATAGAAATAGTTTGTGATCAGAGTTGTCAATTTATTTAAAATGTGTTATTATAAAAATTATTTTTAAATAAATATTTTTATTTATTATGATTAATTTCAATCATTTAAATCTATGATCGAGCATCACACTGTGCTCAATCCCAAAAATTACTTGGGCATTTACTTAGATTTGTCACATTTGTTAACTACAATCATAAAAGTTATATTTGAGTCAAACTCTTTGGGAAGTACAATATTCTCATGTTGAGAACACTTGATTTGAATTGGAGAGCTATCTAAATTGGAATCATCAACTAGAAAAAGCAAAATACAGATCATTTTAGTTATAAGGAATTCTAGGCTAGTCATGTACATCAGTTTATTTATTATCAAAGTATCGAATAATTTTACAGAGAATGGTGATTTCGTCTAGTGATCTTTTAGACATCGTCTACACTCTCTCTTCTCTCTTCAAAAGGTGTATACATCTTTATTTTGTAAATTATATTATTGTCTGTTGTGGTTAATATCAGTTAAGGTAGCAAAAAGCATGTTGCTGTTGTGGAAGATTCTCTCTAATGCCTATCTCACTGGTATGTTTTTACTTAATCCTTAGGCTTGGAAGACCGCGTCAAAGTAGGCTCTAGCCATCAAAAGCTTCGTATAAACAAAGGTTTTTAGATTAACTAAAACTCGTTGATCTACATCTCTAAGTATATTTTCTTTATGATTAAGATGTTGAGATTTTTCAGAGCACCTATTAATCTTTAGGACATGTGCTAGTTTTTTTACCGACGCAGAATAACTCTAAGGAGTGGTCTGTTAAAATAAGAGTAAGAATCGAAAGTAGAAAAGAGGTATGAGGGTAAGAAGAGGGGATGGGGCTCAAAGTATGTAGGTTGAAGAGGAAGTTCCATGGTCTGGAAGGACACCAAAAATAGAAAACCACTTGAATATGGTAAGGAAAGAATCAAGAAAGACCCAAGTTTGAGGAGGTTCAGGTGAGTCATAAGTCATAGTTTCTTCCAAAGACGATACTGACGAGTTCTTCATTCAAATAGAAAAATTGACCAAGTTTGGGGCACAATTCTAAGTAGCACAATACCTTTCTTGGTCCTTCTGCCAAGACAATTAAATGTAGTACTTCTTCTTATGCGTTAAATAATTTAATATTTGAAGTATGGGTTTCCTTCCACCGATAAAGAGAAAGGTGGGGTGGGGACTATTTACAAATAAACCTGAATCATCTTGAGTTATGCAATTTTATCTTTTCCAAATGGAGAAGAGGAAAAGATAGGCATGTAAAGTAATAGTGAAGGAGACAGCCAACTGTTAGAGACAGAATGAAGAGAATCAGAGAGCATGGGTTAATAAATAATAAAATTATTGACACGATTGTTTGGAAAAATAGAATTCAAAGAGCAGCAAATTGCAGATAAATGGAACAATGGTTTCAAGGATAATGATAATGAAAAACCCATCAAACATATAAAACTTTAAGATTGAGGTTTTGAGTTTAATTTTGATAACTTTAATGAAAAGCCACTATTCGTAGAATATATATAGAGTAAGGTCCCATCATTAGAACTTACTATGTGTGTAGAAAGGCGTACACATGCCACAAAAAACTAGTTTGACGAGACACCTTAACACTTTCGATCATAAAAAAAAATGAAAAACCCATCAACTATTTGCTTTGGCAAAACTCCTCAGTCAAAAATCCTGTGGTCTGTTAATGTTGATATAAAAACTAACAATTGTAACTTCTATTAGGCAAAGTTGCATGAGTTTTTTTAAAAGAAGGGTAGGTCTAGCAAATCATGTCTTGAAAAGTTGGAACGCTAGAAAATTCACATCAGAAATATTTAAAAATTAGATGTTTAGAAATATGATTATTGAAACTATCAAACTGTTCAAAATAAAGTCTATGAAAACTTCTTATCTCTTAATTTAAGATCTTTGTAAGCCATTGAATAAATATTTACACTTACAAAGTTTTATCCAATGGTGAGGATGAATCGAATAGATGTCAATTAAAGTTGATCTAAATTTAAAAAAAAATTATAGCACTTTAAATTCTCATTGAATGAGTGCTACATGGAGCCATACACCCACGTAGACAACCCTTTCAAGCTGTCTGGGGCAAGTGGCTTTGCCCATGAGGATATGCCAATGCTAGAGTATAGAAAGTCCAATATTGAAAAAATCTAATACATGAATTTGTTGTATGAGTAAAAAAATTAGATGGAACAAGAATTTTATTTTTAGATTAATGTAAAATCTACTTTCATTTAATAGGTTTCAAAATTCATATCAATTACTCAAATTTAAAAAAACTTCAACGGTTAAAATGGAATAAATTTTGCAAGAAGTTTCAATTTAACAATGAGATCAACTTAAATGCCTTGAAATTAGAAAAAAAAAAAAACAAATATGATTAAGAGGGTAGATGGGTGTAAAAAAGAGAGTATCTCATATTAGATATCTGTAGACCGTTGAAAATCATCAGGCTTTTGAAGTTCAATGGATCCACTTTTTTATGAGAAGAATTTTCCTCAAAATACATTTCAATTTCGTGTATCATCATATATTAGACCCCCACCCCTCTAAGCTCTTTGACAGGAGCTCACTATTAAAAAATCACATGCTTATGTTTGTCAATATTGAAAATAATTGAGAATTTTTCTAAGAAAAATTGAATTTTTTTTATTCAGACCATTTTGTCTCTTTTTTTTTATCTCTAAAATATTCAGGTTTCTTAGAACACCGGACTAATTTTTGAGACATGTACAACTCCCTCCATCTACACACACTGAATAATTCTACAGAGAATGGCCCTTTAATATGAATTGGAAATCAAACTCAGGACTCCACTTCCTAAAACATATTCCTGGCCATCACACTATTTTATCTTAAAACAATTTAATCCAATGATGCTGCAGAAATATCTTACATTTCATGTGTGAAGTGTTTCTATGATGTAGACCCGATTATCTGACTTGTCCTGCGATTTTATTTTTTATTTTTAATCTAGACTTTCAGTTTGAAGAACTTCGTGCATTTAAAATTAAAAGATTGAAACACCTGTACAATTTTTGCAACATGAGTATATATCAATTTAGGTTTTTATTAGTAAAAGTAAGAAACTCATTTGATTGTCATCTCCTAGCAAAATATGTGATTATGAGAAATTTGTCCCGTTTGGTTGAAATATCTAATTAGATTTTGACTTGTTAAAGAAATAAGTATTGTTAGTAGTTTCATTTACAATACAAAGAAATATAAACCTAACATTTTAAGAAGTTTTAACAAAAGAGGGTCTTTCTTGATTGCTTTTGTTTCCTCCCGTTGTGAGCTCTTTTAGTATATTTTTTTGAGATTTTTTCCCCTTTGAATGAACTTATCCTTTCGTTAAAAAAAAAAAAGTCATTCTTTGGATTTTTACCCTCAAAAGGGTTAAGGAATCTGGTACCATTTTAGGCGTCCATGGCACCCATCCACCATTGGATACATTTTTGTAACTTACCCCATGATTTTGATTGCTGATCCCATAGCTGATAATATTGGCCGATATGATATATATATCGGCCGTACAAAAATAACATTGCTCTGAATTTTTTTTTTTTTAAATATATAAAAACGATCAGTCCAGATTTTTTTAAAAAAAATCGGCAATATCAACTCTGAAAGGATTTCATTGGTATAAGCAAGTCACAAGAATGTACAACAGCATCACAAGCCTCTGCGTTTGATTGTAGAATTAAGCAAGAATTTAGGGGAAAAAAAATTAATTACATGTGACGTGCTCTAATTGATTGACAGAAAGAATATCAGTAGCAATTACTTTCTTTTTTGGATAATAACAAAATCAGTACAAATGATAGTAATGAGGAGGAGAAAAACCTGCTAGCTCAAGTGCTTTTCCAAGTGTTTCCCTCCCTTGAGCTTTTTAACCAGTAATTATCTTCCTTGTTCTTGTTTGTGAAAAAATAGCTATGTTCGTATCTTTATCTGAAAGGTCAGCCATCTTCATGTCTGGTTGGAGCTTCGGACAATTATCATCTTCAGCCTCAAAGAGTAAAGCATCATTCAAGACACCTCTATAAGAGATGATCAACTGCCATGAAGTAACTCCCAACAAGTACAAAGGATGCCAAACCGCTGCGAGCCATCCGCAGAAAAATACCACGGAATAGAATGTTTCTATCAGATGGAGAGATCCCTGTGACTCTCTCAATCCAATATCCCGGTGGTTTCCATCTGAGAAGCCTCTTCTCCATAGAAATATACTGTAGAAATCAGCCAACAAGATAAAAACATCAAGTTAAGAACTAAGTGGGTTAGACATCTCTCCTCCATTGGGACACAGTTCAAGTTCAAGTTCAAGTTTGGGACACAACTTCAGTTAAAAATTTCAGCCGAAAATTCTCAGTCTGGACCCAAGCGTAATGTTTTTTCATAAATATCGGCCAAAATTTTCAAATATCAATGGAAATTTTTTGGTCTGAGAGAGTGAAATTTTTTCTCCCATCCAAAATTTGCAACTCAGGACACAACACACATACAGAAAGAAAAGTTGTGACCTAGTTAATGAAACATTTGGATCATTAGATCCAACTTTGGCAACAGAAATTTCTGGTCTAGTTCCCAGAATGAGGGGAACTTTTTTTCTGTACCCACATGGCTTTAAGTCAAACCAATTTAATTTCCTGATTTTCTTTTGATTCCCTAATCCCTAAAACATTCTATCATGTCATCAGGCCAATTATTCATGTGTCCAAAACTGAACTTCACACGTGGGAATTTTAAAGAACGGGGATCAAACTCAGACATGCTATACACATAAATACAAAAATTTACAGTAAGATCCAGTCTATAGTTTAAAATCTTGAAAAACAGAGTCAGTTTGAGTTGACTCAACTCAATGGACTTCTGAGTTGAGTGAGTCAATGAGTTTTACCAAGTTTTTTCAGGTCAAGTCCAAAAACTCGGCCGAATTACTTGACTCGATAGGATTTCGAGTCGAGTTTCGATTTTTTAGTTTTTGAACTATGATCCATTCAGAATTTGATCTTACTATACAAAAATTCAATACCTTTGGCAAAACAGTAGACTGTGAACGACATTTTGCAGTGTCAAAACAATGGGAAGCAGCAGCAGCTATTGAACCAGAAAATCCAGCTGCAAGACTGGCAGCCATAGGGGACACAGGGCCAATTTCTTCTAAAGACCTGAAAGAAAAAACATTAATCAATAAAAGTAGAAACTGGTGTTGGAATACTTACATTTAAGGAGATCATTAAGCAACACTAAGCAACAATTACAAAAAGAACCTTGGAGGTGGGTTCATATCAATTGCCTTCCAATCAAGCATTGCTATGTGAAGGAATTGCCAGCTTGAAAAGAAAATGCCACAAAAAATGGAGTCTCGAACTATTCCTGATCGGAGACCGTGCCACAAGGCACGCCATCCTTCAAAAGAAATAATACTTAAAGGTCCATTAACTTCGTACGCAAAGGGTGACCTTCCAGATCCAGTCATCATCCATGGATACTCTTTAAGAGCACCAGCCAAATTAGAATGTTTTGGAGAGAGGGTCGACAAGAGACCAATAGTGTCCATCCATGCTTTCTTGTCAGGGCTATATCCACGTAAAATTTTTGAAAATTCTGGTTTGATGCTTTGCTGTGCCTTGACAGAGCTAGAGGTAGGGCAGCGAAAAGCAGAAGACACCTGTGCACGAATTTTAAAAAGCTCAAATGGAGTGCTTATAAGAGCTTCTACGGTACCAGCAGCAATGCCTGCCAAAAGAGCTTCAGAGACATACACATAATTCTCTTCTCGACCATCTGCAGAAGCATTGGTGAACAGTGCAAACATGTTAGCAATCCACAACAAGAACAGAAGGAATAGTTAGCAGAAGCACTTATCACACTCCTTGTTATGAAGCTTTGTGAGAATGACAATTTAACATTTTGAAAATAGATGCTCACAATCAACCTCTATATCTGCAACAGCGAGCACTTGCTAACTGTGCTACATGCTTAAGCCAATGATTAAAAGACACATACAGACATAAAGAGCAAAAACAGTACAAATATATATTGTTGTGTCGTACTTCATCAGTAATTTCCTAAATTCCTTCGTTGAAAACAGCATTGATATAGAACTTTCTCAAAGGTAATGATAAATTTTTATTAGGGCCATATTTGTCTTTTTGAAAAGGGGCATTTGCACAAAAATGGGATAGTTTTTGCAAAAAGCATGGTGTTTTTCAGCTTCACTTTTTATTTTCCCATGTTTGCTAGTAGATCACATTTTCAATGAATTGTCTATTGTTACCTATGTAGAAAGTAGTTTTTCCTTGCTAACTTTTTTATGCGTGGAAACACAAACATGGGCTAAAGGGGATGGACAACTGTTCTCTCACCAACTTTCATATGCATGGAAACACAAACAAGGGCTAAAGGAAAATTACTTTACAAGCATCAGCTGTTCGTAAGGGCAATGGACAACCTAGTAAACATCTAAGATGCATACAAACAGCCATTTCACAGACTTTGTGCTGAACTCTTCTATTCTCTTGCATACCACAACTCTGTTCGAACTCACCAATACTATAAAAGATGGTCATAATGAAGATAAGTGATTCAGAGCCAGGTATAATGGAAAGGGCATTCAAGTCTGCAGCAAGGATGTGCACAATGTTGACGAGAGAAAATCATCATGGACTCCACATCAGCAGTGCGCAAACCCTGCAACAGCTTACCTGCTGGCCACTTGTGCATGGCAGAGGGCTTCAATGACAAATGAGATGCCAAAAAAGCCATAGGGAATGGAACTTGTTGACTACACCTTGACAATCTAAAACGTTCTGGCAGAAGCAAGAACTTGATACGAGAATTGCAGCCTAATTTAGTGCAGGATACAAGATGTAGGACATCCAAAAAGTCATGGAGAGTGGAACATGTGGACTTCCTATAAGAATATAAAAGGTTCTAGGAGAATCAACAACTTCGAACTTGTGTTAGTCTCATGCACACGCTGTAAAGACATAGATGGTACTAGTTCAATCTAGAGGATTACTCAATGCTCTTAAGCTAGAAAGCAGTCTAGAAGATAGTCTCTGACATGCTCAACCTTCTTGATGTATGCTACATACCAACACTTCAAGTTTATCAGCCTTCTGATTGTTTTTTTTTTGGGGGGACGGGGGGAGGGGGAGAGCGATGATGCAATAATATACCCAGCCCCAAATCCCACCTCATTGCCCCATATACAATAAAAAAACCTTCACTCTTTCATTTTCCGTAGAATTTTTCTAATTTTGAGTTTCTTGTTTCTTTTTTTCTGAAGAAGAAATTTCTCCCATTTTGATTTACCACAAAAATTTGGTTTCGGTTAAGAGACTGAAATTTGGATCACCTTTAGTCCAAAAAATTGGCTATTGACCCCGATAACAAACTTGACCCACAGCATATCAGAACCCTTATCACACTATATGAGTTTTTCTTTTTCATTTTTCTTTTTTTTAAAAAAAAACTTTCATTACTGTAATCATGATATAAGTACAAAGCATGTAACATTGAGATGAATGCCACTCACTTTACCAAAATTGCACAAGATTTACATGAATAAATCATCTAATACCATCCAATTCGATCCAAAGAGAAATCTATCACCCACCTTCCAGAATATCTCCCCTTCCCCCCCACCCCCCCCCTCCCTCCTTTTGCTAGGAAATCAGCAACACCATTAGCCAAATGCTTGACTTATAAGAAGGAAACAACCAAATTTTTGCATTAAAATTCTTATTTCCGTTGATAAAAGTCTTATTTTAAAGGTGTTTTCTTCTTTCCAGCTGCCAATTTCAATGCATTTGATGTGTCCCCTACTATGATTAATTTGCCTTGGAAATGCACCATGAAGATCTTCAGTGCTTCCCTTTTCTCAAATGGTAAAAATAATTCCTGGAAAACTGAGTGGAGAAAGTTCAGTGCCATCCTTATTGTTATAGCTCCACCTTGCTGGATTCCCTCTTCCTTCCAAGAATTATAGGGTATCCCTCTAATCCTTGCCAATCTAGGTTTCCCTTTTGCTGCTCCATCGGTCTTGAATTTCAAGACACCCATTTCTGGTCTTTTCCATCTTTCATTGACTTCTTCTTTTTCTTGTTGCATCATCTAGGCATGACATCCAGCTCAATCTCTCTCCACACCTCCAATGGCCATGCTGCTAAACTCGTCTCCCTTGGACATAGCTTATCAATCTCCAATTCAGAAACTTCTCATATAGTGCACTAAGCAAGTAGATAAGATTTCCCTTTCAAAGCAAATAACCAATATATATTTCTCCTCGGTCCAATTGTTCACCACCCCTTTGAGGGGATTTCAAAGAGGCAATGGCACTTGGCCAATGGACTGGCCAGTCATAGAAAGGGAGATCCAAACAACCAGAATTGCAAGAATTAACTCTTACAATCAACTACAGTATATTTCCTAGATGAATGATACAGAGTGTAACAGATAGTATGCTGCTTTATGGAGGTCATACAGAGACATTGCTACTTAAACCAGTTATAAGGGTGGTGCTTACTGTAGATTGCATGTAGCCCCAAACCACATTGGTTGATTATTAAAACCATATAACATACACATGCAAAATGGACATTTTAGAATTTTCACTTTCACTATCCATTTTCAAAGCCATTCTATAATTTGAAGGGAACCTTCGAGCAATGCCCTCATACTTTCATGAATCCAAGCTCTACAGGATGCCCTCCATGATGTGGTACATCCACCATTCAGTTTCTTCCAATTGTAAGCCCACCAAACAATCAAATTCAGAGAGAAGATGGTTTGTGAAGGTTTGTGTTCATGGAAGGTGAACCCCCCATGCCACATAGACATTGGCTCGTTGCTCTAAATTACTAGGCCACTTAATTGGAAGTAAAGCAATAACATGATTAACTAAAATGCTTTCAAATAAACCTGCTCAACAGCTCATTATCTGCCTCACTTCTTATAAGTTGAGTAACAAGCAAAGGAAAAATTAGTTCTCATATGGAAATGAAAAGCAGACAAAATAAGGTGATACCTTTGTAGAAAGCAGTCAAAAGTTCATACATTCCAAAACGAGCTCCCAAGCCCGTGATCCTACCCAATGCTGACCATCCAAACCCACTATAAAAACCTAAACATTCAGAAAGCATATGAATAAATTAACCATTTCACGCCATTTCAAAACACAAATAAATAAAAACTAAACAATTCATATAATAGTAATGATGCCAGTCTATAATGAGTGATATTGACTTGAGAAAATCTAAAAAGTGAATACACTATAGAATATACAATACTCATTAGAGCTATAAAACAAGGCACGGCATATTCACATTTCACATTGTTATATAAATGAGATGTAGGTTGAAATGATCTTGGAACTCTTTGACATGAAGTGGTTCTTGCTTGATTCTCTTGAAAGCCTGACCGACCCATAGTGTGGAGATTAAGATCTGCTAGATGGGAATGACATGAAATTTCAGTTTTACCTATGGTTCTTTGAATGATAGGGTAAGGAATGGGAGAAGGAGTTTCAGATCTATCTGCACAATGTACAGAAGGGATGAAGGAAAATTGCACTGCTTCACTTCCAGAGTTGCATGGAACTCAAAATTGCACTGCTTCAGTGACTTAGTGAATGAATAAGCAGATAATACAAGCAGAAAGTTATAAAAAGATTAGGAAACATGAAATTCTGAAGATGAAGTGATTCCCTAAGTGGAACACTCCTGCAATAACGACTTGTAGAAGTTGAATGAGACTGCTTTTTGTTGAAGAAAAAATTGCAAGTCTAGACACTTTTTGTGTAATTAAAAGTTTTTGTTATAACTATATAGATGGATTTTTCAACAAGGATAACAAGAATGAGAAACAGTAATGCAGTTATTAATCAAAATAATATGCAGTCACAGAAAGTGTTCATTGCTCAATGACAGAAATGATGTACAACAGAAATACTGCTGTTTATGATTTTCCCATTCTGTTGACGCCAACTATTCCTGCACAGGCCCCAGGCAATTAAAAGATATTCAAGTCTTTAAAAAAAGGAAAAGAAGAGGAAGGGAGGGGGGGGGGGGGGGGGTGTGTGTTATGGTCTTTTTTAGTATTTTGAAACGAAGAAAAAAGGGGGGGATGGGGAAGGATGCAACAGTCTGTTAATTATGATATGATGCATTATCATTTGTCTGGAGACTTTACCTGAACTCCCTGATACTGATCGAACTCTATCAAAAACTTGAGGGATGACAGAAGGTTGATTAGAACCTACACCAACCTGTTCACAATTTCAACAGAATAAATATAGCTACAAAATTGCATTAAGACAAAAAAAAAGTACAATAAACAGAAAAAGAATCAACAAATGCAGACACAAGAGTGGCCTGGTATAACCCTACTTATTGTCCTACAACTTAGTTTGCCTCCTGGTTAAAAGACTTGAAAAGAAGCAAACCCTCAAGCACAAGGGCTTTAATTTCTGCCTCGCAGTTTCACATTCTCCACAAAGAAGGAATATTCAATGGAAACCCATTGAATGGTATGACTGCAATCCCTTCAAGGCATGGTTTAGAATTTTAAGAGGCGAGAAATCAAATCTACTTCATGCTGGTACTTAACAGTATATATCATGGAATCATTTAAAAAAAGAACGGTATTCATCACAGAATAATGAGCATGTAACAACCCTAAGTATCATGATTATATACTTCTCATAGATGTCTATGTGATGCCCTAGAACCAGACGTCGGCCAAGTTCCAAGTACAATGTTATCTCAAACATGTACCCGCTGAACAAAACAAAAACAATGAGTTATTCAAAACGGTCAATCTCAACACATTCCTTTTTAAAGTCTGCCTCAAACTTGAGGTTTGAGGCGAATAAGAAATCCAAGTCAATAAACCAACTGATCTTAAAGGCAAGCACCATAAATGTGAGTTTGTTGAAAACCCACATGTGAATCCATCTAAACTCAGGTTTTTGATGTCTGGCTTAAGCCACCAACTCAGAGAACTCCTAGATACCCTTGACACTATGCACCTTTTTCCAATGACAGAAACAAAATGTGCATAAAAAACAAGGCATATTGCAGCATTATGAGGAAATTTGAAATCAATTCTCTGTCCAACCTTTTAAGCTTAAGGTAGTTAACAACCAGAAACTGTTCTCACCTTAAAATCAACTAATGTTCTTAGACACCCATTTTCATTGGGTCTACGAAATTGGAGTTCTTTTTTTTTCAAGAGAGAGCATAAAATTACCAAATTGGATTGATTAAGAGGTGCTGTGTATCAGAGTGCAGATGGGAAGGAGTTACATACTAGGATCTGGCATACCATATAGATTTTCATTATTTTATTTCATTTTGAAAAAAAAAAAAAAAAACCATTTCTGTTACCAACAAAGAAAGAAAAAGTTAAACTGGTGTAAGATTTATTGAAGAAATATCATCCACTTAACCACGTAAGAGTGAGGTATCTATTTAGACAAGACTTGAAAAATCAGAAGAAATACTAAAGAGAGCCATTCCCAGGCTGGACAATCCCGATTACAAAAATCTCATGTCAATAATACAATAAAACAAAAAAGGTTGCTAATTATTGCTGAGTGCTCATTGTTGCAACTATGAAGATTGTGTGTCGAAGTCACATTACCATCTCATAGATAAATAAATAAAATAACTACATCAATAATCCCATCAAACACCCTTGAAAAGATAAATCCATATGATGATATTATAATTAACAGAAATCTGCAACTTTTGGAGCCCTTTAATGTCTCTTCAATTTTGAATTAGCCTCGAAGGGTGCATCTGAGCATTAAGAAACTGTCTCTCATCCATACAGTTAGAAGGCCTCAGAGCGTCTTATTCACCACATGGAAAAGACAATTCCAAATCCTTGGCCATATTTAAGGTTTTTCTGTCGGGAATTTCAAACAATTCTTAGAGTTTGTTTCAATAAAACTTCATTCTTTTTACGTCCTCATCCTTTTCTCAAGTGCCTAGAGAAGTTAATGGTGATGCAGATTCTCTTACAAAAAAAAGGGGTGGGGAGAACTCAGATAGTGATAGGACCTTTTGATTTCTGCAATGCTTAGGCTTCTTTGCTAAGGGGTTGAATGTATTTTCCTCGTCAGGTACTTTTTCATTTTTTATTTTGCATCATTTCCAAGGTGCTCTCTGTATCCCTTCTTCCAATTTTGGTCCCGTGGAACTTTTTTGTTGAATTCTAGTTTCTTGCTTCTGGAATAAAATTATCATCATTCAAAAAAAAATAAAAAAACACATGTTACATCATCAGCCTCTTACCATATCTGCCCAATTATGGGACAGTGTACCTCCTCAAGATGTATGTGATTCACCAAAACCTAGAGTGCTGAGCCTAGGCCTAAAGCAGAGACTGAGGTAGATCTTGGACAGGCCTAAGAGTTGACCTGAGTCCATAGACCCACCAGGAACAGAGCTGGCAGTAAGTGATAAAACCAGGTCCATGAGTTGAAACTGGAGCTGCAGGCCCGATGTATTTATGAACTAAACTCAATTGAATATAACATTATAACACCTTTACTAAAATTGAATGAAGTAATCAATCTTCAGTGGCAGCTGAAATATCAAATCCTTTCATTCTTAGATAACGTAAGAAACTCAAAGAAAATAAAATCATCATCATCATCATCAAAGCCCTCATCCCATCTATTTGGAGTTGGATTTTCGAGTTCTACTTCTCCATTTGACCCCGTAAAAACCATGCTTTGTGTCACTCCATTATCTATCATGTCTTTCTTTATCCCTTTTCTTCACGTTTTTCTTGGTCTATCCCTCCTACTTGCACTTGCAACTTGTACCCCATCAACTCCTCCGTAAGAGGGTTGTCTCTGGTCTTCCACTTACATGTCCATACTATCTCAAATTAGTTTGTCTCAACTTGTCATCTATTGACGCTACTTTTAAACTATTCCTAATGTGATCATTTCGAACTATATCCTTCAAAGTTGACCCACTCATCTAACCTAACATGTGCATCTACGTCACTCTAACTTTGTCCATTCATCATTTCTTCATCGCCCGACACTCTGCTTCATAGAACATTTTTCCACTTCAAGCTCGCAAACCTTCACAGTCCATAGAACAATCTATCTAAATGTCAATTCTTCCTTCATATCTCCCTCTCCAACATTATAAATAGACCAGTAGCACACCTCACAAATATCTCAAATATCTGAAATTTTATTATCTTTATCAACCCATTCGAATCCCACCCTAAATACCCAGATAGGCAACTCCAAATCCACTAAAATAAATAAATAAATAAACCACCTCAAGAAACCTATCACAACAGTTTACAAAAGGGTGGTATAACACTTCTCCTCCCATTTTTTATTGCTCGTCAACTGATTTCTCCATTCATTTTCAGCCATCCATGATATCTCCTGTACGGGTCTTAAATATTTCATTGGCCAATGGCTCCTATACAGTTGCTCCATTTCTTTTCAATTCCATGCTTTTTGCCTTATCAATTGAAATATTTCATGTACATGATTTTTTCCCATTTCATTTTCAACATTTGTGTTTTCTAATTCACAGGTACTGAATATTAAATTTCATACTGCCCCTGGTAAACATAATTCTCCATCTCTTTTCAATTTTTATGATTTTTTTGTCATAATGCCTGTTTCAGAAGCATGAGATTCATGAGATTTTCTCATATTTAGATCGAAAACTGTGACCATGAGATATGCATGTCTGAGAAAACCTCTCATTTACGTGAGATTCAATTTGAATCTCTTAAAAGCTCAGATTTTCTTTTATGGCCTCACCCCAGAAACTGCATTCTCATTTTTATTTTATAATGGTCAAATGCCTTTCTATAGATAGTAAATCAATTTCATTATGTATGGTTACACAGTAATTGAAACAAATTAACTCATATAATGATTGATATTGATGATATTTAATAAGTTTGATATTTATAATTTATATTTTATTTTTCCAAAATTTCATTTTAAAATCCAATGAGATAGCCTAACAACAAATTTGAAACTAATAGAATTTTCTAGAGCTACCAAACACCATTAGTTTGAATACATAGGATTTTAATCTGACAAATTTATAATCTAATTGCATTTCAATCTGACGGGTTCAGAATCTCACAGATGCTGAACACATCCATATGGGTTCGTACTATTTCACTCTAATATGAAAGGAGAGAGAAGAAGAAGAAGGTAGTAGTGATGGGAATAGAAAGGAACAGATACCTGGAGAATGGTTTTAAGGGTATCGAGAGGATGAGTGAGAGCAGATGCCAAAGTGACAGATCCAACAGCGGCTATTGCATGGGTTCCGAACATGTGATTCTTCAGCAGTTCCTCCATCCTCTCTCTCTCTCTCTCTCTCTCTCTCTCTCTCTCCTCGCTCCTCTCTCCTCTCTCTTAGTAACCACTGCTGAGAACAGTAGCAGTGGCCAGCTTCTTCGGAAAACCCATTCTGAGGGTTTTAGAAGTCCCAAATTTTAGAGAGATGAACGGTCCAAACAGGGCTGGGCTGTGGGGAGTCAGTGGACTCACTCCTGTCTACTGGACCTCGGACCCGTAAAAAAATTATAATAAACTATTCAATGCATTCAGAATAAAAAATATATTGTCACACTTATTTTTTGACAATATATTTTTTAAAGTAATATTCTATATATTCAGAATACAAAATTACTATAAAAGTGACTAAGACCTCACAAACAATCTAAAAACCGACTGTAAGATGATTTGCTTCCAGATCTGGTTGAAGTGATAGGGTTTCTCACTCGTCTTGAGGGTTGTAGACGGAGAGGATTCAATAATGACAATGAGGGGCAGAAAGAGAAGGATGATAAAATGATTTCAACCGAAAGGATTTTGACGATGAGTAAGAGTTTAAAGAGTTTTTTTGGAAAGAAATATTGAACGACAATTTACTAAATCATCTAATTAAACAATCTCTCTAATATAATATATGCATCATGATTCCAACTATACTGCATTATAGAGGTTTTACTATACTTCCATTGGCCCTTCCAAGCACATAAATAATTGTAGAATTAAAAGCTTCACAGTTCTAAAACTTGAGTCAACTGAAAACTAAGCCTAATCCGATTTACTTGGTTGTATTTTGGAATAAACTCGAAACATGTTGAGTCAATTCCTGAGTTGGGCCCAATTTGCATTCGTATGTAATCGGATCCCCATTTACAAAGATCACCACGAGGACCCAACCCCAAAATATGATCAAAGATCGACCTATAACTGACCCATTTATGTATTCTCTGACATTTAAATGGGTCATTAAGGACCAGTGATGCAAATATTGACTATATTTTTATAAATATTGTAGTATTATTTATCATAAATAAATAAACTAATTGAACTCTCAGACATTAACATCATTTTCAAAATATAATGATATTGCATTTTTATCACTCTCTCTCACAATATTTACCTAAAACCTTGCATATATTTTCATAGCTAAGGTTTCTTGATCACTTTTGTTTTGTTATAGCTCAAGAGAAATCTAAGATATGAAAGCATCTCAATAATTATAGTGAGAACTTTTTTTTTTAAATTTACGTGTGGGAAACCAAAGGATACCCAGCCTAAAATCCCCACAGATGAGCCTTTATTGACAATTATTATTATCTCTCCTAAAAAGGTCTTTTCCAAAAAGTTCTTTATCTTTTAAATTTATTTCAAAAAATAGAATTTTTATGGACATTCGAAATTATCATATATTCTCGTTAATTTATACTTTTAATGATTAATTGATTTTTTACGTGACAAAACTAAAAAATGTTATAAGCCACGGTGTATAGGAGAAGTCCTCTTGAAAAGATCTTATATTTTTCATAATTTTAAAAATGCTTCTCACTTTTGGTATTTCGAACGAAGTCCCTTGATCATATTTCACTAGTAATCAATTGATTTTTGCTTTAAGATTTTCAGATGTATATTATAGAACCCACTTGAAGATCAATAGCACTTGGAAAGTAGGGTAATTAACAAGTACTTTTCATGAATTAACAATATCTAAAAAATCAATTAAATTAAATGATCAAAGATTTAGATTATAAGGTTTAAAAATGCATGATGATAATTGACTAAAGGTTTGAACTTTATTATTTTAGTGGTTGGAGTATTTAGTTATTTATAATTGTAATTAGTGTGAACACGACATTTTTTTTTTATAAATATGTGATTATTTATCATTTTATATTTTATATCCTTCACATGTTATAGTTAATTACATGCTATTATGTTCTAATTTATTATTAATTAATTAATATTATTTATGACACTAAGTTAATGTCATGAGTTCGATTGAACTTGATCACCGTTGAACTTCTGTTGAATCCCATTTGACCCAATCTTCTCCTAAGATGGTTTAATTTATAGATCAACTTTTAAAATATTTATGCAAATTATTCCCAACACACCATATTATATATCTATTGGATCTACTCATCAATATTTTATTTTTTGGGGCAGTCTTCACAAGGCAAGAATTGTTCAATGGAAAAAATGGAGAGAACTTTTGTCATGAATCTCAATTACCAAATGGGTAAGTCCATACTTTTTCAGTCTACCAACCACAAACCGCATCCATTTCATTCCTTCCCTTTTAGGAAAAAAAAAACACCTCATACATGTAAATAAAATCTATATAATACGTTGTCAATTATTACTTTCTTCCTTGGTTTCTTGTTTTATTTTATTTGCAGGTAGGGCCACGACTGCAAAGGAACAGGGATGAATTCTTCCTTAGCAATCTTCCACTAGCACTGGCTGGAGTTGGCATCTTATGGATGGGCTGGACAGGCTTCAATGGTGGTGATCCATTTGCTGCAAATGTGGATTCCTGGGTTGCAGTTTTGAACACTCACATCTGTGCACCTCCAGCCTTCTTGTATGGCCCTGCTTCGATATTGTTTGCTTCGGAAAACCATCTGTAATAGGAACCATCCAAGGAATGATAACAGGATTGGTCTGCATCACTGCCGGTGCAGGTACTGCAACAATCAACATCAAACTTAACAATGGTGGAGGGACTTTTTGGGTTTTTTACTTGCTGATCTTGTCCATTGTCTTGATTTACAGGGACGTTTCAGGGATGGGCTGCGCTGATCATGGGAATTGTTTCAGGAAGTATACCCTGGTACACCATGATGTGTCTAAATAAGAAGTCTTGCTTGCTACAGAAGGTTGATGATACTGTTGGCGTTCTTCACACCCATGCAATTGCCGGCACCTCAGGTGGTTCCTTGGCAGGACTCTTTGCACACCCAAACGCTCAGTGGCATGTTCTTGGCTGTACCCAATTCCAAAGGGGCCTTCTACGGTGATGGGACCCAGTTCCTGAAACAGTTGGTTGGTGCAGCTTTTGTTATAGGATGGGATGTCGCTGTCACATCCATTATCTTACTCATCATCAGAATATTTATACAAGGATGTCTGCAGAACAGCTTGTGAAAGGGGATGATGCAGTCCGTGGAGAAGAGGCATATGCTCCAGCCGGAGAACAAGAGAGGGGTGACCATACACAAAACAATTCAGTTTGAACCTCAAATGATACTAAGAGCCAGACTCCTCAGGTGTTGATTCTATAAGGTTGAATATTGCAAACATATTCTAGGTTCCATGGAAGACAGGGGCCTTAAGCATCAATGAGATTTGGTATAAAGGATAAGAATTTGGTTAGGATGTATCTGACATAGAAGGTAGTTAGAACATCGTCATATAATGGATAATTATTTGCCTATTCTTCATTTTAAGCAACTTGTATATAAAGAATCACATGTGGAAGGAAATAAAACAAGATAAAGAACATTCCACTGAGATACAAACATGGCAACCTGCAAGGACATCTAAACACAAACTTGGGAGCAGAAAGAATTTGTGAACAAAAAAAGTAACTGGTTCTGCAGAGATGAGCAATCAATCAGAATAAAAAAGAACTGACTTGTATATATACTGGTATCAGTTATAGTACAATACCATCTCAAAGAGGGGAAAAAATCTATTCGAGTATGATAAGTCTCCTCAGTCCTCACCACAAAAACCGAGCAATCAAAGAAGCACATAATTCATGGGTAATTGCTTTAAAATAATACAAATTGGAATTTGAGAATTTCAAGCTAGTCAAACTGTTCCCAGTCTTGGGTTATTTTTGTAGATGATGCCATTGGCGGTGGAGCACTCAGACTTCCAACTCCAGAATCAAATGTCTCCCATTTGGTCGTGACAGACACCGCATCACTACTTCCACAAAATGGGTTTGAATTTCTTGCCTTCAGATTGTCAAGTTTATCCACAAGGTTCTGTACCCGGCGGACCTATACAAGGGATTTGTCAGAATGTAATTACAACATTGTATCAACACGCTAAATTTATGAATGAATAGCTAACCCTACTGAACATGTAAAATTAAATGGCATTCTTTTCCTCATCAAATGTTAGTTATTACATGATTTTACTGACTAATCATCTACCTGCAATTTATTTTCAATCTCTTACTGGAAATTCATCAGTCCAAAAGCACCAAATCAAGAGAAATTATCTGTTGTGAACCGGTTGACCGTGAACCTCATGGCTGCTTTTTTGTTTATCTTATTTATACTTTTTTTTTTCTTTTTCATACTCATTATCATCTCATAAATATTATTTGTATTTGATTTGAAATCATTTAGAAATATTCTCACCATTGGATTAAGCTCAAGTCCATCAATGGTTAGAGATTTTTGTCCTTTAAAGTTACATTTAAAATAATTTTTCCAAGTCAGTTTGTGTCACTTTCTAATCAAACAAACTCATTCTCACCATCTAATATAAGACCTATAAAAATTTAGCCATGAGGTTCACACGTATAATTTCTCCCAAATCAAGCAACTTGGATGTTTTAGTAGAGACTAGAGAGAATGGTTATATTTTCTGCAGTCTGGGACCAGCCTGTGGATACAGCTTTTCAGCCCAGAGTCATTGCCAGTGATCACAGTGAAACTGACTTAGATTGAAAATATAAGGAAACTATTTTACCCAGTGGATTTCCTTTTTCTCATGGTGTCCCAAATCCTAATGGTCCATAGAACAGATAACCATGTCTTTTACCGGAATATTCAAGTTACTTGTGATCTAGGTAAATTCAAACTACAGTTGCCGAAACTCAGCAAGAAACAGTTCAAGAACTGACTAATTGGCAAATGTTTCTTTCATTATGATACTGAACTTTCCACTGTAGGAGTGTTGAGAGAGAGAGTATTTTCTACCACCAGTAAAACTAGGAGCATAGTTTCACTTTAAAAAGCCAAAGGTTGGGCCCACAATTCCAATCCATTCTGTCACCTCATCCCTCTGCCAATGGATCAGATTTCACTCTAATCAGAGTAATGGCAGTTGGTGGATTGATCAGTATAAAGAATGTTTTTTGATTTCATAAAAGACATTTTGCCTATCATTTAAATCTCCATGCTAGACCGTCTGATTAGAAAAGCGCTAACATTTCACTCCAACTGTAGAAGTGTTTACCATTGGATTCAATACATGGAAAAAATAAAATAAAAAATAAAAAAATACTTCACCATCTTTTGCCTCATCCTAGTCAATAAATTCCTACCAGAATAAAGTTCCAGTCAACAGTGAAATAAAATTGCATGCAATGCAGATATCATCATGCCACCATCCTGTCTACTGAGAATGCCCACTGTCAATCGATATAAGAGCAATGCAACCTAGAATCTAGATGGGATCAGAAGGAGAAATGAATGTAAATCAGGCTAAATCCAGGATTATACATCCAAAGAGAGTTGTGCTGGCTTCACTCCAACACTATAAAGGTTGCAAACCCGGTGACTTAAAAGTAAGGGCTCTTGATAATAAAATGAAACAGTGAAATGGTATCACCATTTCTATTCCTAAATTTTACTCCAATTGCACTTGACTAAAAGCTAGGACTACTAACTCTCTTGGAGATAGAGATTGATGATGAGTGACAATTACACAAAAGATAGGGATCCTATCTAGCAGTCTCAATAGAAACTTCTAATAAAGCTAACTAAGAAAGCAAATAATGGATATCTACAACTATCTCTGGGAATTGCTTTCTTGGAAAGTAGAAGTTTGTACTCATTGTTCTGCTCGTCTGAGGCCTTCAAAAGGGAGAATACTTCCGTATAGCCCATCACCAATTGTATAGAATTATCCTCTCAACTGTATGGAAATTATTATTTTTTTGAATGGTTAATATATTAAGATAAAAGAGAGCACCAGAGGTGCAAATACATAAACCTACAAGACAAAAAGAAGAAGAAAGGAAACAAAGCTGGCCCCAGTCAACCGTGAAGTAAGCACAACCCAAAAGCACACCCAGAATATCTTAAGCAAAGTCAATACATTCTTTCCATGCTCGGAGGATATCATTAGAAGAGATATTCTTGAAAACCGCTAGAGTAGATGCCCAGGAAGACACTTGGCAAAAACTCTTGTAGAAACAGCTTCGGGTGATTCAGCAATATCCTTAAAAATTCTATTGTTGTGTTCCAACTGTATGGAAATTATTATTATCATTGTATATCAATTGTAGTGCTAGATGTGATTCTAAACTTGCATGTATCATTTTCTTAGCTCCTTACTCTTCTATTCAGTTTTCAATTTCTCACCCTTCTCTTCTTGGGTCACCAAAGCAAGTTGAGATGATATTGAATGTTTATCTTTATGACATGTCAGCCCATCCTCTGCATAAATTAGTGGATATGTTGGACTCTTTCTTTCCTTCTATCTTTTTATTTTTATTTTTATTATTGGAAGAAAACAAAAATTAACCAACCAAAAAGGGTCTTTATACAGAAACTCCTCACCAATAATGATCCACATGGATAATAAGTATTAGAAAGAAAATTCAAAAAAGAATTCATTTCCCTAAAGGAATCTCTGCAACCTCCACGACTGGAAAATAAATTGATTCATTTCCCTAAAGGAAGATGATCTAGGGATGTTGGAATGTTTATATCCACCTTCCTGACCTGATTTCTGGAATTCCGTTACTAAAAGTATACAAGACCTAGAGGAGGGGGGCGAGTGAATAGGTTTGATCTGATTTTATTTCCTTTTTTTTTTTAAATAAATCAATTTAACAATATGTGCAACAGAATAAACGTGTGTGCAAGTGGGAAACAAATGAATCAAACCATTAAAGCAAACACACATGCACAACGATATATAGTGGTTCGATTCACATAAACCACATCCACTGTTGGACTCACCCTCTCTAGGGCTAACCCAAATCTACTATGTATGGGAGTCACATCCAAACATTACAACCTAGTTTTGAAATGTTCGACCGCCTTGGTCTAATCCTTAACACCTATTTTTTAAGGTGGTTCAATCACACTGATCTAATCCACCGTAAAATGATAAACAAAGTAAACAAAGAACACTTGCCTTGGGCCTTAACAATTCTTCAAAATGTGTGTTCTTCTTATAGATGTCTCTGTGCCTTTTTCCTTTAGATCAGGTCCATCTTTGTTGAGTATTGGCACAACGGAACATGGGTACTAGGACATGGATATGATTTGATTTTGGGTCCTAAAGAAACATCCTCATCTTCATCATTAATGAAGTATTTAATACATGATTTTATCCTTGTTAAAGGATAATGAAGATGGAGTGATGAGGGGCTGAAAGCTCTCTGATAACTGTTCTGTATTTTCCAATGTTCAGGACTACATTTGAATTCAGTCAGCCGTGTATTTATAAGACACTTTTGCAACAACTGAGTCTCGAGGCCTTCAGCCTATATAAGATAATACAGCACACTGGTTTTTCCAATTTCTAATGATATGTAGTCAAAGACCAGTTCATTTATTTGCCACATGTCCTTGATTTCCAATAAGGATATTTGACTTGACAAGGCATGAGGTGGCAAGATGATATTCAAAGATCTTTTAAAATCAAAGGGAGCCTCTTGAAATATTCTAGATTTTTTATTGACAATCATGATAAGGATAGAGTTAAAAAGAGGCTGAAAAGATTTTCCATGATGTTTCAAATAAGGAGCCTCTTAAGATTTTCCAGATATATAAACTTCTCAAGAACGAGGAGTCTTTCTAAATATGTATAAGATTGCCAATAATGATAAGACTTAGATTTTTTTCGAAATCAATGGGAGCCTTACCCTTTTTCAGATTTTTCTTACCATATCTTGTGAGTTTTTTGGTCAAAGGACAGAGGGACTTGAGATTTCACACTGAAATCCAATTGTCATAATTTTCACTTAGATATGGACAGTCTTTGAGACCTCGACAAAATGCTTGAGGCCCCAAGGCTGAGAGTAAAACATTTTTCAGTTTTCCAATTTATTAACCATTGACTTCTAAGGTATTTAGGCTTAACCTAAGGTCCACTAAGGTTCACTTACCTGTGTGCCAATCACATGTTCGGTGTGGATTCTTCAATGCACATTAGATCTTCGGATATTTTTGCATTCTTCCAAGGCAAGGTCCAAGACACACGGTCACGCTCGGTCACGGAATTGACAATACATAGATTCGGTCCAACCGAGGCCCTAACAATTTCTTCCAAAAAAAAAATGCAAGCGTCCAAGGATTCATAATTCTCTCTTAGCCCATTGAACAGCAAAAGTCTTCCTCTATTAGTGCTTGAGATAGATCAAATAGAATTCAAAAGCTGACAGCCTTTAAATGTTGAGTCTCAACCTCCAATTCAATGGCATTCTACCCTCGACAGGATAATACAAAGGTGATAAGATACTAGCTGTGAGTCACACAATAACATATCTGTAGGCCCAGTAGAAACAGAGAGACTGCCATTAAAAAAAATCATATTTGGATATTCTTCTGAAGCAATTTCTCAACAGTAGAATAAAGGGTAATACCAGTCAAAATGGCTTTTTCCCGAAGCAATAATTATAAAGCCTATGGTAAGGGTTGAACCACTCAATTGAAATACTATAAACATTGATTACCCCCGAGTCGTGTGACAATTGATGTCATGCTTTCTTCTCTCCTTCCTTCCCCCCCCTCACCCTCCCCCTCCCCCTCCCCCTCCCCCTCCCTTTTTTTTTTTTTGTTTGTTTGTTTGAATGAGTATGATTTTATTAATAGAGGAGAAAAATACAGCCAGACAGCAGAAAGCTACACAAGTTCCAGAGATGGACAAAAGAACAAAGAAACAACCTAAAAAACAAGGAAGCAGAGTAAACTAAAGAGAAATCTTTATAGATCTCGTCTCATGGAGCGAATCAAGATCTAAAAACAGCTTAGCAGTTTGCAGAATTCCAAACTTAATAGAACTGAAGAACAATGAACAAACACCAGAAAATACGGTGGCTATGAAAGCAAAGTAGATATAGGGAATTGGCTCCTTGAAGAGAAACCTTCTGAGTATGGATCCCATGACCAGAGACAATTGTCTGAGAGATTAAACCATACATTCGTTATAGCCCCTCAAAGAACTTTCTGATACCCCCACCGCAAGCCCACAAAATCTATTTGAGTTCCATGAGCATGATGCAAGGAATCTCAGGACTGGTCTCCACAAGCCTGCTCATTTCTCCACTTCTAAATTTATAAATCAGATTCTTCTACTTTCCCTTACTCTTGTTCATGAGAACGGGAGAACCTTGACCATTCACTTGTTACAGACAAATCCTCAGCTTGTTTTGATTTAATAATTAATACACAGATCTTCCAAATGAACACCCATCCTTTCTACAAAAGGTTATGGATACATTTGTATTTACCTTACCTAGTCCCTTACCATTCCATAAAAGGGGGATTCTTTATCACACCCACATGCATACAAACAAAAAGGATGCAATACAAGCCGTGTGTTTCTCATCCGGAGGGCACAATCTTCCAAACCTTTCCTCCCTTCCCTCCTTTACATCTGACATATTCATGATTCAATAATTGAGACTGGAATTTTCTTATTTTTCTTCCTTGGAAATGAAAAGACATGGTTCCCTTGCTTGGATCATAGACTTGGTTACCTAGAGTTGTACGACTAGTTGTTGCTGGATCACGCTGCACTTGGCAATTACAAAAAAAAATTCTGTGGCTGCTTCACAAAATTATAATTTTTGTAACAAAAAGTGAAGAAAGAAATAAAAAAAATGAAAACAAGAAGTATGGAAATGAGGGTAGATGTGCATTTGTTGATTCATGTGAAACAATAAAATGCAACATGGATAAAGATCACATCTTTGGATTCTCAAGTCCCACAAGTTTTCATATAATTGAAAACCACTCTTCTGAAATCATATATTTCCAACCTACCTATAGAAAGTACAAGATGAACTATTTTTTCATCAGAGACGATGTCTTTGCCATCCCATGCAAACACCCTACTTAGGGCTGCAACTCGGGTCGGGTTTTGGCCCGACCCGCATGACCCGACTCGAGAAATCATGCGGGTCGGGGTTACAATAGTCGGGCTATAGGGTCGGGTCGGGTTGAGAAAAGAAAAACCCGACCGAAATTCGGGTCGGGTTGGGTTGAGGCCTTTTAAATTTCAACCCGACCCGACCCCACCCGAGAAAATCCGACCCGAAAAGACCCGACCCGACCCGACCCGATTTTCATGACTAAAAAGGTGCGACAGGCTGAAGATAGGTTGACCTTGATAATGTAAATAAGCTAAGAATTGGTAGCATGAAGTGCAGTGCAATCCCGGTCTGTAAAGTTCTTTTCAGCCTTACTGATCCAAAGCCTTGAGTCCTCATCCCATTTTATAAAAGGCTGCCTTCACCCTCAATGTCTCAAACCCTAAGCAGAGAAAGGGAACACAAACCCTAGCAGAGAGAAAGGTAACACCAGACGGCTTCTACGAGTCTCGGGAACCTTCTTTTCCCATCTCGCTCTCGTTTGGGGCATTGGAGATCGAGGATCTCATGTGCGGAAGAGGAGAAATTGTGGAGGATTTGATGAGATTGACCAACGGCTGCAATCTTATCTCCCTGAACGAGGATCCCGCCGTCCTGGAAGACTCTCTTGTAGGGATCCATGGTCACGATCATCGCGTTGTGGAGTAGAGTGACCCGCTCCCTCTTCTCCGGCTCCATTTTCTTCACTCTGTCGGACAGACAAAGGATTAGGGCTGCAACTAGGGTCGGGTCGGGTCGGGTCGGGTTAAAGGTCGGGTCGGGTCGGGTTAAGGGTATTACAATCTCGGGTCGGGTCGCGTTCACTATCTCGGATTTTTTTTTGGGTCGGGTCGGGTTCAATATAGAGTGAGTCGGGTTAGGGTTGGGTTTATTAAAACCCGGCCCGCCCAACCCGAGTTGCAGCCCTAACCCTACTAGAAGTGAATTATCAGGACTCTCAAGAAACTCATTTTGCAACAGTTAAATGCATCAGAATATGGAAGAAATGCAATAAGAAAAAAAAACTGTTAGAAGATTGTGTACCTCAATTCGTCTCTGCACTTTTGCTTCTCCATCAGCCTCAATGCTGTCCAATTTCAACAACTGCGTCATGAGCAATTCAGTCAACACAATGAACTCCTTCTCTGCAACCTTGGTACCACCATACACAGCCACCTCCAATGCAGAAACCTACAAAATTTGACACAACTGAGTTTCTGAAGACCATTTACTCTGCAATAGACCAAATAGGCATGCTCTGAGTATAAGAGAGAAGAAAAACTCACCTTATCTGAAAGCTTATCAACCTCAGCTCTCACACATGCAACAGCTTCACAAGCCTTGGATATTCCTTCATCTCTCTTCATCTGCTCAAGCTTCCTCTCCTTACTAGCAGGATCCTCCAAGAGGATCACCTTTGACATGTCTTTGACACCTACCATGTGCAAGCACTCTCCATCATCTTTCTCTTTGCCTCTGAACAGAAGTCTTTGTTCCTGAGGCTCCAAACCAGTCTCCAGGGCAAGTATCCTCTTCAGATCACCTGAATTGGAAGTATAAAAGAGAGAGAAAAATAATAAAACGAGAACATGTGAGACTTTTCCATCGACATTCATTAAAGAAGTATGTACACAATTGGCATAGATCCATGTTAGACTCCTTCCCTTTTTGAGTATCAACAAAATCATCTCCCATTATATTTGCATTCCTTTTATTATAAAAAAATTCAAAAACAAGAGAATGTTCTCATCTCCCAAGATCATAAGAAACAAATGTAGCCACAATGGATATAAAGAAAGCAACCAAAAACATGCCAAGGAGATGGAGGTGGACGTGGGGGTGGGGAATGGGATCTAGAAAATGACAAGCTAAAAATCACAATAATGAGAAAGGATACAATGGAAAAGTTACAAATGCAAATAACAATTTGTATTAGAAAAGCCTAAAAGTCGCTTCAATTTAAGACAAGATGAAGGGATATCAATTTAAATATCCATTGAAAACTAGAAAAAGCTTCAACATGAAGAACCAAAAGATCACAAATATAAGGTACTTGGAGAAGGGGGAGGCTAGTACATGATAGAATATGAGGTGATTGAGAACATGTTAGACAATACGGTTGAAGGGAAAAGTAGAACTTGAAAAGACAACCCCAAATAGACGATACAAAGGTTTCAATGAGACAACAACATTTTTCCACTATCCACGTGGTAGGGTTGAGCAAGTATCAAGGTATCAAACAGATGGGCATTGCCATGAATGGAAGAAGATGCAAAGACTGTACTCACCCACAACCCTAGTGAATGTCAAAGGTCAAAAGATATGTTTTCACCAATTTTTTGAAGCGCAATGATCAAGGGATCAGCAAGCCTCATTTGCTAAATGTCCCAATCAATAATCAGTGTTCCTACGTTTATAATGGACCGAGTCTTCCATGTTCCTACTGTCATCACATCTCCACTCTACTGATTCCCTCACAAAGATAAGCACGCCAGGATGCACAAAGAAATGAAAGATTTGAAAACTAAAAAGGCCTAAGCAAGAAATGATACAAGAAAGTGATAATTTGACACACAAACAAATAAAAGAAGACATGATCACATGCAATCCATGAAAATAACAAATCAGCAGTTTGAACATAGGCATTCTCTATGGCTGCGGTTGGATTGGGAGAACAAAGGAGGAAGTGAAGTTGTACAGGTTCCCCATAAATGCGCTCTTTGGTAATTTACAGAGGAAACAAAAGACACAAGATAAGATTGCGTCACAGTAGCATGTTCTACTTTTAAGGATGATTAGTTCTACTATCATCTGGGACAAACTTGTGTAATACCTTTTAGACTCAAGGATAATTCCGTAGTTGGAGGATATCCTCACTAGTTGTCACATTGAATTTGTTTCTCTTACTCCAAATGCAGCCTAAGTCACTAAGGATATAAAAGGAAAAGGAGGAGCAATAAAAAAGGTAGTGGAAGAAACTATGGAGAACCCAAAAAAATCCAAAATGTGTTTAGCCAAAGTAAGAACTATCATGGGCAGTGTGTTCCATATAAATCAAAGGATCAAAAGATTAAGGAAACTAAAAAACTCAAATCACAAATTGGAAAATTAACTAGATCAACAACATTTTATATCAAAGACAAAATCGTACTTGAGTTTGCCATTTCCCAGAGAGGTTCCTCCAGCATAAAAAAAGAGGAACGCCTCTAAAGATCGAAAAAATGTCTACCTTCCATATCAACTAACAGAAAGGAATAATACTGACAACCAATAACTTGCAAATTGCAAAAGTGGTTTGGTTTCATGGGCAATCTCTAATCTAAGCATATCAATCAAGAGTAAAGACCGGGGCAAAGAAAAAGAATGTGAAAAATACAAAATAATAATAATAAAGCCAATAAAAGAAGTAAATGAATCAGGGAAGATCACCAAAAGTGGCTTGGGCAGGAACAGAGATGTCATGCTGGTAAGAGCCATGTGAGACCTTGATTTTGATCATGGGCCCAGAAGCCTCTGCTCCATCATCTCTCTTCTGGACAAGCATTCCACCAGGCCTCAGCTCCCACTCTATATCCTCATTCCCATTCTCTCTGCTAGGATTTGAAATTCTTTTCATCTTCACGAACCCAACTGCAACTGCAAGAGAGAGAGAGAGTGGATAGTAAGCAAGCAAAAAGGAAGCGAAGACAGAGAAACGTCTGCCGAAGAAAGGAACCTTTTACCCTTTACTGAAAGAAATAGCAGAGAGTGGAGAAGATTCTGAGGTGTTCGGCAGCGTGGAATGCTACACCGACTTTTTATGGCCAAAACTCTAATTTCACGTAATTGAGTCACGAGTTCTCGTGAGTCGTGAGCTGTGACTCGTGGCTCTATTTAAATAATATTAATATATTGATTTATTAAATATAACAATTTTAAATAAATAAATTATATATGGTCAACATAATGATTATAAGAAATAATTTTTAATTAAATTTAATTAAATAGAGTCAATAATTCTTGAAATTATCTTTTTCTTTTATATATTTTTCTTAATTTAAATTTAGTCATTGTATTTATTTACGAAGACTAATATATTGTAAATTTTTACTTATTTCTTTCATTTTATAAGATTATTAAATTCTGCTTCAATTCCAAATCTCATAAACACAACCCATGAGACTCACTCATTAGATTGGATCTTGAACTTCATACACTTAAGTTGGGATCATATAGGTTTCAGGTTTATAAAGTTTCACCACAGATTAATTACTTTAGCAATGTGATCTGACTTTTTTAAGCTTTAATTAATAAAATCATTGATCTATAAAAAGAAAAATAAAAAATGGGTGCCTATATGATCATGATGCTTTATACACCCCTGTTCAAATATTCCTCTTTACATTAGATGAGACTAAACGAAATTAGAGCCTAACATCAATTTAAAAGATAGTCTCAATGTAAGTCACAGTAGAAAAAAATCTTACTAAACTTTTCCATACCTAAATTTTATTAGGTATTCAAATTATAGTAGATGGATGAGAGATTTTTTTTTTTTTTTGAATTTACATGTGGGAAACCGCAGGATACCCAGCGTAAAATTCCCACGAGTGAGCCCACTACTCGTAGGGCACACCAAGGTTAGGCCATGGGGGCTCGAACCTGCAACCTCCCACTTCCTGAAACGGGAGGCAACCGATGGATGAGAGATTTTAGATTAGTGCATGAATTTAAATTAAGAATTGATTAAATTTTGAGAAAATTCTAAAAACCCCCAAAGTATCTAATAATTCTAAAAAATGTCTTGTGTTTTTGAAAATATAAAAAAACCCAGTGTTTTCGTATTATGAAACTCAAATATATTTTAAATGGAAATTTGTACTCATCTCTCATTTCTTGGTCTGATACTAGTTTATTTTTACAAGTAGCATCCCATATTTTTGTTAATTCTATTTTTTTTTAATTACATTTTATGAGTTTTTTGAGGTTCTCAGATGCAGACATTTATTGTGACGATAATATTTTCTACTTTGGGCCCCACGAGCCCTTCACGATTTTGCTTTGGGTCCTAGCCCAGAAGGCCAGGCCCAAAAAGTTTTGTGATGGGATGAGGGTTGCCCCCTCTTAATATCCACTTGACACCTCCCAGCCTTAGGCGATGTGGGACTCCTACATCTCCGTTGGGTGTGGGTGTTACAATCCATCCCCCCTTAGACCAAAGCCTTCCTCGGCTCTGTCTATCACACTGACAGAGAGTCCACACACAGAGGCATGCAACATCACACAAGTAGAGCCCACACAATCTGAGTGTTGAACCGTGCTTTGATACCACTTGTGATGAACCGACCCTACCTCATCACAATACTTTCCGCTTTGGACCCCACGAGCCCTCACGGCTTTGGGCCCTGACCCACTAAGCCAGGCCCAAAAGGCCTTGTGATGGGTGAGGGCTGCCCCCTCTTACTATCCACTTGACACCTCCCAGTGTTGGGCAATGTGGGACTCCCACATCCCCATTGGGTGTGGGTGTTCCATATATGGACGTGAGCAAAATTTTAATTTTGATTTAGGCGAATGTATTTGCAAATTATTAAGTTTGGACCCCGAGTCAACTGATGAAAATTATATCTTCGATCAAAGCCCAAAGTCCAGTTAAGAGCAGTCAAATCCATGATGATCAGGCAAGCCCAACACATCAGCCACTCAATCCAAGCCATTTCAGCGACTCAAGCCATAACCCAAGCATGGGGGGTGTGACATAGTCCCAACAATTTGGGAGTCCTAAAATCAACTATGATTGGGATTCCATGGTCGGTCACGGTAGTAATTAGTTTAGGATTAGTTTATTTGAAATTCAAACTTAGGTCTAGTTGGTTTAGTAGTCCTAAACTAATTGTAAACGATGCACCAACTCTCATTAGAGAGTGAGAGTCCCAAATACCTTAGGATAGGGACACCAAGTTGGGGAAGCAGCCACTAGGTGGCTGATTTGTGGTTTCTTAGGATTGTATTAATGGTAATTTTGTTATGATTAGTTGTTAGTGTTGATTTAAAACTATAATGGTAGTGTTGAACTAAAACTATTACATGAGGGTCGGTTCATGTAAGTGAGGGTTTTTTTTCCCCTTATATATACATGTGTAATTGGCAGATTTTAGGGGAGAATTTATGAAAAAAAAATCAATATTTTACTTAGCAAATTTCGTTGGAAATTTGGTGCCAAATTGCAAGATCGAGTATACTGTTCTACTATTTTATTTTTCAAGATTACTTTTTAAGAGAAGGTCAAAGCTCTTTAATGATATAAACAATTTGGGTTAGAAAGTATTTTATTAGGGAGTTGAAAGCAATGTGCGTCTTGCACACAACTCTTCAGTCTGTGAGTTAGATGGCAAGTAGGCAAAGGGCCGTATTTGGGCCAGGCCCATGCTGTGTAAACTTCAAATCCGATTAAAATAAGAAAGTTTTAGGTTGAACTTGAGTTCGAGCTGGAGTATGTGCCGAAGAAGTTCAAAAATATGCCCAAGCTCAAACCCAAACCCAAACGCAAGCCTAAGCCTGAGTAGCTTGACTGGGTTGATGGAAGGCCCAAGCCTGATTAAAAGCCTAAAAGAAGCAAGGCTTTTTTTTTTTCTTTCTATTATTATCTTTCATTTGTTTTTTCAATGTTCTTAACATATAAATTCTAACTATGATTTGGAGTTTAAGAGAGTTGGTATGTAACATATGGAGAATATGCAATTTTTTTTTTATATTTTACTAAGTTTATTATATTTTTATATAAATTGCATTTTCAGTCTTTTAGGCTTTTGAACATCACTGAAAAAGCAGGCTTGAAATTTGAGCTAGAATCAATAGTATTTGGGCTAAAATTTAATGGGCCAAACCTATTTTTCTTAGAACAGCCACTCCAGATCTTAAGAGACCAAATTACTATCTTTACCTCCAACAGTGCAGAGCTGATTTTACTTAGTTGAACTGAAATCAACAGGGCATTCCAAATATGGAGCCCCATGTCAGGCCCACCAAGTCCCCATAAGCAGGGCCGGCCCTGGGCATAGGCGGCATAGGCCGCCGCCTAAGGCCTCCACACACTTAAACTCCTTAATATACTAGTCACAAAGGACCCCTGAAATCTCACTCTGCATAGGGCCCTTGCAATTTTAGGGGATCTCAGGGCCGGCCCTGCTCACAAACGCTGTTGTTTCGTACCCGTGAATGAGATCTTTCAAATTTGAAGTTATTCATGATGGTTTCGCCGTCGGATGAAAAATCATTTAAAATTAGTTTCATTTTGACTATTGACTTGTTGAGCCTTTAAAAATTATGACTTTTGAAATCTAATAAACTTAATGTTTTAGGGAAAGCATCACTGTGATAAGGCCTTTCAAATACATTCAACTTATGCGCATTTGAGTCCCAACTATGTGAACTCCACTGGGTCTAGATGGAGAAGTAACTCATGAATAAGGGAATCACCTAAGTGAAAGCAATTCCCGTTGCATTTCTGCCATACATTATACTTGAAACCCTACAAATCTTCGTTAAGAAATTTTATTGAGAGCTTATCGAAGTAATTGAATTGAGTCAATGATCGAATGAAACGTGTAGAAGATTCTACACAAAGGTGCCTATGTAAGAATTTGATTTTTCTTAATAAGAAAGAGAGTGAGTCATGAAAATTAATTTTCAAAAATTAAAATCACAATGCTTGCTAGAATAGGGGAAGTGATTGTGCACCAATACATTTATCTTGGGTGCACCAAATTTACGTAAAAAATCTATTTTGTCCAAACTTTCTTTAATGTCTCTTCTTTTCCTCTTTCTATTTGTTGGGCAAAATGGGCATTTTATATAAATTTGGTGCACCAATCACTTCTCTAAACTAGGGATAGCAATCCTCCGACGGGTGTTTTGTGTAACCAGACACGGGATTTAATAGATTTTCCATTTTACCCTTGTCTTGTCGTACCAAAATTTTAAAAAAAATGTCAGAAATCAACTTACTGAAATTTATCTAAGCGAGACTATTTTTTTCATATAGAGTAACAAATTGGATCACTGAAATCGACAGGTGAAGGGTATAATGGGCAATGCATTAAAACTCATGTCAGATTAGACAAAACGCCCGTGGAAAGATTGCTATCCCTAAACTAGTGGCAAGAATGAAACTTTGCTGGAAGTGCCTTTGAATGGATGGGAACCAAACTTTGGATGCCTTGCAACTTTCATGATCAACCTGCTCTAATAAGTCCGACCTATTGGAAAATGCCCGCACATGAAATGGGTTTGATCAAATATGTTCTCTTCATATAGATGGCTCTAAACAAGAACAAAAATATGGTCCATTCAATTCAAAGATAGGCCCCTGTCCAAACTAAGAAACTTGGTTTAGAGGCTTTGATTAGATGGTTTGGATCTTTTGATGATAATATTCGAGGCACTAGCACATCTATAATGAGATCCATGATTGGAGGGAGGGAAAGGGCACCATGTTCTCCTCCATCTAATTTAAATCGGTAAACTTCATATTTGGTAGAACATGATGTGATGATACAATGAAAAAGTACACTTTCGCCTTCTAAATTTTAAAAAAGAAGAGGACGATGATTTTCACCAAATTTATCATTCAGTTTAATTCAAAATTCTATCGAGTCAAGTAGTTCAGTTTAATTTTTTAATTTTGACTAAAAAAATTTTCTGAATTCAATTCACATTGAAAGGAAGAAAGACCATGGCCAAAATCTTTCAATTTGAGAGGTACCCATGCCTAGTTATTACATTATTAGGGACATGAGAATTTAAAAATAAACTTCTAGTTACTTAATCTTAATGGTTAAAGTTATGAGACATTTTTGTCTAACTGTTTTTTAAGAACGCTCAATTAATTGACCAGTATCATCAAGTATATGAATATTTAGTTTTGAATTCAAGTTTAATATCTAATTTCAATATAAAAGATTGTTATTTTAACAATCTTACTATTTTTCAAAGAGATGGGCTTAGACTTTAACTTTGAAAAATCTAATAAATTATGGACGAGCTCATGCTTTCAAATATATAAATGGGCTTAAACTGTGATAAAGTATAGTTCTATCTGAATTGGACCTGTGAACACTTCAAAGTAAAATGTTTTTAACTTTAACTTTTTATCAATTGGACCAGTAAATTGGATCACTAATTTTTATTGAGTCTATATTTACATTATTTTTCTATTATTGTAGTAATAATGGAATCTTTCTCAATTCAAACTCTCTAAAAATAGGGTTAGAACCAGAAATTCTACGTTTGGGGGTTGAAGTAAATTTTTAAAATTTCTATTTGGTCAAAGTTTAAATTTGAACAAATTTGAAATTTAAATTGGTCGGCCAAAAACCCTAGATCAATTATTTCAAAATTTATGATCCATTAGCTCTTTAATCCAATGGTCTTGGTTGTATTTCGATTTGGAAGTTTCTTTTTTGTAAATCACTAATTAGATACTTCCAAAACCAAGTACAATTATGTCTTCAAGTTGAAATAACTCCAAAAGGACAAATTTATATAAAGTGTAGATGTTGATTGGAGGAAGAACTAATAACATACAATTATGTTGATATGACAAGCTAATGAGGGCATCTTTTATGATCCTTTTGTGAATCAATCTTACATGATTGCACATGCTATTATATCACTTCACTCTTAGTCCTCTTTGATGTTTAGTGGGTATCACTTATTTCAATATGTAATTTTTTTTTTAAACTCCGTGTGTAAGTTTTGCGTAGATTTTTTTTTTTAAAAGTTCTTAGTCTAAAAGATGCATTGCATTGTAATGTATTAGCGATTACAGGCCAATACACGATCACCCGTCATTTGTTTCGACCCTGGTCACAATACATCGATATATTGCGGTCGGAATTTTTCCAGAATATTTCATAGTATCGACTACATGTTTTACCTTAGACTAGTACTAATGCTTCATTTATTTGAAAGGGAGTTCATTTAAATTAGCAAATATGTGAAAAAGATGTAATTATGAACGATATTTGATTTGAGTTAGAAGGAATATAAAGGATTATAATTTAAGTAATTTTTTTTATGTAATCAGTTGAATTTTTATACTTTTTATCATTTAAATGATAACACGTGTAAAACTGCGGAGAGTGCCTTCTTTCAGAGTGGGAAAGAAGAGAAGGGTGGGGAGAGGGAGGCTAGTGGCCCCTCTAAATTTTTTGTAAAGGTTCTCTTAACATATTTAAAGAATTTGTAATTTGACCCTAAAAAAAATTAAAAATTGTATGTTAGTCTCTCTATAAGATTTTTTTTGAATTTGCCCGCTTCAATCATTAACTTATTTATTCAAAATAAGTAGAACAAATATTTTTAATTATATGATGAATAAAGAAAGAAAGCAATTAAATTAATGTCCTTAAGACATGCATAAAATGTGTTTCATTCAATGAACTAAAAACAAATTGTTGAGACATACCATATGTTGTGATAAGATGGTCACACTGATATGTGCTATCACAACCATCCTGTCAAGCAAAAAGAAATCAATGGTTTAAAATTTAAATGGGTGAACTTTTGTTCAAGTATTATTATTGTGGTTCTCTGTATAACACCCATCTCAAAGAATGTTCTGCAAATGTCAACCTCCATTATTTTATTTTAAGATGCTACTTACTTAATAGAAAAATAATTAATTCAAATGTTTAGAAAATTAAAGAAGGCTATTTAGACACTCGATTTTTCTTTTATAAGACATTCGATTTGAAAATTTTTTATGAAAATTATTATTTTGCCCCTCAGTTTTTTAAAAAAGGCGATTTTTCCACATAAAACTAAGGGGTAAAATGACAATTTTACATAAAATTTTGAAATCGAGTGTCTTTTAAAAGACAAGTCGGGTTTCTAAATGGCTAGCAAAACTAAAATACCCAATAATTATACGTCGACTGTTGGAATATGGTTTTTTCTATAGTGAAGAGCTCTTATGATTCTTGTATTAACTCTATAGATTGGAGAGCTATTTTACAAATGTTTAAGGAGAACTAATGTTCAAATAATTGATAAGATTATATTTATAATAAGAACCTTTAAAATAATTTTGAAATTTCAACAACTTGATTATAATTTCACTAGATGCTTCGTAAGATTAAGAAATCATTAGTCCAACGGCGTCTTACTTTCCAATTCTAACCCCAAACTTTTTATATATCATGAGCTTTTGAAGCTAAAGTTGAAAACTAATCATTTATATAATCTTTTGTAATTAAAGTGATAAGTTGATCTTAACAAACTGTATATTATATTATTTCAAAGACATAAAAATATTTGAAAATTAATCACAATATAAGTTGAAATTATAAGCATTTTGATATAAAGCATTGAATTGACTATCATAATTTTGTTCATTAAATTTTATTTTAATTATTAATTTAAATATTTTTCTTTTTCAAACTTATCTTCTAACTCAATTTCAAAATATCAAATCACATGTTCAAAATATTACAAATTTACAACTACTCAGCATAAGATAGTGACAAACATTCTTGGAAAAGCATTTTCCATCCATCCAAACTAAGCAGTCAAAAAAGGTCTTATTCCTACATGGAACAATGAATGTTGGACAAGCAAACATGGGGCTGGTTGGGACGTGATTGACTGACTATTCAACGGATCATTGAAAAGATAAGGGAAATTGCCTTCCACACTTCAAATGTCATTGTTTGGAGGGTGAGTTGTGAGTTTCATTTTTCTTCTGTTGGAGTGGTGTTTTCTTATAAATAAGAAATTATTTGGTGAGAAAAGAAAATTATTTTTTATCAAGCTTATACATATACTTTTTTTCTCATATATATTATTATCTTATAAATTGGATTAAGGTTAAGAGCTTTGTAAATAATTAAGATTTTTTTTTAACATGGGTATCTCCATCCTGTGTTGAACGTGAGACTAATTTCACGAGTATGTGTAAACCTCTCAATTCACACACGGGTTAAGTCAGTTAAATTGATGAAGAGTAACTCTATGAGGAGTGGCTATTGTCAGGCCAACCCTCTCTGGGTTAAAATTAAGATTTATTACTTTTTAAATTATATACTTTATCTAACTTTTCAAAATTGATTTGTGGCTTATTTTTTATATAAATTCAACTTATCATTATCATTCAATATAAATTCTACAAAAAATTAGTTTTTTTAATTTACAATAGACTAATTTTGCAATAAATAATTTCTTTAAGCAAGCATGACCATCATGTTAGCTGGACCTGTACTCATCCATTGGCTTTGACATCTTTCTCTATCACCTACCCAATAAGAATCAGCCCCCATGATCGCCATCTCTCATCGTTATCATAAGTAAGATATTTTTTATGCTTGATCAAGGATCACAATTTTGCATTGGATGGTTCAGCAATGGGTATCTCCAGAGGATCTGATAGAGATAACGACGGGAAAATATCAGTCCGATGACTGGTTCAAATAAGAATTTTAGAAGAGATTTTGGGGCTGTCAGACTATATCCATCATTTTCTGTGAAAAAGGGAAATAATTTTGATGCTTTGATGATTTGTCTAAACTGCATTCGATTGTATCATGGATTACTCTAACAATTACATGTAAAGGGGTGGAATAATGGTTAGAAACCCACTTCAATAAGTAGGAATATTGAGTTCGATTCTCACTCTACCTTAAACGGTCACTCGCGGTAGAATTATCCAATCTGTATGGATAGGGTGGTTTGCACATGCATCAAAGATTAATCCGCCAGATCATCTCATTCATAAAAAAAATTGTAAAATGAGAGAGAGAGGGGGAGGTAAATATATAGGAGAGATGTGAAAATATAAACATGTCTTAACGTAGGGGTCCAGTTTTGGCTATAGACAAAGTTGGTGGACCTGAGATGTATACTCAGACAAGGACCCAAGTGCAAAACGAATCTGGTTTACCTAACCTGTATTTAGTGCTGGCATTGGGTGGGGTCGGGTTGAGTTTCATCAATTTTGAAACCTTTGACTTGAAATCTATCTTCAATTAAAAACAAAGCTGTGAGATCGATCTTGTAGATTCTAAGTCGGCCAAAAAATAGATAATATCGTGCCTCGAGGTCAATTTTACATTAGTCTATGACTGACACAATGATCTAATGACCCCAAAGTATGGGTCCATGGTGCTTATCTAACTTTTTTTTTTTTTGAGTGTTGAATCATTTGGCGACTAATTTTCATCAATGAATTGTATTGTGCAAGAACTGTTTAGAAAATTATGAAAACCCAATTAAGAAAAGATTTTCCTAATTATGTTGTGGGCCATAATAATCTGAAATAAGGCTCCATAAGGTAGCCACGTTATTCAAGGGCTTTTGAAGGATAAAGACTATGGAAAGTGGGTTGAGAGAATTCAAAGAAAATGAATTTTTCTAGAAAAGTTTATGCAAGAAAAGGCACCCGAAAAGTCAGGCCAGTCCATCCATCATGTGGAAGACCTTTGCAGTTTGTGCACATTGAAGACCGACCTTTAATGTTTCTACTTTCTAATAATACAAAACCAAGCTTGGTCAATTCATTACTCTTATGATCCATAAGGATGTGGCTAGCAAGATGGGGAATCCTTGTTTGAGAGGGGAGAATAAAGGCCTAACTCATCCCTGTTTTCATAAAAATAGAATCGAAGATGGTGACTTTCTACTTGTAAAATGAGACAACCATCAGTACTTCAGTACCCACTTGCACACGATAAAAATAATAAAGACATGTACTTGCATATGTTAAAACTTTATGATTGGATAATTTAAAGAATCAGGTGAAATCTGACCATCTTCCCAAAGCTTATTTGAAGAAGTTGTTTGTTAGAGGTCGGTTTCACACTCAAAAGGGCTAGCTCTCACCCCCGCTTATAAATTCAACATTTCTCGAGACATTTTTGATCCGAGACTGCCCTCGTTACATTCTCTTCGGTCCAATCCCTGGTGCCCTTGCCAAGGAGACCCACCCTTCTTTTATGTAGCGCGTCAGGGGAAGTCCCAGTCCTACACAAAAGTGCCTCGGCGAACCAAGCTTGAGCTCATCTTTGAGCTTCTTTAGTGAAATTGGTGGTCTTGGAGGCTCTTTGAAAACCTATGAAACTAATCGGTTGTGTCCGTTAATATATTTGTTTACAAATATAAATATGTATAATATATTCTTTTTACTGTCTTGTATTAATTAAATGCTAATACTCTGGTGTGTAATAAAACATATCTCTCAACTTATCGAACATAATACAAACCTTTTTATTTTCTCAAAGTGAAATAAGAAATTAAGCATTAAAATTGGTCTTTTACACTCACTTTGTCCAAATAATTCAATATAAAAACAGCCACCAACAATTGACGTATTCAATATAAAAATTAGGCTCTACTAGTCGAGTTCAATTCCCACTCAATCCTAAAGAGTCACTCTATGTAAAATTATCTAGTGTGGGTGGATAGTGAGGCTTGCACATATCTTGAGAATTAGCCAAATACTCTTAAATGCGTTAATAAAGAAAACAGTCGATCTCAAGACTTTAACCTAAAAAAACTCAACAGTCTCCATGTGGGCTTGAGCTTAGGTAGAGGAGAAGTTACAAGCTCTTCACAATCATATCTTCAGAAGTACATATCAAGGTCCAGAGGACATGAAGTGAAACGAGAGAGGGATAGTGAAAATGGCTGAGATGGGACATAACTAAGAGGGCCACACCCACTCATAGAGCTTGGAATCAATTCTAACATGAAGTTGGCTCATCACAGAGGAACTGGAGCATATAGAGAAAGGATAACCACCCGAAGGTGGGCACCTAAACGAGGAAGTCATTGAACATTTGAGTTAGAACAAAACTAGATGGAAAATGTAAAATGTTCGATTCATTCAAGTGATTGAGAAAGAAGAAGGATGAATTGATAGAGACATCCTTTATTTTTATTATTTTTTCAAACTTCTCTCGGGTCGACGAAAAGGGACCCAGGGGAAGGTGTTTTGGTCCAATTGAATTGGATCTTTCTTGGTGTTGTTGCTCAGCGATTTTACGCACCACAAATCCTCGGAGCAAGATAGTAACTTCCAGTGAGGGATGTGATGCCTCAATGGATCATATCCCCCAACTTCAGTGACAATAATCTTACAGTCGTCGCACTTTGTTGCCATGTTGTGTACAAACTGAGAAAGGGAGTGCACCAGCATGCTTGATTTTGGGCCCTCACAGTGTATTCCATACATGAAATAGAATCCAAAATCATCGAAGACATCCGGCATAAGCGGTATTCCAAAGCAGGGGAGGATCTGGTTCACTGAATTCGAGCTTTTCGCATAAAGGAGGCAAGAAAGGGGGGGCTTTCCTACCCTTAACTTGAAAACATCCCCAGTGTTCCAAACACTCAAAATGGCCCAACTGGTGGGAACACATGTATCTATGTCTATGCCATCCCATTTCTCTTCTCTTGGATAAGCCACCCAAGTGCCCAAGCTGAGCTTGTTGCTTAAAATTCTATCAATGTCAAGAGGGAAGAACTCTGTTGCACCCATGAACTTCCGATAGAGACGCTCAGCTTGTTCCTTGTTGAGCTTCATTATCTTGGTCCTCGGCGACAAACGTTTAATGCGGTGGCTGACGGGGTGAACTAGTATTGCTGGTGTCCTGAACTTGACAAACCCTAGCTTATCAATGAAGAGCTTGAGAGAAGCTTTGTTATCTTTCTCTGTTGCCATATAAGCATATTCGACGCCGTTGGCATTGAACCACTCCTCCAATCTCTGAACTAGGCTTGAACCTATTCCTCTTCGGCGATGGCGTGGAGATACTCGAAGACCCAATATGTATCCAACTTTGGCTTCACCTCTTGGGGAGCTACCAATTGTTATGATCTTTACTGACCCGCGAATGACTCCAACCAAATCATTCTCCAATTCAGCAACCTGAAGTAAGAAAATTGAGAATTAACATTGTTAGAAAACCATGAACTCACTCTCAAAAGATAGCCGTTGAAGTCATTGGTTTATCGAATTGACTAATGTGAGACTCTTGTCACGTCGTAAACATCATTACTATAAAAAATGCACAGAAAAGAAGGCGAAATCTATGATCGGATCGAAAGGTACCAGCATTTTGTACTGCGGGCTGTTGCGGATCCTACATATGGGGTCACCCATGGTGTCGGTGAATAGAAATGAGCTCCCTCTTGGGCCTACTTCACACTTCCTGTCAAGTTCTTCTACCCTTGCCATATCTCTTTGCTTGTCAAAAATCCTAATTTTAATCTCATCACATGCCATCCTAACCATACAATCTCCTCAAAACTCACTCACTCCTTTGTGGTTGATCAAAATTTGATTCAACAAGATTGAAAAGAAGCAAGACATGGAAAGTTCAACATTACAGAGAAGAGAAGAGAAGAGAAGAGAAAAGAGAGAGAGGAGGGATAAAAATCTTGAATAGATGAGGAGCTGCACTCCTTGAATTAGCCATGCCAAGGCCATATATACTCATCAAAACCCGACCAGACTTTAATAAGAACAAATAAAATATGGAAAAGAAAAGACAAAGTGATGAATAATAGTATGTTTTTCGTCTCTGGCAATGGAATTGTTAACCTAACTATGCCATCCACGTTAGGATAACCTCAGCCTCACGCCATGGATTCACTCTTTTCTGTCCTTGTTGGCATGTTCCCATTGGTCCAAATCCAAAGGGAGTTAAGACCCTTGGTGTGTTTATCCATGGAGCTGAGGTGTATGGCTACAGTTGTCTCTCTTTCATTACATTGCTCTACAGTCTAGTCTTTCCATTTTTTTTTATTTATTTTATTCTTAAAAGTTGATGGGATTGTTCATGTGTTGGACATGGGCCCTTGGATGGTCCTCCAAGTGTTGCACTTATATTTGAAATTGAATACCCACTAACAATCATGATTCCCTTTCAACCATAGATAAAAAATAAATAAAAAAGAAAAAACACAAAAGCCCTAATGCAAGCACATTCAGAAATTGACAGTGCTCACCTGTACACTGAGGTGTATAATATTTTCTTATACACCTAGAGGTAGAGTCTACCTTTTAAAGTTTTATGGGTTGATAGAAAAGGGTTTTACTTAAGTATTAGTTAAATTATATTTTTAAAAATCACACAGTTTATAAATTCAAAATAATGTAGAATGAATAAATTTGAAGAGATTTGAAAGTATAGTTTAATTTCTCTTAATCAAACTAATTGTTAGTGAATCATATTTTCAAATTTAGACTTCCTCATTGAAACTCATCTACACTCAAAATAATGGGTCTCGTACAACCAAATGTTCACGATAATCTGTATATCTTTCATCTCAACACCGCAGTTGTACTCGGTGTGTCTGGATTGGAAGGTTTTTGTTAGGCGAAATCCCCGAATAAACAAATGGAAGTGATAATCAAATCATCAAAATAAACTATCACATGAAGAATTATGACACCAGCTGCTCCTTTGCTGATTGAAATCAGCCACACCCATCCAATTTGAAAAATTGTGCTGCAAGAAACTAAAATAGTGATTGGAGGATTCTGGAATTGTAAGTATGCTTAGAGCCAACTCTTGGGGTTTCTGTGCTTCCATTAATACTTTTGAAATGCATACAAGTTTGATTATGAATTCAGAAGGTAGCAATTATTTTCAATATTTACGAGAAACCCTATTTGGCTTTAATGAAATGGAAACAAGTATGTTTCTTGCTTGTAATTTCATTTTTTACTCAAGCTAGTTTACTTATTGAGGCTGTCCTTGTAAAAGTGTCTGCTCTTTCTCCTTTCACCTTTGATACCAATCATATGGGGCCAATCAGGATCTCTGTTTTTTTACAAGGAATGGTATTCTCTAACATCCTTTGACAATCCCCGATTAAACAGATGGAAGCGACAATCAAATCATCAAAATAAACAATCACACGAAGAAGACACATATTTACGTAATTCGGCCAAATACCTACGTCCATAGCAATCGACAAAGATCCACAAATATCAACAAAAATTGAACAATTTTCACATACTCTGAAAGACTAGTCGAATAAAACGCATAGAGATCTCTAATCATGGAAAAAAAAAAACTGTATATCTTAATTCATTAGTAGTGTCACCATTCGACAAATGGCTCGCACTTCTCAAATTGTCATTTTCTTGAGCTTTGTTTCCATCACTCTCGAGTCTAGACCCAACCCCCCCCTCCACTCCCCATTCTCCCAATAGCCTCATTTTGGAACTCTCTGCTAAAAAAGCTTGGGAGGACTACTTCCTTCTGCAATCATGAAAGAAAGCACACTAGGCACGTGTGCCTATGTCTGGGGTGCACCCACACGTGGGCAGGCAGGTGGGTCCCACCACTGGGAAGAAAACTACAAAAGAGATGGTGCTAATGGGGCATCTTTGTGCATTTAGTGGGCCAGGCTGCTAATCATGCCATTCTCCACAATTGCCTTCTTCCAGTTACCAACATCTGTCCAAACCCCTACGATTGCATTGGATATCTTTGGTGATTGTCTTTCTTCCCTTGAATTATGTTGTCGATTCATACCTCTCGGATGAGTTCTTGGCATTTCTGCTTTTATTTAGAGGTCCCCCCAAAACAGAGAGAGGCCATCAAAACCTGATGAATTTCACATAGCTTAAAAGGGTTGGTTGGGTGTCGAAGGATTTAGTGCTTTGGATTGTGAAGACTGGTTGGGAAACTCCTTTTTTAATCATCCACATAAATGTACAGTTTGTCTCCCTGTCCTTTCCAAATCCATGCATAAGGGGCGATGGTTAGGTGACACTCATCTGTTCTTGGGTCAATTTTGGGTTGAACTCGTATGTTTTTTAACCTAACTTTTTAGACCATTTATTTATTTCATGCATGGGCACCTATCTTTAAAAAGGTAGGACAGCCCTTTTTTTATCTTTGCCCAAGTCACCCTAAGAAAAGAGACTTTCCAAAGGATGGTTGAGAAAAATGATATGTTAGCGAGTCCCACATCGCTAGTGGATTTTTGGGTTATGAGATTTATAAGAATATGTATTCTCTCTATTTAACAGTCGATTTTTAAAGATGACTTTTACTTATGTGTTTTAACATAGTATGAGCAGGAGTACTATAGGAATGAGTCGGATACATATCTCTAGCTCTGTGTGGAGGAGGAGATTTGAGTGTCTTCAACCTTGGTGCTGAGGGAGAGTGTCAGCTAGTCTCACATCGCCCTTTATGAGCCATTCTCCAGGGGAGGAGGGGGGAACTTAAGGCTTCTCCAAGCTCAAAATTGTTAAGACTTGGATATCTAGCTCTAGATACTAGTCTATTAGGTGAAGTGATCCAAGTCATTTATAAATCTATATATCTCTCTCTGCACTTCCAATGTGGAACTCGTTCGCAGTCAGTTCCAACAATCCCCCTTCGAATGAGGCCAACCATCCCGTCTGCTTAGGAAATCTCCTGAATCCACATGAGATAATCTGAGAGCTAACTCTAATAACACTTGATAGGACCTAAGTATCCCACCCAAAAGACTAGCCTATTAAGTGGAGTGACCCAAGTACTTTAAAAATTCCTAAATCTTCCTCTAGACTTTCAATGTGGAACTCGTTCACATCCAACCCCGAAGCCAAAGTTGTTGAGTAGTGTTAGAGATATGAAGGTGTTGGTTGAACTTCTTTTAGAAAATGGACTACTACTTCAAAGTTTTCAATATAGAAGGTGAGTTTCAATCGTGTTCTTCACTCATGATATTATGCTACAGTAGTTTGCTACAAAGAAATAAAGAATGGACTTAGAATATAGGGATATAAAACGAGCTAAAGGACTTAGAAGTTTTAGTTCCTCCCTTTGGAGGATAGAGTACTTTACTTGTGAGAGCCTAAAGTGATTTCAGTACACTCACTCGTTCGATCCGTGACTATGTGAAGCAATTTACTATATTGATACATATTGGAGAAGGATAGACTCTTATTTTCATGGACAAACTTTAAAAGTGGATAGAATAAAAACTTACAGGTTTAGGAGTCACTCTATAGAAAGATTGTTTTTTTTTTTTTTTTAAATTCAATCCAATTTACAACTTATAATTTTTTAATTTTTTTTCCTTTTAAAATTTTAACATTAGACAGTAATGGAGCACTAGTGATATTTGTTCAAGTCAAATGTAAAATCAAAACAAACTTATCTTTGCTTTAGTAGTGGATATTGTTGGCCCACATATTTCCATTAGTGGAACCTCTTAACCTATAAATTTTTTAAGCTTACATAACAATTTTCTCATAGCAAAATGGTAAGATAGAATAACTTCCAATTAAACACAATCTGTGTGATTCATTTATACTGCATATAAAAGGCAATTGGAAAAACTTTCATCAACTTATTGTCTTCATTTGATATGTGTACATAGTGGTTAGGTGTAGCTATTATCCTTTACATAAAATATTAAGTTTAAGTTCACAATTATCATATATTCTTTTGTCATTTAAGCTCATACACAGCTCTTCTGTGTATAAGAGATATACATATGGCTCAGTGAGTTTGTATGTTAATATTAAATGATGATCATTCGCATATTAGCATCTGCAATATTATTCAGCACATCTAAGAATAAAGTCCACTAAATGAAATGGTGATGAGTTTATTGAAAAAACTTTTGTTTGAATATACGACCCATCAAAAATTACTTTAATCCAATCATTCAAACTATATTTTTATGGATGGTAGGGATCCCTCTATGACACGGTTTCATGAAGTTCCAAGGAACACTTGAATAGATCGCATACCCTCTCAAATCAAGAGAGACCTTTAGTGAAAAGATACATGTCAAATAGCAAATCTTAAAAAATAAAAAATAAAAAATTAATTAAAAAAATCCAACATGATATACATTGACTTCAAGATGACCACACATTCTAAAGTTTGTGGACTTCCTATTTTTGAAAGACAGTTTGTGTTATGACCCCATGTAGATTTTATCTTTATAATTTTTATTATAATGATTATGAGAAGAGTTGTGTATCTTGTGACCTAATTAGATAACTTAATAAAACATTTTTTCAATCAATCAAATGTTGGGATAAGGGTGATAATTTGATAGTTGAATTTTGTTTTTATGGTCTTAATTTTGTGCATTTACTTGAAGATTTTATGCATAAAAATAAAAAATTGTATCTTCACAATCAATTTTGTCTTTTATTATGATCTATTTCATGAGAAACATGATGAATGGAGTGAATGGTCCACTAATACTATTCGATGTGGCTGTCTTGAATGACCATCCATCCATGCACATTGTCTTGAATGATAATTTTAGTAGGTAGTCCATCTTCATCCATGGCTGATGGCTGATGGGGGGACATGGCTTATCAGATAATTGGGTTTTGAAGTTGGGACATCCTCTTTAGAAAAAAAACACAATTTGATATTTAATGCTTTAAAAATTAAAAAAAACTAATTAATATAAATGAAATTAAATGCATTATTGAATTTAAATTTTGAAATGCAGGTTTATATATTGGTTTTATGCAAACTAGAAAATATCTCTAATCTCTACTATTAAATGTGTGAGGGTATTTTTTCATCTGTAATGTACACCATAATAATGATCTATGTGGTACTATTAAAATTAAATAAAACTGTTTTTTTTTTTTACCAAGATATCCAGGTCTTTTAGAATATCCGACTAATCTCTAGGGGCATATACAACTCCACCTACACACGCTGGACAATTTTACCAGGCATGGCGCTTTAGAGTAAAATGAAAATCGAACTCAAGACTCCCACTGTCTGAGATGAGTTCCTGTTCATCACTCATTCGTTTGGAAATACATAGGATTTAAAAGAGTTGAATCTTCATCCTCTTTTGTGTTTATGAATCAAAGTTGGAGGAAAAAGTAATAATCTTTGTTCAAATAAATTACTAACCTTTGTTCAATTTTTTTTTTTCATGTTTTCTAATTTTTTGTCGAGTTGGAGAAAATTTCTTCATGATTAGTTTAACCTTCAATGTTGGGTGGAGATACCCATGTTATCATTTTTTTTTCATGTTTCTAATATTTGAAAATTAATATTTCCAATTTTCAGTTTTTTTTTTTCATATAAAGAGCACACATCTTTAGTTTGGCATCTCTCATTAAAATCTAATTTTAAGAGAGAAAAAAATGAAATTGACAAATACCCTTTACACTTGAAGATATTGCTTCTAAACCCTTTTTTTTAAATCATATCTAAATGTAAAATTCAACTAAAAAAATGGTCAAAATATTTTTTTAAATTAAAAAATTTAAATACACCCCATACTATGCAGTATTGACCTATTCTGCCTGCAATGATACCAGCCACAACAGGCATGCTAACACCCAAACTTCACTTGTTATTTTCACCTACAGGAAATGGGCCAACAAAAGCACGCTTGGGTGACTAAAGAAAACCATTAAACATGTCTACCATCGAATGAACAAAGCCATGTTAGGGCCCATTGAAATTCATTTAAGCAATAAGATCCACCAAATGAAGCTCTCTCATTGACAAGAGTCTTGCTATGTGACTAATGATATAACTGCTTTAGATCTTGAAAGGTTCCTTCCATCTATTCAAACAGTCCGACATGCATGTGCATCAATTTAAACAATAATTTCAAAAATTGACAATACAATGCAGATTATTACACTTTAACTTTTTTGAGAATTGATGCACTTTGGCTGTATTAGCCAAATTAGAAATAAGAGTTTAATGTTATTTACCCATTTGATTTGGATATTTAAAATAAGTTCAATTTGAATGTATCAAGAAGTTAAAAAAAGAATGGGAAATAAAGAAACAGAGACTCTAGTAAAGATAAAAAAAATAGGCCAGCGATCTTCCCACAGGTATTTTGTATATACAGACACAGATTTTACCATGATGCCCAATTTGTCCTCTACCTGCCGTACAAAAAAAAAAAAGAATGCCAGAAATTCATAAACAGTGCAAATCGGCTCGCCAAAATCCATAAACAGTGCAAATCGGCTCGCCAAAATTCATGAACATTGTAAATTAGCTAGCCAAAATTCATAAACAGTGCAATCAGCTCTCCAAAATTCATGAACAGTGCAAATCGACTCATTGAAATTGCAAATCGGCATGCCAAAATTAATGAACAGTGCAAATCGACTCGCTAAAATTTACATGAACATAAAAATTAGCCCATCGAAATTTTACTATTATACGAAGGGTGAAATCGAGAATACACTAAAACCCGTGTCTTGTCATTCACTGATGTAAAACATGGATGTCCTGAACATATATACTAAAAAACCTTGTGTCTTGTCATTTTCAATTCAAGATTACAGATTGCGAAGGTTCAACATCAATATTTCAATCTGCAGATGGACAGGCCCACCTCCCCCCTTGCCTAAAGTTGTTAGTCCATTTGATTGCTACACAACATAAGAAAAAGAATCTGTAGCTGCAGACATGCTGTTGGCTCAACCATTTAGAACAATACTTGATCGGATTGAATCTTGGGCTCGAATCCAGTATTGAAAATTGAAAAGATGAGAAAAAGGAGCAGGGAGATGGGTTGGGAGGTTGGTCTGGCGGTCAAGTCTTAAGTTTGATTCACATTCAATCCCTCTATGAAGTTACTCCTCGTCAACTTAACTAGTGTGTGTGGACTGAGAGATTTACAAATGCTCGTGGGATTTCCCTCACCTCAAATGTGGGGTGAGGATACCCATGTTAAAAAAAAAAAGCAAGGAGAGAGACTCAAAAATATGAATGGCAGGGTTAAGAAAGATAAGATGATTTATTAACGGAGGGTAAGATTTTTTATTGGATAGGATTGAAGTGAAGAAAAGCCAACTCCAGATGAATTAAATTAGGGATAGCTATTAAGACACCTGACTTTTCTTTTAAGAGACACCCATTTCAAAATTTTATGAGAAATTACCATTTTGCCCCTCAGTTTTGTGTAGAGGATTGTCTTTTTAAAAAAATGAGAGACAAAATGATAATTTCCACACAAAATTTTGAAATGATGTCTCTTAAAAGAAAAGTAGGGTGTCTAAATGGCCACCCTAAATTAGTAAGATTAGTGGGTTTCATGAGAAGGAATATATTAATGATGATGTATAATGGAAGACCTCACTTGCACTCATGATGAAGAATAATTGTGGTATAATCTGTAAGTGTATAATTTAAACTGGTTGCCTCCCAGTCCAGGAAGCGGGAGGTTGCGAGTTCGAACCTCAATGGCCTTACCTTGGTGTGCCCTAACGGTAGTAAGCTCACCCGTGGGGGTTTTATGCTGGGTATCCCACGGTTTCCCACATGTAAATTAAAAAAAAAAGTGTATCATTTAAACAAATTTTGTCTTAAAAGTCCAAAGGACCTTAAGTAGTTGTTCTCTGATACTTGAAAAGTAATGCTAAAGAATTAGGAAAGAAATATATGGAAATTAATGAGATGTCTTATTCTCTAGTAGTGGGAATGAGTCTTGAGGCCAAAAAAACCACTTTTGACATTCCAATCCAGTGTCCTGAACATGATGAAGGAGAAGGTGGAGACCACAGAGGACATGGAATAGTGGTTTTTCTGATTTCGGCTAGTTTTAGAGTCTGGAGTAGGCAGAATTTACATGGTTGCATTGATTTCTTAATTTACATGATTTCGGAAATGATAAAAGGAGACAAGAAGAATAATAGTAATAATAAAAAAAAAAGAATAACAAAGAGCATAACATGGGAAAAGAATGTCCCAAAGTGATCACAAATTATCAACATGATTAACAATTGCAGGACAACTGTTATCTTTAAACAAGCTATATGGCAAGTTCGATCTTCTTTCTCACAACTTGCTAGGGTAGAGAGAAGTAAAACACACTTGGAAAAAGATAGCATCCAAGTCTCTCAATTGATTAACATAAAATAATAAATGAAATACATGAAAAGGAGATAAGAATATAGGTGTTCATTAATATTGAGTTGTACAAACAAGCAAGCAACTATCTCCCTAACTCTAAGCACCCATCCCGAAAACATGGCCCCAAGTCTAAGGACCCATTACTATATCATACGCTGAGTCTAAGGACCTATTACCATAACATGGCACAACAAATTAGCCATCTTCTAACAACTAATCCCTTATTGATAGGAAACTACCATCCCACATTCATAACAATAAAAACCCATATCCTAGATAGGGTAGTGGGATGACTCACAAAAGAAATCAAACATGACTCAATACATTCGTAGATTCCACCAACAATCAACATGAAATCTTCCAATGACATACCGCTAGGTAGCTCAGCTGGTTGCCTCTCCCCTCGGGAAGGGAGAGGTCAAGAGTTCGAGCCCCTGTGACTTTACCCGAGAGTGTGGGTCTATGTTGCTCCTCCCAAGAGTTTTAAGAGGGCTATGGCCAAGGCGTAAGTTGTAGTGGATCTGAGGTTTCTCCTGGGTCTTAAAAAAAATAATTCATTCAATGATATTAATGTCGAGTTTATGCATTAGTTTCAATATAAACAAGTACATGACACAGCAGCAACAGAAGAGAGAGAGAGAGAGAGAGAGAGAGTTTCTAAATATGAGTCCTAAGCTGATGGGTCTTGGCCCATAGATAAAATTTACCGTATCTAAATGAGTGAGAACCACAAATAAATGAAGTTATTGACTCTGATGATGTTGATGATGATTTAGACTCCTAATACATGAGGTGCCTTCTTTCTACACACTACATTGTACCATAAATAAACAGCTATGCAGTTTGGAACTTGTAAAGGAATATGAAGAAAATATTCTTGGAAAGTGAAGGAAATTACTTTTCTCAAAAAAAAAAAATCATAGAACATAACTTCCGGGTCTGGTTTCAATCCTCTACATGTAAAAAAGAGATGATGGATTTATTTTCCTGGACTCCAATGAAACCAGATACTCGAAATTTGATGTGGAAAAGAAGCTTCTTCCAACACTATATTAAAGGAAAATCTCTGTGAAATGCGAATGTATTTCTCTGGGATAATTGGGAGGTGAAATGTTATCTGAATGATCAGAAAGATATCTTCACCCATATAACAAAATGTGGAGACTGCCAGGTTTGCAGTCTCTGAAGACATCCTGTGTAATATGCTACAAATAAAATCGTAAAATTTTCTAGCCTCAGTACGCTCTAATAAGGTTCCCACTTTGTTTTAGATAGATCTCATTTTGTGCAGAATTTCATGATCCAAGATAGTGAGGAAGTGTATGTAGAATTTTGAAGAGAAAGTGCTAGGGTGGTATTAGAAGTTCATGAATCCATAAATCCATATTATTTTACAAAAGACGCAAATCATGATACGAGTTGCCGATACATCATAGTTCCTTTCTTTTAATATATCTTGAATCCTTTATAGACTATTTCTTACATTGCAACTCAGCCATCGGCATCCAAAATTCATTGACATGCTCAACCTCAAAGGGCCCATTGAACTTATTCTGTGTGTGACTTGGAAGTTTACACATACTCCTAGTCACGTGAGACGCCTGGACACCTTGGTGAAAAAAAAAAGAAAGAAGTTACCTTAAAGTGCATAGGGTGATTTTAGGCTGTGGAAGCTCTGATTTAGATTCTTTCATTTATTCCTAAAGTAATACCTGTGCAAAATTGCAACCAAATAAGATGTGAAGATGAATTCACTTTTACTATTTGAAGAATCCATACCAGTAAAATAGATAACCCAGTGCATCAGGAACAAACGACTGAGCTTCTTTACAAGAACATAAGAGACTATTTTGGGACATTTTACCTAGAAACGAAAGAGGGCTTAACAATTTTTTTATATCATTTACATGCAAAATAAATTTCATTATTTCTGAATGTGATTCAACCCAGAATTGAATGAGATTAAATAGAACAGTGAAAGGATAATTTTCTGTGGAGGAACAGTGAAAGAACTCAATTCACCAAAATCAGTGCTGTTTTAGAAAGTTGAAAATGGATTTATTGCCCAACCCTTAATATTGAAAGGTCAATGAAATGGAATACATTACTATGACAAGACCCTAATTAGGCCGCAAGGCCTTCTCTCTATAAACTAGGCTTCCACATTGCATTGAAACAAGATTGCTGTTATTTTAACTCTACATGCTTCTAGTCTATCAAAATAACCCAACAATTTTTTTTTTCAAATTTCAGGGTCATCACTATTTTGATCTCTTCTTGGTAAAGAAAGTAAGCAAAGAAGGTATGATGTGAAAGAAACATCTGCCGATCTCTTGTAGTTGATTTTCAGGTTTCTGATATTACCTGTTTTCTCCAAACTAGTAACAAAAGGAGGTGTAGTTGAAGACATGCATCATGTACGGCTCGGATCTCCAATCTCATTTCGCGGAGAAGTACCAATTCATAAGTAGAAAACCCTGGTGTAGATCTTCGATCAAGTAGACACTAAATCCAATCAGCATCAGTGTGGACAGTAATAGAATAAAGACCATTCTTGTGCATCCATTTACCTCTCCCTGTTGTTCACTTCAAGTACTGTAAAATTCTGTCGACAACCTTCATACTACTAGCTCTAGGTGCATGCATAAATCTACTTACCAAGCTGACTCCGTATGAAACAAACTAGATGCATGCAGAAGAAAGGAAGGAAGCAATATACCCAAATGCATGTCTGACTATTGTGTCAAATGGAAGGAGTATAGATCAGAAAATCAAATAAGAAAGAATCGGTATCGTCCCAAAGGCAAGACTCCGGGTAATCGGCGACGTAGGGCCACACTGTGGGCAATGGAGGTCCTCCGTCTTGCTGGTGAAGAATATTACCAGGGGTTGGAGCAAGAGAGAGTGGATTTTGCGCTGCTGAGAGAGGAGTGGTTAAATTAGAGGGTGGACAAGAGGGCGACAAGCTAGAGTCGACAGAGCCCGGGAGGCCTGCAATCTCCTCATAAAGATTCAAATTAGGATTCATTTGGGCATTCCCTGCTGAGAATTCATACTGGGGATGATGCTGATGCTGATGCTGATGCTGATGTTGCTGTTCATGGGGTCTAGTTTGGAAATCACCTCCAATGGGCCCAAAAATTATTCCTGTGGTACATGGTGGGCCAGGCAGGGAATTGACAGCAGGATGAATTGTGTAAGCAAAACCTGGATTGATAGTGAATTGGGAGGAGGCAGATGAAGATGGGTAACTGACGCCAAACCCGGCGGGCCGAGGGAGGAGCGGCCTGAGCGACGGAGTTGACGATGAAGAGGACGATGTTGATGACGAATTTGATGATTGGGGTGCAACTGATGGCTGAAGATTCAGCTGCGCCCGGGAACCATAGAGCATCAAGGCAGCCCGGTCGTAGGCCCGGGCAGCATCTTCGGCAGTGGAGAAGGTGCCGAGCCATTTACGGCTCCGCTTCCGGGGCTCCCTGATCTCAGCCACCCATTTCCCCCAGCTCCGTTGCCGGACTCCTCGGTACCGGAATTTGCTGTTGTCTGGCCCTCCTTTGCCTTTGCATTTCCTGCTGCTGGTGCTACAGCTGCTGCTGTTATTTGAGCTTGTGTTGCTGTTGCTGTTATTGCTGTTGGCAGTAGTTGTTGGAAAAGGAGGGGGGGACTGTTGTTCTGTTGGGTTTTTCTCTCCTGCTCCTGCTTCTGCTGCTGCTCCTGCAGCTGTTGCTGCACCATCCATGTCCTGAAAATCAGAGGTGGTTAGGTTTTTGGTTCGCCTCGTTGAATGGGATGGAGAGAGAGAGAGGGTGGGAAGGGATGAAATTCCTTTCTATGGATGGAAAGGGCGGTGGTCACACATTTCTATTTATTTTAAATGCATTCATAAATGGAAGCTGTAAGAGAGACTTCAATGAAAAAGGTCTGTAAGTGGGAAGAAGAGCTCTTTCTTTCTCTCTCTCTCTTTCTCTCTCTTCACAGATTCTTTTGTTGCTTTGCTTTTGAGGTGTCTGCTAACAAGCAGCTGAGCATTGCTGAATGCTGATGCGCCTGATTTTTCTGAATGTTGGAATATGGGATTTGTAGGGTTTTTTTTTTTTTTTTTCTATTGTGGGCTGTTGCTTCGTTAGAAAGAAAAGACATTGCTTGTTGGGTTGGTGAAAATAGAAATATCTCAATGGCAGTAATATCCGTTTACAGTTTTGTGGGGTTAATGAGATTAGAGAGAGAGGTGGTGTTGCTGTTCAGTGTTCTTCACTGAAGATGGCAAATGCATGCATGGAATAGAATAATATAAATATAGGAATTCGTCTCGGAAAGCAGAAGCTGTATACTTCATTGTCAAGAGAGGAGAAATGAGATTAAGATAAACATTTCTTCTTTTAAATAATAAATAATATAGATATCCTTATTTCAGATTTGAGAGGAGGCTAATCTCACTGATAAGTCTCGGAGGAGTCGAATCTAAGACATCTAATGTAATTCTATAAATTTAGATCAACCAAGCTACTCGTACAAATTAAAATAAGTTTCATGAGATTTTAGATTTACGATTCTACTTTGTGATTTTCTTTTACTTTTCATTTTATGATATAAGGTTTGTTGTTTAGAAATTATTATAAAGCTATACTTAAATTACTTTGCTTGCATTGTCTCAAGACCTATCTGATACAAAATATATTGAATTATTTAGATGTTTTGCTTGTAATATTTCAAGACCTATTTGATTATTTTAATTTTGACAGTTTAATTGTATATAACAAAGATCACTTAGATAGATATTTCAAAAAAAAAATCTTATTAATTCATACTGTAATAGTGTAATGTGTATATAAGGTAAGGTTTACATTGACATAAAGTGAGACCCAACTTCACAAATATGAATAGAAAAATTAAATTATAATTTCTGAAGATCATTTTTTTTTTCATTACTAATGATATTTGGTTATAAAGATTGAAATTAAAGAGTATAAATGATGAAAGTGTGAAAGGTTGGACTGAGCTGGATCATCTTTAGAGTAAAGACTTGAACAAAGTTTGAACTTTGAAGAGAGACAAAGTCAATTATGCATTTTCTGCAAAGGCTTTAGAGTCGGTCCCTACAGACTTGAATGGAGTCGCTCTCCTCATCAAAATTAAGCTTTTGAAAGGCCATGTCCACGTTTAAATGTATTAGTTATAAATAATTTTTAGTGTCACACTCACATGTCCACAATCACTTAATGGGGCTAGCGATCTTTCCACGGGTATTTTGTGTAATCTGACAGAGGTTTTATTGTATTGCCCATTTTGCCCTTCGAATTGGCTCACCGAACCCTTCAAATCACTTACAGCAAAGGGTTCAGCGAACCAATTCGAATGGCAAAATGGACAATATAGTAAAACCCATGTCGGGTTACACAAAATGCCCATGGAAGGATCGCTGTCCATGCTGTTGACTTGTTGTGAGTTATTTGCATGTGGAGTTTTATCCAATGCTCTCGTATTTAGGGAGAGGTGGATGTCTTGAATTTCTTCATCTAAAAAAAATAAATTTACAGTGTCATATTTTACACAATCACATGAAAAAAAGATATGACATCGTATAAATGATGATGCACTTAGACAATTTTATTTTAATAATATAGGCAATTGAAATTTTATTAATCTATTCATTTGCTTCACTAATTAAATGACGAGACATTTGACTATTTTAAAAGATCATAGTTAATAATACTGTTTACTTACGCTTGATTGAATTTTTTCACTTTAATATCTGGACAAAAATCACATTGTTAATATTGCGTAAACATATACAGGACCATCGCAATACTTTGTTTTAATTATACAGTCGAATTTCCAATGCATTGCTTTTTCTAAATATATCTATTAATCAGATCTTTTATAATATTTCTATTTCCTAATAGTAACAAGTAGAATGCATGAATAAATGGGTCAAGCATTTTGATTTAGGTGGGACCTTGTTTCAATGTCATGAGTGCTTCTTTTGAGTGGGATTGTGGAACACCAAGAAAAAGCTATGGAACCCTAAGACATCTTCCTTGAACAAACTCATTTGTCTCACTCACTGTCGCCCTTCGCAGTAAATATTGACCATTGGTTGGCTTTTCAAATGGGCTACCATGGCCAAGTGCAGATGGGAAAGCCGCTTTGATCAATCCCCATCCTAGATCAAGCTATTCCCCACCGTCCATTTTTTTAATCATTGTGGAAACTTGTGATGAGTGGATAAGATTGGCTTTCTGCATGCTAGACAGTAGACACACCTCCATTCATGCATTTTTAAATCAGCATGTGCAGTGTGAAAAGCCTCTTCAATCATCCTTACAGCCAACATCTTTCTCATTTTGTTTAATGGGTTTCTATGAATTTTCAATAAAATTAAAAAGAATAGATATTATATTATTTAGAAAATAAATTTGCTATCTCTTATTATTAAAATTCTTAACATGGACAATACTAATCTTAATAAGTTACATTAATTTTAAGCTTAGCCCTAAAAATTATATACTCATTATGAGCAGCCATGTGAAATCTCTTTCATTACATAATTCTTCAACTATGTAGTCTCGAATCTCAAGCACATTTAATTAATTATGTCATGTTTATCCTATATTGATTTTCTAATAAATCTTATTTAATTGAGAATATGAGGACTAATTTTTTTAATTTTAAGTTCATATTTAAACTATTTTTCTCCTACAGAATTATTCCAAAAGTTAGACTTATATCAACTTTGAACCAACTTCGGAATACACTCATTTTTTAATTAACCTCTAGTCATATGGACAATTAAAAGTTTTTATCTTTTAAAACAATACTTAAATTGATTTGTTCAATTTAACACTTCCTATGAGTCTTTGATGTTAATTCATCCTCATCAACTACAATAAATCTTATATTTAAAGTGTTAGATTTCCCCTCTCTTTCTCTTCCACCCTTACCTTTGGTTTTGTCCTTGTCCATAATCGCATCTTCTTCGGTTCGCAGCTATTGGATGCTCATGACTTAATTTTTGGCTCATGTGCTTTTCCAGCCGAGTCCATTAGTTGCAACCACCTCTCACTATTATCTTGTCAGAAGGTTCTCAGATCATGTTTAACACAAAATCTCTCTGTGGTTAGAATTCTTATCACTGACCTTGATATTTTTTTGACTCTCAATGTTCCCTCTTCCTGTCATTGGAGCCTCAAGTCCCATGCAGTAGCTACTGTCGGGCTCATTCGGAGTCTCAATATTAATCACTTGGTCTTTGCAATGAAAAATGACTCCTGTTCTGAATCTCATTTCTTGGGCTAACAATTTAGGTACTCCCATTATGTCTTTTTTGGGTACGGGAGTTTTCATAGACATTTAGTGTTTGCCTTTTGCCCCTTATGGGTTTGTTTTTTATTTGGCCCGGGTTGTGGGCGTTTTGGTTTTTTGCCTGCTCATGTTTTGAGCTCATTTGTATATTTTTTTGGGAATTTTTCCCGCTTTGAATGAATATTACCTATTATTAAAAAAAAAAGTGTTAGATTTCCTTTTCTTTTCATAAACTTTATGTTCAGTTGGAATTAACCCATGTAAAAGTTTTTACAGTAAAACATTAACACATTTCTGAAGCATGAGCAGAACTTGGTCTTTCAAACTCTTGATAATTCTATTCATAATTGTTAAAGCAGTAGCTGGTTGTACATGAAAGTCATTTCAGTCTAAGTCCAAGTTATTCAAGCATATAAAACTCAATCCTAAATGTAGTGAACCAGAATAAATGCCTTTTATGTAGGTAGAAGGTGACATTTCAAAATTTTCAAATTCTTTTTCTCTTCGGTACTTTCCACCTGAATGCCACAAGCTCCATTTGACTCTCAAAATAACTAGCTACTTTAAGGGTCCCAGCCTTTTACTTTTAAACTTAGGGTTATGGGGACTTTCTCACGTGACAGACTCTCTGGCTCAATCCCTATCACTCTCGTCAAGAGAACCTACACTTTAAGGTCCACACATCAGAGGAAGACTCGGACCTACAAGTTCTCCGATGGCTACAGTACCTCTGATATATTTTTGCCTTTTTATCCTCTTAAAAGGTAGACTCAAAATTGCCTTCAACCATCACACGTCACTCTCCAATGCTAGGGGAAATGACCAGCTACTTTAAAATCAATACCTCTTTACTTTTAAACCAAAGATCACCCCTGGTGTTTTTACCATGTGTGACTTTGTGAAGCTATCTTTCATTTTGCAGTTTGTCAGGATCACTTATGGTAAATGGCCTGAAGCCTTTATATTTAAATTGAATTTGAGCAGGGCCGGCCCTGAGATCTCCTAAAATCTCAGGGGCCCTAGGTGGAATGAGATTTAAGGGGCACTTTATGACTGATATATTAAGGAGTTTATGTCTATAGGGGCCTGTTATGGTTGGAGGCACTAGGCGGCGGCCTACGCTGTCTATGCCCAAGGCCGACCCTGAATTTGAGGTAACTAATGAAGCAACTCATTTCATCTTATGTTTTTCACCCCTAACTAATGACAGAGAGAAAAGGAGTGAGGAATGGGGAAGATACCAATAGAAGGGAGATTGAATGCAGTCTTTTTTATAATCTATGATCTAACCTCATTGGAGATGTATCCATTTCATTTGTTCTCGTCTAAGCTTTTTCATTCATATCTTCTTAGTTCTTTGACCATCTGCACAGAGAGGGTGATAGGAATAAGATTACACTAATCTCTTTCAAAGTTTATATACAAGTAAATTCATATAAACATTAAATGAAACCAATCTTTTTCAATATAATATTTTTTTATCGGTAAATTATCTTAGATTTCTTAAAACACTTGATTAATCCTCAAGATATATACAAACAACCCTACCATTACTCCACCCCTTTTATTCTCTAATTTCTATATTTCTCCAACTATTAGAATAATAATATTAATCTATGGTGATCAACATGTTAATTTAAATAATAATAATAATATTGGGTTTTAAGTGATCTTCAAAGGAAAGTGCAATATGACTTTAATGGAACCATCCATGTACGGCCACATATTGATTTTTCTTGTATTAAATAAGAAAGCAGCATGTGGCATGAATGATGATTATGTAGTGAGTCATATGGTGGAAGCATGAGAGCAAAGTCAGCAAACTCAAGCCATGGATCTTCATCCAAAGACACACTGCTCAATATTTAAGCCATCCTGTCTCTCAAAATCTCATCTGTCCATTTAGTGGGCCCACATCTGAATAAGTAGTCTCCAAGTAGATTTCGTTTGTCGGATGGTAGGATGACTCAAGTGGTTTTTATTTTGGGCCCATTTACCTCTGGAAGGGCCCACCTTGAACAGGCCATGCTTCATCCATCAATGGTGTAAGATACACACGTGAGTAGGTGACTAGTCCACAGGAAAAGAAAATATAAACCTTAAAAGAATATGTGATTTTGAAAATATACACCGAATTTAAATCTTAATCGATATTTATTAAGATAATAGAGAGAGGAAAATGTAAATCAGTAGTATGTTATGTATTCATTTTCTCAAATCAAAAAATTATCTTAAAAAAATAGGTTGAAATAACTCGAATATCAGCCCAAATATTACATTGATTAAAGGCTAATTATTTCAAATATCATAAAAAAAACTTGAGCTTAATTTTTCTTATACGTTCAAATGATGCCATTGTGCTTATTTTAAAATTTAAATTCAACTCATTTATAAATGGGTAGTGATCCTCTCACGGGTATTTTGTGTAACGAGACACGATATTTAGGGTATTGCCTATTTTACCCTTCCACTACCGTACAAAACCTTTTTAAAAAAAATTCAGTGATCTAGTCAGTGTTCCGACTTCAGTGATCCGATTTGATGTTTTGTATGGAAAAAACAGTCTCACTAAATAAATTTCAGTGAGCCGGTCAGTGATTCGACGAGCTGATTCGAAAGGCAAAATGGGCAATACCGTAAAACTCATGTCTGATAATACAAAATACTTATGAGAAGATCATTACCCTTATAAATGAGTTTAAATTGTGCTATTTTATTTTCTTTTCAATGTTACGATCACAACCATCCATTAGATTGGTTATGATAATGTGGATCAATTGTTTACTGTGGCACCCACTGACCCAAATGATTATATGAGTAGAGTTGGATATGGATTGACAGATAAAGCCTACTTTTTTTTAAAAAAAAAAAGGAAAAAGAAAAGAAAAAATAATTAGTTTCCTTTTAAATGAATAAAAAAATGAAGGTGATGCATGAAAAATCACTGTCAAATGAAAGGTGTGTTGGTTTGTAGCATGAAATGGAACAGCATCACCATCTCCAATAAATAAGTAATTAATTACAAAGGACGAAACCTTAAGGTTAGACAAGGCCCAACCAAGATGCCAAGTGTAGTATTTTTGAGTTCCAAGGCTCTTATCTTTCTTTGATTCTTCTCTGTCTGCGGCAGAGCACCACCACCACCGCCACCGTGTTTGTCTGTCGTCAGAATTCAGAGCACATGCAGCTGCAATTGCTTCGACCTTCATTGGGAAATAGATAGGTAAATTACCCTTTTAACTTTTTCAGCTTCTGGAGATGTGTGCGAAGGCCAAATCCCTCAGAGTACCTGGCAAAGTTTCTCTTCGGGTGGTGATTCACCACTTTTTCTTTTTCTTTTTCTAATCCGAAAAGCATAGGATTCACCCAGTAGGCAAGTTAGCAGTCTTCAATCGTTATCAAGAACCATCACCAGTCCTTTTTTAACGAAGGTGGGTATTTAGACTTCTCCGACTAATTTTTGAAGTATATGTAAATCTCTTAATCCACACATGTTATATAAGTTTAATAGAAAGTGATCATTTGGAGTTTGAACATGAATCAAACTATAAGACCCACACTTTCTGAGATGGATTTTTGACCGTCAGACCACCAAAGTTGGAAAACCGATGTAGCACCTCCACCCCAAAAAACGCACATCTGTTTGAGAGATTGAGAAGGGGGCAACCCTCCTCATTATAAGACCTTTTGGACTTGGCCAGGTGGAAAGATAATCAAGGCTAGCTTTGGGAGGTGACCAATTGAAAGTTTTCTGACTGAGCTCAACTCAGTCTTGGGTTGAGTCTATTCAACTCAGTGAGATATTAAGTTGAAACTCAGGTAAGTCTGGCCGAACCTTGGCTAGAAATCTCCATTTAACCAATCCTGGTCATGCTCAAAGTTATGTTCAGTCTAGAGTCCAAACAGAAGACCAGAGTTTGTACTTTGTAGTATAGTTGGACACTATTCATTTTTTAACCGAAAACATTTCATATTCAGGTCATTCGAGTTTCCACGGAGATAATTTATGAAAGTTAAACATGGGCCTCCTACATAGTGTGAGGTTGTGGGTTCGAGTCCCCATGGCCTAATCTTGTTGTGTCCTAAGAATAGTGGGCTCACCCGTGGGGTTTTATATTGGGTATCCTGTAGTTTCCCACACATAAATTCAAAAAATAAGGTTTTGGGATAAGTTTTTACCAGGGGTCTAAAATTTGGTCCGCTGAATTTTCGGCCGATATGTGATCTCAGCCAAGATTTTTCTCTCTCTTCATTTTTTTTGAAAGTCCCGGTGGTTTTTTTTTTTAAATTCATTAAAAAATAAAAAATGGCTGTTTTCTTAAAAAAAAATTAAAAAATATAAATATCGGCTGAGATATCGACCGGGCCCATGCCGATATTTGGTTTTTTTAAATAAAAAATAAAATTTGGCCGTATCGACTGATTTTTTTTATCTCTAGCCGATACTATGCGTATCGACTGAGATATCTCAGCCATAGAAATCCCAAGATATCTAAGTCGATACGCGCCGTATCGATCGAGATTTTGACCCTTGGTTATTACTACAAAAATATATTAATTGGGCCAACCTTGGGCTTTATATATGCTTAGGCACAAAGGCCTGAAAACCCAATTTTTTATGGTTATGTTCTATATATATGCGGGGTGGTTTCAGCTCCACGACACTGCACATGTACGGCAGTCAGCAAAGGCCTCTATGAGTCCATATGGGTGGGCCCATTTACATAGTGATGAGTTCAATTTAAAAATCTTTTTAGGTATGCCGTAGGTGTAGATAAAAAAAACTGGAGTAATAGGATTTTAGAATTCATGATTCTAAGAATCATTATAAAAATTAAATATTGTTGACTTATCAAAAAAATTATTACAAAATTGATTTGCCTAGTTGAACCAAGGCATGGACTTGATAGCAATTTGAATTGGACTTGATAGCAATTTGAATTGTACTTGATAAACTCTCATATGCATCAATGTCAAAGCCACTTAGGTAAAGTGGGTTTACGAATCGAATAGAATCACATATTTTTCGAATTCTCCTAACTTTTTTGTCAATTTTATCGAAATAACATGAAATTCTATCGAAATAACATGAAATTTTATGTTCAAATATAAAAATAAAGTGGTTACAATGAAGGATTTTGCATTAAAAATATACCTCAAACGAAATCATCCAAATTGTGTATTTTCTTTTAGAAGAAGGCACAAAGACAAGCCATGCTTTGGACACCACGAGAGATTTTAATATCAATCGATACGATATTTATCGATACCAGACGATATCCGATATATATTGCCGATATGTATCACCAACATCGGTGATTTAAGTTAAAAAATAATAATAAGAGAGAAATTTCTTGACTGATATTTCAACCCCTAAACAAAACTAATCAACCATTCAAATTCTAGCATTAGAATGCATTTAGAAAATCCCACCCCAAAGGTCAAAAATTTTAGGCAAGTAGCATGTTAAAAACTGAAGAGATTTTTTTTTTTACTTGACTAATCTTAAGGGCACCTGTAAACCTTCCTCTCCGCACACGCCGGGTACAAATTACAGGGAGTAGCCCTTTTTGTGTTGAGGGAGGTTTGATCCTAAGACCTCTTACATATAAGGGTGGGAATATGACTATCAAGCTAACCCCTTAGGATTAAAAGTCAAGAGATTTTTACAATGATTGTTAAAGAGTTTGGGAAAAATCGTTTAATGTCTTTTTCATTGATCACACAAAATATAGAAATTGTCTCTTATAGAGGAAAGAATCAATCAATTAACAGTATACAATCCCGTGATTAGGGAAGCTGACTAAAATGGGAAATACAAATATGGAAGGTCAATTCGAGAGAGAGAAGAGTTTTAGAAAAATGGCTTAATTCCATTCTCATTTATCACACAATATATAGAAATTACATGTCTGTTATAGAGGAAAGAATCAACCAATTAACAGTATATAACAGAAAATACAAATATGGAAGGTCAATTTAGGAGAGAGTTTTCGTTAATAATTGTTAACTAGATATAGGCAATTTATCACACAATGCAATAACTCAAGAGAAAATAAGAAAAATTTCATTATTATTTAAACTCAAAGACAGATTTACAAAATCATCGTGCTTGCATCCAATGATAGAGAAAGCAAAAGTTCCATAAAAAATATCCCTCATCATTTTGTAGTTCCAGTGTCAAACTTATCACAAAATTGAGGAAATGATGGATACACTCACTTGATTCATGGTATCTTTGCAGTTGTGGTTTTTTCCAATATTCTCTTGCCATCAACATTATTCCATCCACACTTTCATAGTACCTTCTCCTTCCGTTTGTCCAAAAAATTAGTGGGCAAATAACGATTGTCATTCCTGTAATGAATCCCGATTCCATCCATATGAAATACCAATTCAATTCCTTTCTTGATTGTGAATCTACAGTCTCGGATGGTGATGGTACTGTAACGTTGATGCATTGCCTTGATAATGGTAACCCACAAAGTCCTGAATTACCACCAAAGGAATCATTTGAAAAGGTAAGAAATTGATTGCCTTGTGGAATCCTACCCACAAAGAAGTTTTCTGACAAGTTCAAGACTGCAAGGAATGATAGGGATATCAACTCTATAGGGATTTGTCCTGAGAGTTGATTCATTGATACATCTAATGATTCAAGTTGCAAAAGTTTCCCCAAATATGGCGGAATTAGACTTGTGAGTTTGTTATGAGACATGTTGAGCAGTCGAAGAGATATGAGTTTGCCCAACTTTGGAGGAATGTTCCCTTGGAATTCATTATTTGAGAGATCTATGGTCTTAAAAATAAATAGAATTTTTACCAACTCCACTTCTTGCCCTTTGAGAGTAATTGCTACTTGGTCTTGATAGTATCCAAAAGTATCATTAGACTGAAATCCAAGAATCTCATTTCCCTTTTTCTTCTCCCTGCTATCATCAACCATCATGGCCTCCAAACTATTGAAACATTCTCGAGCCAAAGCACCCAGAAAATTGTTAGATGAGATATCAATTATCTGCAATTTTCTAGAAGTGCAACTATCATCTCCTCTTCCAATAGGACCATAAAGTTTATTGGACCGCAATACGAGAACCCGTAGTTGTTGTAGGGACCCCAACCAAGAAGGGAAGTAATCATGTAGCTGGTTGTTCCCAAAGTTTAGGACCTCCAACTATGAACATTTAGCCAATGATCTTGGAAGGACACCTTCTAATTTGTTTCCACTGAAATCAAGTGTCTTTAAACCACACTCATCTCCAAAATTTTGAGGCAGAGTTCCATTGAAATGATGACTCCCGAGATTTAATACCTTAAGATTGCTCCCCATTTGGCCAAGACATGGTGGAATCGATCTGCTCAAGTAATTCTTAGAGAAGTCGAGAACTTGAAGGCTCTTTGCTTCACAAATAGATGGATGGATCTCTCCTCCGATACTATTGTTCGAGAAGGAAAGATAAAATGGTTGAATTAGGTAAGAGAACATGTTTGTTGGGATGGATGTGAATTTGTTGCTTGAAAAATCTAGTGTGTTGATGTAGGGAGGTGGGAGAGGAATCGACCCATGGAGATTATTGGAATGAATGTCAAGAATGACCAACCGGCTTGAGAAAAGATCCAAAGGAGTTTGTTCAAGACCAGTTAGCATGTTGTGGGAAAGGTTCAACCATATCAGAGACCAATTTCCAATGCTCCAAATCCAATTGGGTATTTCACCATCAATTTTGTTATTGGAAAGGTCTATACAGACCAAACCTGTTTGGTTTCTCAAAAAAGTTGGAAACTTGGTGAGGTTGCAAGCTCGCAATTGCAATTCAGAAAACATAGGAAAGGAAGAAATGTTGACATTGGTGTTTAGTGATAACAAATTGTTAGAGAGGTCAAGATTGGTGACGGATCTTTGGAGCATGGATAGGTCGAAGGTTCCATTGAAGTCGTTGGAGAAAAGATCAAGGGCATTTAGGCTTGAAAGATCGAAGATTGATCTAGGAATTGGCCCTTGCAGCTCATTGTTTTTCAAATTGACATAAATCAATGATAATGAAGCATTGCGAAATTCATCAATCTGGCCATTGAACTTGTTGTAGCTGAGATCTAAAAATTGAAGTGAAGGATGCATAAACAGTGATGCTGGGATCCTTCCATTCAACAAATTGTTGCTTAAAAAGAGAATTTTCATATTCTGGAGCAAATACCCGTAGGGCATTGGGATTGGACCTGACAAGTTGTTCTCTTCAAGATTTAACTCGACAATACTTTTTATTGAAGCTGCCAGTGGAACTTGACCATTCAAATTGTTGTGAGGAAGGCTCAAAGTATGAAGTTTTGTTAGTCTCACCAGAGAGGGAATTGCACCACTAAGTTCATTGGATGAAAGATCCAGAACGCAGAGTTTGGTGAGGTTCTCAAGCGAGGGAATATCACCGGTTAGTGAATTAAATGAAAAATCCAACACGACGAGTTGCCAGAGGCTACTAAGGGAGGGGATGAAACCATTGAGTTTATTGTCTGATAGATACAATGTATTGAGTTGGGTAAGGTTTTCCAGTGATGGGTTATGGCCATCGAGTTTATTATGCGAAAGATCTAGATGACTGAGTTGGGTAAGGTTTTCTAGTGATGGGATAGGGCCATTGAGTTCATTATGTGAAAGATCCAGAACAGTGAGTTGGGTAAGCTTCCCAAGGGGTGGAATCGGACCTTGAAGCGAAGGGGCAGTAGATGGATCATATACCGACGGAGAAGGGTAATTTAGTTGAGAATTAAAAGAAAGATCAAGATGAATGAGTTGTGTAAGATTGTCAAGCAATGGAATCTGACCGATTAGAGAATTATAAGAAAGATCCAGATGAGTGAGTTGAGTCATGCCAACCAATGAAGATGGTATGGGGCCAGAGATACCGCAATTCATGAGCTGTAAGCTTTCCAGGGATTTGAGGTTTCTAAATGAATCTGGTAGTGCCCCAGAGAAACTGGTTTGTGACATTATCAAGATCTTTAATGAATTGTTCATTGGAAATTCAGTCAAAGAACCTTTTAAATATCTATTGCCGGAAACATCCAGTGTGTTTAAACTCTGTAGATGAAAGATATTTACAGGGAATTCGCCATACAAACCACAAGAGCTGAGGTGGAGGACGGTTAGATTGGTGAAATTGGCGAAGAACTTGGGGAATGGACGATCAATGAACATTTGATCAAGATAGAGCTCTCTCAGACCAGTGAGGCTTCCAATGACAGCTTCAAAATTGGAAAATTTTAAAGAAGAGTTGGAAAGATCTAGCGACGAGAGACTCTTCATTTGCGAAATCTCAATTGGAACCTCACCTTGGAAGAAGGAACTGGAGAGATTGAGGTGGGTCAGATTGGAAAGAGTAGCAAGGCCAGGTTGGATGGAGGAGTTGAAGTTATTAGACGAGAGGTTAAGTGTTCGGAGGCTTGGAAGGGAGGCCAAGGAGGTGGAGTTAATGGTTTTGGATTCGATCCCATGGCCTGCAAGGTCAATTCTGGTCACATAACCAGTGGAGCCATTACAGGTGACACCATCCCAAGAGCAGCAGTCGGTGTTGGGCGTCCATGAAAGCTTCTGTGGAGGGCTGAAAAGGGTCAGCAAAGCTGATTTCTGCTCTGGAATGCACTGGGCTGAAGTTGGGTAAGTATTGAATAGAAAAAATAAACAGAGGAAGAGTAGATAACAGAGTGGAAATGCCATCACTAAAACTGAGTAGAGAGAGAGAGAGAGGTGTGATTCCAATGAGAAGCACAGACCCTTTAAGAGGGCAAAATTTTGTCCATGCACCGGAGAGAATTTGGGACGGCAGAGGAGGCTTTACCCTTTTGGCCATTGAAGAACTGGTAAGAGTGCAAGACAAAGTACTTAAGATTTAGCAGTAAAATACTGAATCCCTGGGCCTGCCTTCTTAGATTCTCCGCCTTTTAAACTTTCTATTTAAACAATTCTTTTATTAAATGAATTTTGCTTGGATCAACTTACCTATTCAAGGGTCAATCAACTCAATCTAAATTCTTTTTTGTCAATAGATAAATGTGACTTGAATATGCAATTTGAAAATTGTGACTTTAATTTTTTATGTCCAATTTACTTTATTAAAATTTTGTTAGGAAAAAATCCCAAATCCTCATATTAATGAAGTATTTGAAAATAGATTTCTCCAAATGTAAACGCTATGGAAATCCATTGTTGGAATTATTGTTGCATATTGCATTTGTCATTGAGTATTGTTAAGTATTCTTATATATGTATTTTTTTTTTTTCCAATTTGTATATTTTTGGTTTGATTAAATGACACTATTTTCTTGAAAATAGCCAATCTCTCTTAGCAAAGAACATCAAATTAACAATTGACAATTACTAAGATTGGTGTTCCATTTGTTTTGGCTTTCTTAGACATTTTCCACATTTTTGACAATTTTTTTTAAAAAATTCAACTTCATAACTTTGATACCTCATTATTATATAAAAATGCCAGATTTTTTAGGATAATCATATTTTTCTCTATTTTCTGTAATTTTTTTGAACTTTTTCTCAATTTGTTTTTAAATGATAAGAGATAGAATACATATCGATTCATTCTTGCCGCACCATATGTATCGTCCATACATATCTGAAGGTGAATTTTTTACCATCGTCCATACATATCTGAAGGTGAATGTTTTACCTTTGGCTGTGGTCTCCAAATGTCTAGACACTTTCTTAGTCCAACAAGTAGAAAAAAAAAAATTACACTTTTTCTTTACAATATAAAAATGAGCAATATAAAAAAAAACCTCTATACATAACCTTATGTAATCAATTATCACAATCTATTAAATACGAATTGATAGTTTGTTGAACATGAAATTAATGGGACTAGGTCATCGTGATTCGTGAGTTGGGAAAGTGGGAGTGAGAAAATCATTTGTTTATTTAAGAATGTGTTTGAAAATTCCTAACTGAAAAGATTTTATTTTATTTAGAAATTAATGTATTTTAAAAATTTCATGAATAAATTTTCGAATAGAGAGGTATTGAAAAAAATTTGGAATTTTTTCTCTTAAGACATAACTAATACATGGATCAAAATGTAATGTGGACTAGAATGAGTCGTTACTGTTTGTACTTAGACTGGGGCATGGCAAAGGTGAGTTCTGCTCTGCAATGCATTGTGCTGAGTTGGGTGACTAGAAAAGAGAAAGAGGAGATAGAAAGAGAAGAAAAGATAAATTCCATCATTTGAAGACATTTTGTCCATGTTTGGAAGAGTGTTTCAAACGGCTGCAGAGATTCCTTTGCCAAATGAGAAAGATGGAACAAAGGTCATGAAGACATAATCCAGGTCAGCTTTGGGATAACAACTATAATAATTTTCCTTCGAACGAGGTCTTTCGACAGAAAGAGTGACGTCGGCAATTTCATTTGTCTACGGAATCTCTTGAACCCAAATGAGGTAACATGAGACTTGGCTCTAATACGATTTATTAGGACCTAGACTTTTAGCCCAAAAGACTAGCTTGTTAGGTGGAGTGATTAAAGTCTTTTATAAACTCCTAAATCTCCCTCTACACTTTGAATATGTGACTCGTTCACAACAACCCCAACAGAGATACCCCATGGGGAGTGGTCCAGAGAGGTTTGAGCGTGAATCGAAATCAAGACCTCCCTTCATGAGCTAAGTCAATTTAAAGATAATAGTTGGTTCCTATTCATTACATGGAGATGGATTCAATTTAAAGATCTTTTTAGGTTGACTTAGATCATAAAAATTTAGAGTCGATTTTAAGAGTCAATTTTAGATGAATTTTTATAACATTAGCTACTACCATTGCCGCCTTCTGCATCTAGTTGATTATATGCCTTAATAATCTAAAGAATTCATAACAAAAATGAGTATATTGACCTGTCAAAAAAAAAAAATTAGAACAAAATTGACTTCCCTAGCTGAACAATGGCATGGGCTGTGATGGCATCTTGAATTGTACTCCAAAGAGTGAAAGTTCTTCTAGAAGAAGGCACGAGGACAAGCCATACTTAGGACAATACTGGTCTTCCATTACACTGCTAAAATTCTAGCATTAGAATGCATTAAGAAAAATCCACTCCGAAGGCCAAAAAATATAACATTGGGCCCTACCATTTTTTTAGAAAAAAATTATATTCTTTTATGTTAAACTAACGCAAAGATTTTAGGCTATTAGTATGTCCATTAAGTTTATAATAATTGTTAATGTAAGTGGTAGGAAATAGGCTATTCATCATAGAATACAATAACTCAAGGTAAATTACAAAAGTTTATGGAAAAGTAGAAATTGCAGAAACATCCAACTTTTTTCATGGTAACTTTGGAGTCTCAGAATCTTTTCCAATGTTCTCTTGCAATCAACATTATCCCATCCACACTTTCATAGAACCATCTCCTTCCATTTGTCCAAAAAATGAGTGGACAAATAATGATTGTCATTCCTGTAATGAATCCCAATTCCATCCATATGAAATACCAATTCAATTCCTTTCTTGATTGTGAATCTGCAGTCTCAGATGGTGATGATACAGTAACCTTGTCACATTCCTTAGATAATGGTGGTCCGCACAGTCCTAAATTACCACCAAAGGAATCATTTGAAAAGGTGGAAAATTGATTGCCTTGTGGAATCCTTCCCACAAAGAAATTCTCTGACAAGTTCAAGAATGCAAGGAATGTAAAGGATACCAACTCCATCGGGATTTGTCTTGAGAGTTGGTTCACTGATACATCTAATGACTCAAGTTGCAAAAGTTTCCCCAAAGATGGCGGAATTGGATCTGTGAGTTTGTTGTGAGACATGTTGAGCAGTCGAATAGATATGAGTTTCCCCAACTCTTGAGGAAGGTTTCCTAGGAATCCATTATTTGAGAGATCTATAGTCTTAAAAATAAGTAGAATTTTTACCAACTCCACTTCAAGCCCTTTGAGAGTAATTGCTACTTTGTCTTGATAGTATCCAAAACTTTGAGTAGTAAATCCAAGAATCTCATTCCCGTTATTCTTTTCCCTGCTATCATCAACCATCATGGCCTCCAAACTATTGAAACATTCTTGGGGTAAAGCACCCACAAAGCTATTAGATGATATATCAATTATCTGCAATTTTCTGAAAGTGCAACCACCAATTCCTCCTCCAATAGGACCATAAAGCTTATTGGACCGCAAAACGAGAACCCGTAGTTGTTGTAGGGACCCCAACCATGAAGGGAAGTAATCATGAAGCTGGTTATTCCCAAGGTTTAGAACCTCCAACTGTGAACATTTAGCCATAGATCTTGGTAGGAAGCCTTCTAATTGGTTTCCACTCAAATCGAGTGTCTTTAAACTGCATCCATCTCTGAAATTCTGAGGCAGAGTTCCACTAAAATTGTTAGTCCCAAGATTTAGTACCACAAGATTGCTCCCCATCTGACCAAGACATGATGGAATCGTTCCACTCAAGTTATTCTTAGAGAAGTCGAGAACTTGAAGGCTCTTTGCTTCACAAATAGATGGATGGATCTCTCCACTGATAGTATTGTTAGATAAGGAAAGATATGTTGTTTGAGTTAGGTAAGAGGAGATGTTGGTAGGGATGGACGTGAAGTTGTTGTTTGAATAATCTAGAGTGTTGATGCGGAGTGGGGGGAGTGGAATCGACCCATGGAACTTATTTGAATGAATGTCAAGAATGGTCAACCCACTCAGATAGAGATCCAAAGGAGGTTGTTCAAGACCTATCAGCATGTTGTGAGAAAGATTCAAAAGCTCCAGAGACCAATCTCCAATGCTCCAAATCCAATCGGGTATTTCACCATCAATTTTGTTATTGGAAAGGTCTAGATTGACCAAAACTGTTTGGTTTCTCAAAAAAATTGGAAACTTACAAAGGTTGCAAGCACGCAATATCAAATAAGTAAGTTGAGGAAAGGAAGAAATGTTAACATTGGTGTTTAGTGATAACAAATTGTCAGAGAGATCGAGATGGGTGATGGATCTTTGGAGATTTTGGAGCATGGCTAGGTCGAAGGTGCCACTGAAGTTGTTTGAAGAAAGAAGAAGGACATTTAGGCTTGAAAGATTGGAAATTGATCTGGGAATTGGCCCCTGCAGGTCATTTTTTTCCAAGCTGACATAAGTCAATGATAATGAAGCGTTGCGAAACTCATCAAGCTGACCACTGAACTTGTTGTAGCTGAGATCTAAGGAATGAAGGGAGGGATACATAAACAGTGATGATGGGATAGTTCCATTCAGCAAATTGTTTCTTAAAAAGAGCTTTGTCAAATTCTGAAGCAAATCAATGTAGGATATAGGGATTGGACCTGATAAACTGTTTTGTACAATATTCAACTCAGCAATACTTTTTATTGAAGCTGCTGGTGGAATTTGACCATTCAACTTGTTGTTAGGAATGCGCAAAATTTCAAGTTGTGTGAGGCTTGCAAGAGAGGGAATTGCACCACTAAGTTCATTGACTGAAAGATCCAGAACCCTGAGTTTGGTGAGGTTCTCAAGTGAGGGGATATAACCACTTAGTGAATTGAATGAAAAATCCAGCAAAACAAGTTGCGAGAGGCTAGTAAGGGAGGGAATGAATCCACTGAGTTTATTGTGCGATAGATACAGTGTATTGAGTTGGGTAAGGTTCTCTAGTGATGGGATATGGCCATCCAGTTTATTATGTGAAAGATCTAGATGAGTGAGTTGGGTAAGCTTCCCAAGGGATGGAATTGGACCTTCAAGCCAAGGACCAGTAAATGGATCATATCCCACGAGAGAGAGGTAATTTAGTTGAGTAAGTTTATCGAGCGATGGTATTGGGCCGCTGAGATAATTATAAGAAAGATCAAGATAAATGAGTTGAGTAAGATTGTCAAGCAATGGAATTTGACGTCTTAGAGAATTAAAAGAAAGATCCAGATGAGTGAGATTGGAAAGAGTAGCGAGGCCAGGAGGGATGGAGAAGTTGAAGTTATTAGACGAGAGGTCAAGTGTTTGGAGGCTTGAAAGAGAGGCCAAGGAGGTGGAGTTGATGGTTGTGGATTCGATCCCACGTCCTGCAAGGTCAATTCCTGTCACATAACCAGTGGAGCCATTACAGGTGACACCATCCCAAGAGCAGCAGTCAGTGTTGGTCGTCCACGAAAGCTTCTGTGGAGGGTTGAAAAGGACCAGCAAAGCTGATTTCTGCTCTGGAATGCACTGGGCTGAAGTTTGGTAAGTATTGAAGAGAAAAAATAAACAGAGGAAGTGTAGAAAACAAAGTGGAAATGCCATCACTAAAACTGAATTTTAGAGAGAGAGAGAGAGAGAGAGGTATGATTCCAATGAGAAGCTCAGACCCTTTAATAGTGCAAAATTTGTCCATTCGTGGGAGAGAATTTGGGACGGCAGAGGAGGCTTCTCCCTTTTGGCCATTGCAGAACTGGTGAAGAAGAAGGAACAAATGGACAGTGCCAATACAACTCGAGCTAAGGTTGAATGAATTCAATTCGATCAAACACAAAATTTCTTCAGTTTTAGTTATTTTATCTCTAATTTATTAATTATAAATTCATCATCATTATCATCATCACAAGTCGCTATCTCATCTAATTTTCAAATAAAAATTATCTTCACTAATTTAATCACACTTTGTCTAAACTTCATAGTTAGTTGCACAGTATTTCAACAGTTTTCACTTTATCAAGTATAATAAGCCACATATAAAGTGCTGGCTTGATATCAGCTTTGGTCGGCAATCATGTTTATCAAAACATGACAAAGTATTTAAAATTTAAGGCTTGTAAATTTCAGTAAAACCCCTCGGCCTGCCTTCTTCATTCATAATCATTGAGGTATCCACGAGATTAAGATTCTCCACCTCGTTGGTCTGATGTTTTCTCAATCTTTGCACAGGAGTTTTGTGTAATCAGATACAAATTTTAGTATATTGTCAATTTTACTTTTATTGACTTACTTACCGGCTCACTTACTAGCACTGAAAAACAGAGTAAATCGGCTCGTCAAGTGGCTGATAAGTGATCTAGTAAGTGAGTCGATTTGCTTTTCATTCTCTTTTTTTTTTGGTACAGTAGAAGCGAAGGGTAAAATTAATAATACATTAAAATCTTTGTTTGATTAAACAAAACTCTCGTGCAAAGATTGCTGGCCTCTTTTTATTAATATGATAATTATTTCAGAAAAAGGATTATCTACCTTATTATTATGGATGCATCGAAATGTCCTTCAATCGTACAAAAAGATTCGGTTTAGTACTTAAACTCATTTCATATGTACTTTTAGAAACGTTAAAATAAAAAACAAAAATTCAGAATGCTAAAATTACTTTACAGACTTTGTGTCCATAAAAAAAGTCCAACTTATTTTTAAAAGGTTTTAACTTAAAAAAATTTATATTCGACCTAACAATATTGTGTTCACTTCGAAATACACTTACTTTTGTAATAAGCTCACGTTATATGGACGATTAAAAAATAAATTAGCGTTTAAGCTATATTAAATTGATTTATTCGAATTAAGTTTTGACACACTTTCTACGAGTCTTTCATGTTATAATCATCTTTATCCTCTAAAATAAATCTTATATTTAAAGTGTTACATTTCCTTCTCTTTTTTTTCTTTGTTTTTTTATAAATTGTGTGTTCTTTTGGAATTAACTCATGTAACTTTCAGCGTGTCTAAAAAGAATGTATTGACTTAGCCTGGGTCTTTTTTGCTTCTCTCCTTAGTTCTCGTTTTCTTGGTGGATGTTGTGGGTGCGAGAGTTTTGTTTTCTACTCTTTTCTTTTTGCTTCTTGTATTTATACCGCCGTGTTTTCTTTATATATTAACCATTAAAAAAAATGTTATTTGAAAAAGAACTCTTATTCTTGAAATAGAGAAAGAAAGGACAAAGAATAACTTACTATTTGGCAGTCAACAGTGATTGAGCACCAAGATAAATAAAATTTTGTTATAGAGGATAAATGTGACTTGAATATGCAATTTTAAAATTGTGACTTTCATTTTTTAACTAATATGTCCAATTAACTATTTCAAATATCTAATTTACTTTATTAAAATTTTGTTAGGAAAAAAATCCCAAATCCTCATATTGATAAAGTATTTGAAAATAGATTTCTCCAAATGTAAACGCTATGAAAATCCATTGTTGAAATTATTGTTGCATATTGTATTTGTCATTGAGTATTGTTAAGTATTCTTATATATGTATTTCTTCTTTTTTTTCAAATTTGTATATTTTTGGTTTGATTAAATGACACTATTTTCTTGAAAATAGTCAATCTCTATTAGCAAAGAACATCAAATTAACAATTGACAATTACTAAGATTGGTGTTCCATTTGTTTTGGATTTCTTGGAGATTTTCCACAATTTTGACAATTTTTTTTTAAAAAAAATCAACTTCATAACTTTTGATAGCCCATTATTATATGAAAATGCCAAATTTTTTAGGATAATCATATTTTTCTCTATCACAGTCAATTAAATACGAATTGATAGTTTGTTGACAATGAAATTAATGGGACTAAGTCATCGTGAGTAGGGAAAGTGGGAATGAGAAAATATTTGTTTATTTAAGAATGTGTTTGTAAATTCCTAACTGAAAAGATTTTATTTTATTCAGAAATTAATGTATTTTAAAATTTTCATGAATAAATTTTCGAATAGAGAGGTGTTGAAAAAAAATTGGAATTTTTTCTCTTAAGACATGTCTAATGCATGGATCAAAATGTAATGTGGACTAGAATGAGTCGTTACTATTTGTACTTAGACTGAGGCAACTCAATGGCAAAGATGAGTTCTGCTCTGCAATGCATTGTGCTGAGTTGGGTGACTAGAAAAGAGAGGAGATAGAAAGAGAAGAAAAGACATTGGAAATTCCATCATTTGAAGACATTTTGTCCATGTTTGGAAGAGAGTTTCAAACGGCTGCAGAGATTCCTTTGCCAAATGGAAAAGACGGAACAAAGGACATGAAGACATGATCGAGGTCAGCTTTGGGACAGCAACTAAAACAATTTTCCCTCGAACGAGGTCGTCCGGCATGAAGAGGAATGTCGGTCATCTCGTTCGCTTACAAAATCTCCTGAATCCATATGAGGTAACGTGAGACTTGTCTCTGATACCACTTATTAGGACCTAAACTTTCAGTTCAAAAGACTAGCATGTTAGATAAAATAATTCTAACTCTTTTATAAACTCTTAGATCTCCCTTTACACGTTCATTGTGAGATTCGTTCACAACAACTCAAACAAAGATACCCCATGGGGAGTGGCGTCAAGAGGTTTGAGCGTGAATCGAACCCAAGACCTCCCTTCATGAGTGGAGTTTCTTGACAGTCAGGCTAACCCTCTATCGATTTTCAGTCTATAGTTCGAAACTTCAAGCAGAAGACCAATTTAAAGATAATAGTTGGTTCCTATTCATTACATAGGGATGGGTTCAATTTAAAGATCTTTTTAGGTTGAAGTAGATCATAAAAATTTGGAGTCGATTTTAAGAGTCAATTTTAGATGAATTTTTATAGCATTACCTACTACCATTGCTGCCTTCTGCATCTAGTTGATTATATGCCTTAGTAATCTAGAGAATTCATTACAAAAATGAATATATTGACCTGTCAAAAAAAAAAAAATTAGAACAAAATTGACTTCCCTAGCTAAACAATGGCATGGGCTGTGATGGCATCTTGAATTGTACTCCAAAGAGTGAAAGTTCTTCTAGAAGAAGGCATGACGACAAGCCATACTTAGGACAGTACTGGTCTTCCATCTGCTAAAATTCTAGCATTAGAGTACATTAAGAAAAATCCACTCCAAAGGCCAAAAAACCTGACATTGGGCCCTGTAGAAAAAAATTATATTCTTTTATGTTAAACTAACGCAAAGATTTTAGGCTATTAGTATGTCCATTAAGTTTGTAATAATTGTTAATGTAAGTGGTAGGAAATAGGCCATTCATCATAGAATGCAATAACTCAAGGTAAATTACAAAAGTTTTTGGAAAAGTAGAAATTGCAGAAACATTCAACTTTTTTCATGGTAACTTTGGAGTCTTAGCATCTTTTCCAATGTTCTCTTGCAATCAACATTATCCCATCCACACTTTCATAGAACCATCTCCTTCCATTTGTCCAAAAAATGAGTGGACAAATAATGATTGTCATTCCTGTAATGAATCCCAATTCCATCCATATGAAATACCAATTCAATTCCTTTCTTGATTGTGAATCTGCAGTCTCAGATGGTGATGATACAGTAATCTTGTCACATTCCTTAGATAATGGTGGTCCGCACAGTCCTAAATTACCACCAAAGGAATCATTTGAAAAGGTGGAAAATTGATTGCCTTGTGGAATCCTTCCCACAAAGAAATTCTCTGACAAGTTCAAGAATGAAAGGAATGTAAGGGATGCCAACTCCATAGGAATTTGTCCTGAGAGGTGGTTCATTGATACATCTAATGATTCAAGTTGCAAAAGTTTTCCCAAAGATGGCGGAATTGGACCTGTGAGTTTGTTATGAGACATGTTGAGAAGTCGAAGAGATATGAGTTTCTCCAACTCTCGAGGAATGTTCCCTTGGAATCCATTATTTGAGAGATCTATGGTTTTAAAAATAAGTAGAATTTTTACCAACTCCACTTCTTGCCCTTTGAGAGTAATTGCTACTTTGTCTTGATAGTATCCAAAAGATTCAATAGACTTAAATCCAAGAATCTCATTCCCGTTATTCTTTTCCCTGCTATCATCAACCATCATGGCCTCCCAACTATTGAAACATTCTTGGGGTAAAGCACCCACAAAGCTATTTGATGAGATATCAATTATCTGCAATTTTCTGAAACTGCAACCACCATTTCCTCCTCCAATAGGACCATAAAGCTTATTGGACCACAATATGAGAACCCGTAGTTGTTGTAGGGACCCCAACAATGAAGGGAAGTAATCATGAAGCTGGTTATTCCCAAGGTTTAGAACCTCCAAATGTGAACATTTAGCCATAGATCTTGGTAGGAAGCCTTCTAATTGGTTTCCACTCAAATCGAGTGTCTTTAAACTGCATCCATCTCTGAAATTCTGAGGCAGAGTTCCACTAAAATTGTTAGTCCCAAGATTTAGTACCGCAAGATTGCTCCCCAGCTGACCAAAACATGGTGGAATCGATCCGCTTAAGTTATTTTTAGACAAGTCAAGAATTTGAAGGTAATTTAAATCACAAATGGAGGGATGGATGTCCCCACTGATGCTATTGTTAGATAAGGAAAGATATGTTGTTTGAGTTAGGTAAGAGGAGATGTTGGTAGGGATGGACGTGAAGTTGTTGTTTGAATAATCTAGAGTGTTGATGCGGGGTGGGGGGAGTGAAACCGACCCATGGAACTTATTTGAATGAATGTCAAGAATGACCAACCGACTCAGAGAAAGATCCAACAGAGGTTGTTCAAGACCTATCAACATGTTGTGAGAAAGATTCAAAGCCCAAGAGACCAATCTCCAATGCTCCAAATCCAATTGGGTATTTCACCATCAATTTTGTTATTGGAAAGGTCTAGAATTCCCAAAACTGTTTGGTTTCTCAAAAAAGTTGGAAACTTAGTAAGGTTGCAAGCTCGCAATCCCAATTCATCAAACATAGGAAAGGAAGAAATGTTGACATTGGTGTTTAGTGATAACAAATTGTCAGAGAGATCGAGAACTGTGATGAATCTTTGGAGATTTTGGAGCATGGCTAGATCGAAGGTGCCACTGAAGTTGTTTGAAGAAAGAGAAAGGGCATTTAGGCTTGAAAGATTGGAAATTGAGGTCGGAATTGGCCCCTGCAGGTCATTTTTTCCCAAGCTGACATAAGTCAATGATAATGAAGCGTTGCGAAACTCATCAAGCTGACCACTGAACTTGTTGTAGCTGAGATCTAAATATTGAAGGGAGGGATACATAAACAGTGATGATGGGATACTTCCATTCAGCAAATTGTTTCTTAGAAAGAGCTTTGTCAAATTCTGAAGCAAATCCCCGTAGGATATTGGGATTGGACCTGATAAACTGTTTTGTTCAAGATTCAACTCAACAATACTTTTTATTGAAGCTGCTGGTGGAATTTGACCATTCAACTTGTTGTTAGGAATGCTCAAAATTTCAAGTTGTGTGAGGCTTGCAAGAGAGGGAATTGCACCACCAAGTTCATTGACTGAAAGATCCAGAACCCTGAGTTTGGTGAGGTTCTCAAGCGAGGGGATATCACCACTTAGTGAATTGAATGAAAAATCCAGTAAAACAAGTTGCGAGAGGCTAGTAAGGGAGGGAATGAATCCACTGAGTTTATTGTGTGATAGATACAGTGTATTGAGCTGGGTAAGGTTCTCTACTGATGGGATATGGCCATCCAGTTTATTATGTGAAAGATCTAGATGAGTGAGTTGGGTAAGCTTCCCAAGGGATGGAATTGGACCTTCAAGCCAAGGACCAGTAAATGGATCATATCCCTGGAGAGAGAGGTAATTTAGTTGAGTAAGTTTATCGAGCGATGGTATTGGGCCGCTGAGATAATTATAAGAAAGATCAAGATAAATGAGTTGAGTAAGATTGTCAAGCAATGGAATTTGACCTCTTAGAGAATTAAAAGAAAGATCCAGATGAGTGAGATTGGAAAGAGTAGCAAGGCCAGGAGGGATGGAGAAGTTGAAGTTATTAGACGAGAGGTCAAGTGTTTGGAGGCTTGAAAGAGAGGCCAAGGAGGTAGAGTTGATGGTTGTGGATTGGATCCCACGTCCTGCAAGGTCAATTCCTGTCACATAACCAGTGGAGCCATTACAGGTGACACCATCCCAAGAGCAGCAGTCAGTGTTGGGCGTCCACGAAAGCTTCTGTGGAGGGTTGAAAAGGACCAGCAAAGCTGATTTCTGCTCTGGAATGCACTGGGCTGAAGTTTGGTAAGTATTGAAGAGAAAAAATAAACAGAGAAAGTGTAGAAAACAGAGTGGAAATGCCATCACTAAAACTGAATTTTAGATAGAGAGAGAGAGAGAGAGAGAGAGAGAGAGAGAGAGAGAGAGGTATGATTCCAATGAGAAGCTCAGACCCTTTAATAGTGCAAAATTTGTCCATTCATGGGAGAGAATTTGGGACGGCAGAGGAGGCGTCTCCCTTTTGGCCATTGCAGAACTGGTAGAAGAAAAAGGAACAAATGGATAGTGCCATGGATAATATGATACAACTCGAGCTAAGGTTGAATGAATTCAATTCGATCAAACAACACAAAATTTCTTCAGTTTTAGTTATTTTATCTCTAATTTATTAATTATAAATTCATCATCATAAGTCACTATCTCATCTAATTATCAAATAAAAATTATCTTCACTAATTTAATCACACTTTGTCTAAACTTCATATTTAGTTGCACAGTATTTCAACAGTTTCACTTTATCAAGTATAATAAGCCACATGTAAAGTGCTGGCTTGATATCAGCTTTGGTCGGCAATCATGTTTATCAAAACATGACGAAGTATTTAAAATTTAAGGCTTGTATATTTTAGTAAAACCCCTCGGCCTGCCTTCTTCATTCATAATCATTGGGGTATCCATGAAATTAAGATTCTCCACCTCGTTGGTCTGATGCTTTCTCAATCTTTGTACGGGAGTTTTGTATGATCAGACACGAATTTTAATATATTGTCAATTTTACTCTTATTGACTTACTTACCAGCTCACTTACCAGCACTGGAAAACAGAGTAAATCGGCTCGTCAAGTGGCTGATAAGTGATCCAATAAGTGAGTCGATTTGCTGTTCATTCTTTTCTTTTTCTTTTTCGGTACGATAGAGGCGAATGGTAAAATTGATAATACACTAAAACCCGTGTTTGATTATACAAAGCTCCCGTGCCAAGATTGCGGGCCTCTTTCTATTAATATGATAATCATTTCATAAAAAGGATTATCTACTTTATTATTATGGATGCATCGAAATATCCTTCAATCGTACAAAAAGATTCGATTCAGTACTAAACTCATTTCATATGTACTTTTAGAAACGTCAAAATAAAAAACAAAAATTCAGAATGCTAAAATTACCTTAACAGACTTTGTGTCCATAAAAAAATGTCCAACTTATTTTTAAAAGGTTTTAACTAAAAAATTTATATCGAACTAACAATATTGTGTTCAATTCAGAGTTGGATTTAAGCCTTGGATGAATATTCCCCTCCATTGATCTGACTTTTAGTATTTGATTTGAAGGCAAATTCACTATTTATTAAATGAAATAGGTTGAATCAATTCATCTGTTAATAAATTAAAATATTCAATCAAACTCTTCGTTTGAGATTGGAATTGATTGTCTGATCCACTTTTAAACTTTCAATTTAACTATTTATTTATTAAATGAGTTTTGCTTGGATCAACTTGTTCATTAAGGGTTAATAAACTCAATTCAATTTTATTTTTTCTCTTACTATAATTTTTTGGACTAGTTGAGAAACTTTGGAAATGAATTTGTTGAAAAACTCGTATAATCGAGAAAGAACTTAATAAAAACCACGAGGAATAAATTCGTGAGGGTTGGCAGGGCCAATCCTGGTTATAGGCAAAGTGGGCTGCCGCTTAGGGCCCCCAAATCCATAAATTCCTTTGCTATATGTTAAATAGTTAATAATACAAAAGCATGAATTCATTGGCCTCTAGTTCGGTTAAGATGCTCATTTTCTGTAAATCCTGGTTGTCTTTTTTGTTTCTCCTAATATTATTTTTTTCGTTCTCTATCTTTTAGACCTCCTTTTTTTCCTTTCCTTTTCCCTTTTTTTCTATAGTACTCCTTCTCTCTTTTAATGAAAATCTTTGGTTACTTTTCAATTTTTTTTAATAATAATGAACATAATAATAATTTTAATTAATAAAGAATCTTTTAAAATATATATATCATCTAAATAGAGCGGCCTTCAAATCCCATCTAATCTCGTTTATGACTTTTAAGTTACTACCACTTAAAATCATTTGACTATTTTTAACCATTTCAAATTTAAAACACTCAAAATTAGAAATTTATATATTGATAATTTTTCTACTCAATTTAAAATGGGTTTCTTAAAAAATTAAAATAATGATAGTAACAATCATAATAATAATTATTATAATTCTCATTTTTATTGAGTTTAATTATAATAATAATAACGAAAATAACAAAAAATTTAATTAATAAAGAATCTTTTAAAATATATGTATCATCTAAATAGAGCGAAAAAAAAACCTATATTTAGTTGGTAATTTTGAATTAAAATTAATTTAAAGCTTTTAAAATTTGAAGAGATGAAAAAATATAGCCTTATTCATTTGATCATTGAAGATTTTATTAGACATAATAAACAAGTATAAATAATTATAATTAAGATAAATTTTAAAAAAAAATCAGAAAATTTGAAAAATTAAAATAATAATAATAATATCTTTGTTTCAAATGAGAATTGACATTAGTGTACCTCTCAAATATGATAAAGATGCAGTACCAAAAGAAGTAAAATAAACAATTGAAGTGCTAAATTATATAAGAAGAATGAATTGTTGTTTTCCAAATGCATGAATTGCTTATAGAATAATGTTGATTATACCAATTACCGTTGCCTCTGCAGAAAGAAGTTTTTCAAAATTAAAACTGATCTTCAGTCTATAATGTTATAAGAAAGATTGAATGGATTGGCTATCTTATCTATTGAAAAATAAATGTTAAAAAAACTTAAATATAGTAATTTTGCATCTCAAAATCATAAAAGAATAAATTTTAAATAATACTTTGTTACAAATTTGATTATAATATTTTATTTAGATATTTCACACTTCATAAAAAAATGTATAATTTTATTTTTTGTGAGAGTATAAAAGGCCCATCTTAAGAAGTCGCTTAGGCTCATCTTAGCCCATCAGACTAACCCGTTCGTAAGGTGGGCAACCTCGTTTATGACAAACATGATAAAGTATTTAAGATTTAAGGCTTGTATGTTGCAGTAAAAACCCTCGGCCTGCCTTCTTCCTTCATAATCATTGAGGTATCCTGGAGATTAAGATTCTCTAACTTGTTATTATGGATGCATCGAAATGTCCTTCAATCGTATAAAAATATTCTGTTCGGTACTAAACTTATTTCATATGTACCTTTAGAAACGTCAAAAGGAAAACAAAACAAAATAAAATCTGAATGCTGAAATTACTGTAGAAATCTGTCCATTTCAAAAAAAAAAAAAAAAACTAAAATTTTTATATTGACCAAACAATTTTGGTCAAAAATTGCAATGTCCAATATGATTGAAATTTTGACAAATATAATGTTCTTCAAAAAACTGAAACATTATCATCAATTGAAAACTAAAAACAGCTTAAATAATGAAAACAAAAACTATAGGTTGGCTGAAATATGATCTCTTTGCAACAAAATTCAAGAGTTTTGGTGTATTGTGCTGATTCAGGAGGGGGCGGCATTGAGTTGGATTTAAGCCCTCTATGGATTTTTCCCATCAATAAATCTGCCTTTTTAAAACTTAATTTGAATCAATTCATTTAATTTGATGAAACAAGTTATGCATGGACTATTTTCTCAATATTGAAGTGTAATGGCACTTTGTGCCAATAAATGTGACTGATTTTATTCTTGTTAGAGACATACACCAATGAAATTAAGCCATTTCAATGTGTGATACCTCTATAACTAGCACTGTTGATACAAATTGTAATAGTTGTATTTCTTGTAATGTAAATCTTCTTGATCAAAAGAAGGTAAAGAAAAAAAAAAAGCAGAAAAAAATTGTTAATTTTTTATGGCCAAGGGGGACTCCAAGCAACACCTTCGGCGTAAGCCCTCTTAAACCCTCCTACACAAGACGCTTGCGGTTTACGCCGTTGGATCTCGAACTACCGACCTCTCCTATCTTAAAGCGGGAGATAACCAGTTGAGCTATCCAACGTTGGGCAAATTGTCAAGTAACTTTGGCCTTCGAACATCTCTATTTCATTGAAAACTCAGTCCATGAGTTTGCATCATTCATATTGAAAATGGTCAGCACTCCCATGAGAGGCTATACATGTTCAGTCACGTCCCACATTTTAAAGCATTTAGACAAACCTCACCAAACCAGCCATGACAGAAAAATTCTGGACTTTGGATATGTTACAATAGTCTTAAAACCAATCAACATCCTAAAAATCAACTCAAATACGCACAAGAATATATGGTACATGCATGCAAACTTTCCCTTGACCAGTCAACTCATCCACTTCAACTGATGGAAACATCTTACTTTCTGATTAATTCCCATTCAACATTCTTTTTTTTAGAAGACTCGAAGAATTAAACATTGATGATGACATTATGAGCAATGATGATGATGATGTCAATAATGATGAATACAAAAGATTCATGCGTCGTTTGATTCTATAAGATCCAATTGGTTGGTATCTCCACAGCAACCTCAATCTGGCAATTATAATCAACCATCACCACTCACTGATTGAAGCTCGATGTGGGCCATGGCTTACATCTTCTGATCCAATGGATGCATAACAATGCATCAGTTGACATTATAATTGCTCAACAAATCGGGCATGTTGTATGTGAAAGAAGCGATGTGTCAATGCAGCTCACTTGGAAGACATCCTGGCAACGAATTCACTCCATTCTTGCATCTATCTCATCATAGATGAAAATGGACAACGAAGCAATGATGGGAGCATCGAAACTGAAGATTTTTTAGTAACATTGGGAGATACTATAAGGTTCTGAATTTAAGAGGGGCAAATACCTACAAGATTGCTTGGGCTCATTGTTCAGCTAATTCAATTGCAGATGATATGGCTCGTTAGGAGTTGACTTTAACTATAGAAATTGTAAATAATTTTTGTAATATTGGGGAGGGATTTTGCTTTTGTTTGGTAATTTTCTGTGTGGTGTGTTTGTTGTTGCATGCTTTTTTCTTTTATTTCTTTTGTAATTAATAAAGTTAACTTTCAAAAAAATACCTGCAAGAGGGTGACGAAGACGACCTCCTCTCTTGGAAGTTCCTCATGAGCCAACACTTGGCATAGACATGGGGAAGCAACAGTAAGAAAATCACAACCAGTAATGGCGCAATAGCTAACACCATGATATTGGTATATTGCCTTTGTACAAAGAGATGCTTGATTCCTCTCTTTGGGGATCGAAGTGGTAAGGCTGACTTGGCATTTTGCTACAAATCCCATATAATATGAAGTAGCACTCTACAAAGCACTGCATAAGGATGGTGATAGGCCAAATCTCTTATGCACCAATCTGGAGATGAACTCTATACAGTAAGGAATACATGGAAAAGCAGAAAAAACAAACAAGCAGCAGGGGATTAACAAGAGAGCTGCAGAATCATCATAACAAGGAGGGGAAAGGCTAAAATGCAATTTTCCGAGGACCAAATGAAGAATTTATGCTTCGGTGCTTGGAACCAGGGATTCCATCAAATATGTCACCAAAACTTTGATGAAACATGCTACAAGGATCCAGATTTGAAACATGACTACGAAGGGTCATTGCATTTTCTCAATATTGAAGTGCAACGACAGTGCCAATAAATGTGTGACTTATTTTATTCTGGTTAGAGATATACACCAATGAAATTAAGCCTTGTCGATGTATGATAGCTTTATAATTAGTGACTGTTGATACAAATGGAAGTAAATGCATTTCTCGTAATGTACATCTTGATAAAAAAAAAAAAAGGTATAAAGGGAAAAAGAATGTTATGTAACTTGGCCTTCTGAATCTTCTCGTTTCATAGAAAACTCAGTCCATGAGTTTATATCTTTTCTCCTGAACTCCAGTCACCCCCATTTGAATCTCGATAATGGTATGAAGTGGTACCTGAAATTTAACACCAATGTTGTGAAAACGAGTGAACATTTTTCACCTTCAATTCGCATCTTTTTCAGCCAAATGAGATTGATGTAGAATATTGAGTTCAAGATGCAGAGTACCATCCTTGTTCAATTGTTAGGAATATTCAAAGCTATTCCTGATTACCTCAATGTGGGGGATTTCCTGCAAAGGTCTATCAGCAAAATATGCGTATAATGCTCTCAGTACTGCCTGCATGAGATGAATAATGGAAATGATAAATAACCATCCAATTTGACAAAAGCATCAACAGGAACACAAACTGAAATCATGCTCCTCCAACAAGGCCGTGTGTGAACTAGTTTGATAAATCATTAGAATATAAGCAGTTGACTAATTTAAGTTTTTATCCGTTCATTAACAAGCTAAGATGTTTATATATTATTTGTTACAAGGCCTACTACTAATGTGTGCCTCCCTGGACAGTGCCTAGTGATGAACCTACTGACTATGTTCTTCTAACCAAAAAAATAAACCTGCAATGTTCATACATAATAAGAATAATAATAATAACAAAATACTTTATTATTAAAAAACCTGAAAATATTTAATTCAATTAACCTGATGAGAGATTACTACAACAGGTGCACGCTGTCGTTCAAGCTCAATAATTACTGGTTCTAGCCTGCAAAAATACAACAATAGAAACATCACCAGACTTGGATGGTGGTGCCCTGTGAAGAGAGATTGGAAGATCTGCCTTTTTTGTTTCCCTCGAGAGGTAGCAAGAATGGGAAATCCAAGTACTTGTGCATTTAATCCTTTTTCTTTCTTCTTCTTCTTCTTTTTGAGAGAGAGAGATACATGAACCCAATTGAAATAGAAAAATACCAAACCTTTGAATGACATCAAGGTAAGATTCACCACGAGGATACCGATACCTCAACTTGTCTTTCTTACGTGATCTGCAAAACAGAGGAAGTGATATAATCATATGAATGGAATTGGTTGAAGAAACCTTGGAAGATTAAGAATCAGGTAATGTACTGAGTAAAAGATAATGGGAGTACTGGAATTTCTTCACATATCTATTTCTCAAGTTTCTATACATCAAAATGGTAAACAAAATCATATGTCTGGGTTAACATATAACCGGTGTAAAAGATAGTATTCAGCACTTGAGCACCATTAATAAAAAAACCATCCCATGAAGGATTTGGTAAGTCACTTCAGATGTAGAAATGCTTCAAGAGATTCATTCATATCGAAAAAGCTCAGCACTCCAACGAAAGGCTATATGTGGAATATGACAAATACTCTGACCATCTCCTATAAACTTCTGAAATTCAGCAGCAGAAGATGCTCTCTATCTTCTGATTTGAATAACTATTTCAAATTGTAACTCAGTTACAAATCCCTCAGCAGAAGACATAACTTGCAATACAATAAAATCTTCTCCAATTTTAAGCATTTCTGCTAGAACTTGTCAGCACTCCAATTTCATGGTTTGATCACATCTCAGTTACATATCATCTTCTTCAACAAACAAGCATGCATTAATCATATTGTAGCCAGTACAAGAGTTACTGAGCTTGCCTCAGTGAAGGGAGCAACTGAACTAGCATCTTCAAGATAAGAACATTCAGTGCTGTGTTGCATATAACACTAACATGGAGTGCTATACAGGGCAAAACGATAATATATGATATCATAACGTCGTGGATTCCACATGGTATTCAGATAGGTTTATTTTATACTTATTTCTACTGAAATTAAAGTTTCAAATAAAATCACCAAAAATATTGTACAAATTTTATGTTTTAATTAAGTAATAAACATTTCAATCTTTATAGGTTCATCAAACTTCCCCCATACACCTTGGCTAATGACATTTTCTAGCTTTTTCATACATTTGTCAGGGTAGACAGCCAATAAGATGACTTCTTTAAAAATCCGCACAGCAAAGTAGACATTGATGTGCTACTTTTGAATCTACACAAGAAATTCCCTTTAAAAAAAGAAAGATATACTGTTCTAACATCTTGAATGCAATTTTAAAGGTTAAGAACCAACGAGACGTGTCTGACACGCATTCATTGCTCATTATCATTGCAAACAGTGGTATACTGTATAATTTAGTTGTATACATAATGGAAAAAAAAAAAGCTGGAAAAATGAAAAAAGAAGGAAAATGTTTATGCTGAAATTCAAAAAAAAAAAAAAATGCATCGAGGCCATTACATACTCATACTCCTCAGGCATGTTTTTCTTTATTTCTTCATATGTCATGCCATCACAAACTCCAGCATTTATTTCATCCAGAGCTCGCCATTGTATCTTCACAATCACAATAATAGCATTAATTACTTGAACTAACATGAAAGTACATCAGTCCCATTCCCATATAGTTGCACTTCGCACATACACCTACTCAGCATCTTGGAAATGTCTAACACGAGATGAAGAGCAACAACAAAGAAGAAAATTATTATTACTTAAGAAGCTATCCACGAAGAACTTCAAAACACCAATAGAAGGGGCAACTCTTTTGGTGACTCATCCTCCATTCCACGCAGCATGATATCAATAATTATCTAAATCTTTAATAACCCTTTAATGCTTTGCAATAGCCAGTTGGAAATTCAAGTTATCTCAGTCAGTCATAGAAATATTGAAAATATTATTTATTGTGGTCCTTCGGAATTAACAGAAGACACGCACATGTAGTATTCCAGCATAATCTTCTATCAGATTAAAATACTCCACCCTGCAACACCATAAGTTCTTAAACAAAATCTCATACACCTACGGTATACCACCAAACTAAAAGAAATTGATCCATACATCACTCAAGACCTCCACAACTAATGGATGGTTTATGCATCATTCTCTCCATAAAAAATATGCAGAAATTCAGAATAAATTGCCAATAGAGGTTACCAAACAGCTAGTCCAATGTAAAAATGTTAATATGCCATTATGGTCCATCAAGGAGGTCGAACTCTCAATAGCTATTCAGCATGAATGAGCAACAGTTGCTCCTTCACTGGAAGACAGTGCTCCAAGAAGTGAGGCATCTGAAAAGCCCCCTGATAGGGTTAATCAAGATCCCTTGCTGGTATCTAAACAAAATTAGAAATAGACAAATTATTAGGGAATGTTTCATTCATAGGATTCCTTCTGAACATACCCTCACCTCTGCATGCAGGCTGTTCGGGGAAAGGCCAATCAACCTTTGAAATTCATTGATAGATGTTTCCTTCAAGCATGTTATACAGTTGGCGAATAGAAATGCTTATTTTTTGGTCAATCTAGGAGTAGAATGGGAGCAGGCAGTTTTGGCTTTTCGTTGATGTACTTGAATTTTTGTTTTAAGGTTTAGGGTTTGATTTTTTTTTCCTTTTTTGGTGAATGTTATAAGCTACTTATACCTTTTTGTACTCTCATCATTTAATGATATTATTTTGTAAATGCTTAAAAAATAAAAATAAATTAAACATAAATAAACTAATTCATCCCCCCATGATTTGTTGGTCTTTGTTTTTTGCCTGAAATAACAAACAGAATAGGGTGAAATGTTCCCTTGGCCTCCCCCATCTTGAGGAAGCTTTTGGATTTGCACAGTAACAAATCTAGATCATCCTAAGATTCCTTCCAGCACATCTAATAGAATGTATCAATCATCAGTCACTCTAAATAATAGATGGGATGCAAAAAAAAAATCAACTTGGTGACATCGACCATGAGTGGCGTCCCCACTTGGGCTCTCATGTGGGGCCCACCAAGGTCTAAAATCACTCTCCTTCTCACACCCATCTACCCTCCTGTGAATTGTATCCGTACCTAATTTGAACCCCATTTCGAGTTGATCTCACCATTGGATTAAAAACTCATCCAAAACAAACCCCACTTTAACCATTGATCTTTGGATCCCTGAAAATCATGGCTTTTCAAATACAATGAACCTAATTTTTTTATGAGAAGCATAATCATGAAAATACCTTTGAACCCCACCCATCCCTAGGCATTAGACCCCAGTCCAATGGGCCCCACAAGGTCCAGGGCAGACTGTTGCTCATGGGAGGGATTGCCCAATTGAAAGCAGTGCTAGTGGCACAAAGATAATGACGACAGCTCCAAATAAATCTATTCAAATTAGAATGCATCCACAATTTACCATTTTGTCCTCTCCAGCATCTTTCCTCTTCAATAACCTTTTAAGAATGGGTATTTGCAAAGAGCCCCTGTGTTTTGCGGTTTTGCCTCAACCACAAAAGCTATACATATGGCTTCAACAATTACAAAAGCTACCCCTTCTTTTCCAACAATTGCCCAACAATTGCCTCAAAAAATTCCAATTAGACAGGAGTGTTGAAGTATGCTAGAAAGACATTCTCCATAAGAGAATGCACTTATTTTCATTGTACTTTTAGCCCTATCATTCCAAATAAAATGTCAAATGGTGTTACATGTATAACTACGTTTTTGGGAAATAGAAGGTACCCATTTTATTTTCCCTTCTTAAAATCTTACACTAACCCAAACTAGAACATCAAAGTGGTCGTACGCATAAACACATTTTACGAAAAGGTCATTATTTATTTATTTATGTTTTTAACATTTGATATTTTCCCATAACAGACTAAATGGTGGAAAACATAAGATAAAACCATCAAGAAGATAAAATTGGTTGAAACATAATTGAGAAGTATGGTCCTCACATAAACAATAATATTTTCGAGAGGCATTATGAAAAACTTGCTTAGGCTTAAATTGGTGTTGCAATAGTCATTAAGGAGAATCTTCAATGCTAGGAAACCTTCAAGCTTCATCCTTGCATTATCACAATCTCTTATGTTCTAAACCATTCTTAAATAACAAGCAAAGATTAAAAATTTAATAAAAAAATCTAATAAATTAAAAATTATGTGCATAAAAATGTCCATAAGGCCTAGGACCAAATGCCCCTGAATTATAATCAAGATTAACTAAAGTAATAAAGAAGATTAATAAGATTCTCCTTGCATAGTTAACCTAATAATGCACCAACTTATTTTTGTAAATAGGTGTAAGACAAGTTGCACAAATGATAGAAAGCAAGAAGTCAAAGGACGCACCTTAGGGAACACAACAATGGGACTTGCAGTTAAAATAGTTCTTTGCAGTGTGCTAGTCCATATCTAAGACATAGAAAGAGAATAAGAAATAAAATTAAGGGAACACAAACTATCAAATTCATCCATAGCATGTACGAAATTAAATGATACTCATCATACCAACAATAACGCAAACTATATTTAGGATATGTTCAGCCATGCAGGGGACTACTGTTTGTACTTTTGCACACCCCTTGTGGAACCAACTTTAATCCCGTGTGATAGGTCCATTGGTGAGGTCTACACTTTGAGTATGGGGCCCACTAATCGATGACGCAATGCTTTTAGGACCATAAATTTTGATCACTCGTTCTTTTAATTCCTAAACTTTTGTGCCATACACCATACAAAAAACGTGGGTTGATTTATATGTGATCGAAGGAATTTTTGTAAGGCCCATATTCAAGCATAGAGTTTCCAACAATCCTATGTGGCCAAGGTGGACCCACATAGGGATATGCAGCGTACTATGTCGTGCCCAAATGCGCAAGGGAGTATTCTATATTTAATTATCAGGGTTGTACAAGAAGATGGGTGTAATATGAGAGATTTGTTTCATCCAATGTTTGAAAACCCAAACCTTGGACTTGACTCAAAATCCCATTGAGTCAAGAAACTCGACCAAGTTTTTGGAAAAACATAGAAAAACTCATCCGCTCTCATCAACTTGAAATCCTACCGAGTTGAGTCGCCTCGGATTGACTCACCGAGTCTTTTCAAGTTTTAAACACTAGTTTCATCTATATTAGGTTCATGAACTTTAGCACCAATAGGTAACTCTAGGTTAAGTCTTGATCACGATCAAGAGGTACCCTCTCTTGTAGGATATTTTACTTTTTAGTAATCATGTATTTTTTTTCCCATATTCACTAGGAGCACCATATTAGTTAACCTCCTTTGCCTTTCTTCCTTTTTTGTTGTATTTTGATGTCGATATATTGGTTGTAAATTATACAGCAAAGTATGGAAAAACACTGCATTTCTCCCATTTTATCTTCATTTTTCCCTTTATTTTTCATCATGGTATGCAGAGCGAGGATCAAGATTTTCTGAGGGTACTGCTCATTATCAGATTTACAACTCATCTTATCGGAGTTACTGTTCATCAATAGAATCCAGTGACATCTGACGGTCAGATCTGAGGGGTTTTCTGAAGTATATTTTCTCCTCAATTACATTTCTATTTTCTAAGATTTTTACAAGTACTTCAGGTTAGTGAAAAGCCTTTTTTTTGTATCTGGAAAATATTAAAATACAATTTAATCTCAGCCATCTTTTTTCATTTTGCATATGAGAATCTGGCGGTGACATCCACATATACCACTTTCGGGTTTTTTTTGTGGTCCTATGACTCCTATCCATAGCATCAGATCTAAGATTCCGCTATTGTGGGGCTCTTTTTTCGTTGCATCTATGAACTAGATCTAGGAGACCCAAACCCCAGTTTTGGGCTTTTCTTTGTTAGATCAAAATCCATAGTTCTCCATTGACCTTAGCCTTGAACTATTGGTGTCACATGTAGCAACTCTTCCAATCTTTCTGAGGCATCATTGTGCCAATCTTTTCGCATCTGGGCCTTAGATCTGCATCATCTATAGTCCATTTCACATCAAACCTACAACATTGCAGTTGTCCCTGGCCTCTTCCTACATTCCACTGGTTGTTTTCAAGATTTTGATCATGTTGGACCCACTTTTGGCCCCTCATTTAGCTGCATCTGTTGCTATGGTCATTTTTCTGGAATTCTTTTACGGTTATTCCAGTTTAAAACAGTATTTTACTGGTTTTTTTTGTGCGGCCTATTTGGATTTATTATTTTCACCAATATTTGGCACTATGTCGAATACTACAATATTCTCCAATGCTTCTCATATTTTGAGGACAAATGGCATTTCTAGGATAAAAAAATTTGATGCTACGTGAAGTAGGAAAAAATAATCTTGAATGGTCTCGTTTTGCCAAAATATTCACTATGGCTCAACAAAACATGAATAGAACATCTACTGAGCCTCTAAAATCTGATCCCTTCTAGAAGTTGCATGGAAGACCACCTAATTGGTAGGCTAATCATGTTGAACGGTGGTCTCATCATCTTTGGATGTTATTCAGGTCCCATGTCATGAATATGATTCTCTCGGAAAGGATAGGGTGCAGTGAAAAAGTATTCAATCCTCTTAAACTCATCAAGCTTCTCTTGCTCAGTCAGGTAAATCTCCATCTGCATTCCAAGCTACTTCCAGTAGTCCTTGGATAATTGCCTATGGGGTAGGGGTGAAACTCGGGTGGGGTTTTGACTCGACCCAAGAAATCATGCAAGACGGGTCAACAGGTCGGGTCGGATTGAGAAGACAAAACCCACATGGAATTCAGGTTGAGTCGGGTTGAGAAATTTTCAAGTTAACCCGACCCGACCCGATCTAACTCAACCCGACTCAACGTGGCTAAAATTAGCCTAAAATGGGTTTATAATGCGGGTTAGGTCAAAATTCGGGTTGAGTCGGGTTAGAATTCGGGTTAGGTCGGGTCAAAAATTTCGAGTCAATAGCTCGGGTCGGATTCTATAAATATTAACTCGGTCAGGTCGGGTTTTAAGAAACCTGACCCAACCCGACCCGATTTCAACCCTACTATGGGGCAACAGACCATATGGCTTTTTCATTTTTACATGGATGCTCAAATGACATAGTTACCAAAATCTCATACCGCCCAAAGCGGCCCCATAATTTCCATCATTCTGGTCATCACATCACAATACATTAGGAACCTATCTAATAAGATCTACTGCCACCAGTATCAAAACAAATTTCAAGTTATGTTTAACTGTACATTGAATTCACAAATAAGAGGATGATAAATATTCTGAGTGGAACTTACCGAAGCAGTTCGCTCAGATTTCACCCGCTTCTCCACAAAATTAGCAAGTTTCTTTGCATAAATTTCTCCAGCTTCACTGTTCAAAACAAATCAGCATGAGATATGACCCTCACATGGTAAGAATATAACATGCATCTTATTTATGAATGTTCAAGACGTAGATCATTTTACAGCTATATTGTTGACCATTTTAGTTGATCTCCAAATGAAAAAAATATTGTTTAGGTTTGTAGGTACCCAACTACGAACTACCCATGCATTACTTTGGGCATCCATGTCTTGCACAAAATCCAATACATTTGAGTGCACAATTATATATATATACACAGACCCGTGCACAAGCACAATGAATGACTAGAACCATCACAATGCAATTACAGTTCTGAAATTCCGTTACTAGAATGATGCAAGACCTAGAGGGGGGGTAAATACGTTTAATCCGATTTTATTTCCCTTTTTTAAAATAAATCAATTTAACAATATGTGCACCGGAATTAACGTGTGTGCAAGTGATAAACAAATGAATCAAACCATCAAAGCAAACCACATTGCACAATCATTTATAGTGGTTTGGTTCACCTGAACCTATATCCACTGTCAGACTTCCCAACTCTAGGGTCGTCCCAATATACTATGAATGAGCTTCACACCCAGATAGTACAACCTAATTTTTTATAGAGGTTCGACCCCCATGGTCTAATCCTCGACGCCTATTTTTTTGGATGGTTCGAACACACTATTCTAATCCACCTTACAACTTTTATCAAATAAAAAGTAAAAGACGAATACTTGCCTTGGGCCTTAACAAATCTTCATTAAGTGTGTTCTTCTTGTTGATGTCTCCGTGCCTTCTACCTTCAGATCTGATCCATTCTTCAGTGAGCTTTGACACAACAGAACATGGGTTCTAGGACAAGAGTATTATTGGTTTTTAGGTCCTAGAGGAAGGTCCTCATCTTCTTCACAAAACAAGCATTGAATGCTTTTTCATTTTCCTAGTAAAAGATGATGAAGAAGAGAGATAAGGGATGGGGAAGGTCTCTGATCACTGATGGGATTTTCCAATATTAAGATCTATCTTTTGAATTCAACCAGCCGTACATTTATAAGACTGTTTAAGAACAGTTAAGTCTCGAGGCCTCTAGATTGCCTTCGAGGCCTCGAGACTGTATTTGGTAATACAACTCATAAGATTTCCAGATTTTTTAAACTTAACTCCAGTGATATTTAGTCAAAGGTCAGCTCACATATTCGCCACACGTGAATGATTGCCAATCACAATATTTAAATAACAAATCATGAGGAGGCAAAAAGATTTTCCATAATCTTTTTCAACTCAAGAGGAGCCTCTTAAAATTTCCAAATTAATATGATCATGATAAATTTTTCAATAATATCGAGTCATTAAGAGGCTAAAAGATTTTCCATAATCTTTCCAAAATGAGGAGCCTCTTAAGATTTCCAGATTTGTAAAACTTTTCAAAATGAGGAGCTTCTAAAGGTTTCCATTTCTTCATGTGCTAGCAAATCACAGTGAGGCTTATCCTTTATAGATTGAGGAGCCTCCAAAAGATTCTTTCATTAGTGTGAGATGGCAAACTGATTATTCATAATCTCATCAAATCCATAGGAGCCTTTCTAGGATCTCCTTATTTCCACAAGATTTTCAAACAAGATTAAATATAGGATATTTCGAAATCAAGAGCAACCTTTCCCCTTTTTCAAATCTTTCTTACCATATCTTCTAAGATATTTGGTCAAAGGCCAAATGACCTTGAGATCACACGTTGGAATCCAGCTGTCACGATTTTTACTTAGATATGGACAGTCTTCGAGGCCTCAACAAATTGCTTGCGGCCTCGAGGCTGAAAGCCGAGAATTAATAATTTAATACAGTCTTTTAACAAGCTTGCTCTCACCAGATTCAGTCTCGAGGGCTCGAGACAGAGCATGACGTCTCGAGGCTGAGACTAAACATTTTTCAGAAATTTTTTAACCATTGATTTCTAGGATGTTTAGGTTTGACCAAAGGTCCACTATAGTCCACTTACCTGTGTGTCAATCACATGTTCGGTTTAGACTCTTTTATGCATAGTAGTTCTTCTGACATCTTCACATTCTTCTAAGGGAAGGTCCAACACACACGGTCACACTTGGTCACGGAATTGACAATACATAGACTTGGTCAAACAGAGGCCCTAACAAATTCTACATACATGTGGCAGACACACAGGTACACACAAAAACATCAGAGAAGCCATCACAATGCACTTGCATTTGTACTTGTAGCGAACAAGGGATGATACCTGACTGAACAACATAAAATCAGCCATCCGGGTCTTCAATTTTATAATCCAATTGAAAATGTGGATCAAGGCAAGTACATACGATCAGGCCTCACTGGTAGCAACATAGTATAATAAGTATATTGTAACATACTTTTGCAACAAGAATACTCCATCTTCATTGAAATAGAAATATGGGGAAAATCTATAATCATGTCTCCATGTCCAAACAAAGATACACCTCGAATAACAAATTTATAATAGGAAAAAAATCCTTTCGGTAAAAATTAAACCACAAGGGTGGTGACATGGAAAGGTATCATCATGGACTTTCCATGGACAAAAAATCACCCTTGTCAGATGATGACAGCTACTGATGGATGGGGTCAAAATATTTAACAGTGTAAATTAGGAGTTCATCTAAAATAGAATATCATTCAAGTGGGACGAATTTTGGATGCATTCAATTCATGGGAGGAATTGATTGGTGGGCTTGGTTTTACCAATGGCCATAACACTAAAAGATCACAATTGCAGTCAGTAATATATCATTCAATTCCCAATAGCAGCATTAAAAGAAAAAAAGGGAAAGAATAAAGCTTTCCCCTATTACACAAATCATTAAAAATGAGTGTCCTTATTACAGTCAAAGGAGTAACATAGATATCTACAATAAAAATACTCAAACAGAGAATAAACCTCAGAACTGTATCACCCCCAATTCTTCCTCTGACATTATCCCTACTCTCTCCATGACGAGTTAGCAGTATTTGCCGGGGTGTGAGATGAGCATTCACCTACAAGAATAAAAACCTACTGAACTTTTAGTCGCAAACAAAAAATGCACAGAATTGAAATTTAGACTTAAATAGTATTATCCATTCTCACCACTTATCTTAGTCCTGCAAAACTCATGTCTACTGTTCAATTGAAAGCATAAAATCAGTCCTAAATGATTTTATATTTTTATTTTGAAATGGTAATTGCATTAATAGAGCACAAGAAGTGCACAAATGATACAAACAGGATAAAAGGGGTGAAAAGACACCCACACTACCAGGGAATAAACCAAAACCCAAGGAGGAGACAGCGAACCAAACAAAGCTACAAAAAGCTTATGATAGAGTTCCAAGGAAATAGGTCCGAAGAGGATCTGCTTTTTTAAGCCCATATCTATTTGAGTTAGTAATGGAGGAGAACTCTTGAAAGAAATGGCCTAAAAATTAGTAAAATTAAAACAAAGTACATGAAGTGCAACTATAATGGCTCAGACGTGCGGTTGGTGATAATTGCTTCCTGGCAGTTATGGTGGGGAAGGAGCACGTGAAAAAGCTTGAAAGAGCTTCCAAAGTGCTAAGTGAGCACCAGGAATTGGAAGGTGGAGTCCCAACCTTTTCGTCCACACAAGAAGGACCTTACTATGGCTATCCAATCCAAGGGTGGACGGAGATGACGATCAAAGCCTTCGGCAACAAGTTTGGAAAGCTAGTGGAAATCGACGACCAGAACCTTAGGAGGGAGGACTATTCAGTCCTGAAACTCTTGGTGGAGGTGGGTTGTCCTAGAGCAAATACCAACGGAGGTATCGTTATCCTTGAATGGAGAATCATTTGAGGTCGCAATTAAGGAGAATTTGTTGGAAGAAACACCACTGCTGAGAAACACAAGGCCGGAATTCTCAGCAGAGAGGCAAGTTCCTTCGCCATTGGAATCGGGGAAGTTGGCGACTCGACTGTTGGCACAGGCCCACTTTTTCCCTCTTTTTACACGTTATTTTTATCCTTTTTTCATCCTAGCCCTAACCAAACCAAGACCCAACCCCCATCATTGGCCACCACAAACTTGCTAGGACCGCCAATCCATACAAACGCCCGTAAATGTCCATACGGACAGGACTATTTTGCCTTATTTTGTATCCCAACCTGTAGATCCCTATCTTAGACTCGTAAATCTAACCCTCATCTATTATTTCACCCTCTTTAAGACCTAGTTTTTCCAAGCATTGAAAAAAATAAAAAACCTAATTCCTTTGGAAAACCCTAGGTGGCCCCATAGCCCTATTTTATCCCCTTTTTATGACGTTGACACCCAAGACCCCACTTCTTCCCGAGTACGAGAGCATTGGGTAAAACTCGAGATGCACACAACCCCCTGCAAGCCACGAGCATCGAATGACTACAGGACTCGAACCTGGGACCTTTGGTTCCTAAGTCAAAGTGTCTACCAGTTGAGCTACCCCATGCGAGGTCCTATTCCATCCCCCATGTGATTGATTTTTAAATCTAAAAGACCTAAATTAGGGTTTGGTATGATTTAATTAGTCTTTTGAGGGATTTTGCATTGAAGGCCAGCAATACAACCTTTAGGATGTCATTCTTCTTTTTAAATCTCTTTGATGTGAATTTGCATAGTTTTTGTTATATTCTTTCTTTAATATTAATTTCTCTCTCTAACATCTAATGTGAATCATGAATATTGGTTGCATGTCATTTTCGGATTCACCATATACAGGCATCCATCTATTATTTAGATCTAGGGTTTCCAATATTTTGACTTGTCCTACTCAGATTTGGTATCAGAGCTTGTCCTGCATCTAACAGGGGAGAGGAGGAGGGGTTGGGGGGGGGGGGGGTGGTGGAGGAGTGTTGTAGGTTATGGGAAGAGAAGGAATACTACCCAAAAAAATAAAACTTGTTGGTTCCAAAAGATACCAAGGTCAAGATGTCTAAGAAAATGCTAAAGGGCACAGTTGGATGTTGTACTAAACAACAGTGTAGTGTGAGAGAATTAGGAGAGTTCCCGGGAGTGCTAGAACATGGTTCTAGATAGACCCTAGAGGGGGGGGTGAATAGGGCAATCCCCTAATTGTTGGTCCTTTAAAAATTTCCTTGATTAATTATTAAATTTGCAGCGGATAGATCAAATTAATCAAGATGTGTTGTGTGAAAACAAGAGTGTGCCAATTATAGATCAATCACACAAGCAAAGACCAAACACCTAAAACACCATATTTATAGTGGTTCGGAGTAAACATTCCTACATCCACTGATGGACTCACCCAACCTTAGGTTATCCCAATTCACTATGTGAGGAATTACACCCTCACAGATAGAGTAGGAATTCCACCTAACTCGATTGATTGGGAATTTCACCCAGTCCCTAAGATTTTGAAAGGTTCGACCAACCCATAGAGTAAACCCTCTATTTTTTATAGTAGTTCAAGAGTACATCCTCTTTAATCTACTTTACAAGTTTGATTTATAAAGATAAAATCAAGGAGAAGTACTTGCCTTTCAAGCTTTACAAATGTGAAGATGTACTTCTCAAATCCCCTTCCCAATGTGATCTCGAAAGTTGACGAAGATGCGCCAAGTGTAGAGCAATCACAAGAACTTGGGAAGCCTCTAGGAAATAGGGTTACCAATATCTATCCTAGAGTAGTTTGCCTTCCTCTCTCTCAATCTCTATCTAAAGATTGGATTTTCAATTGATTCACCTATGTGAAGTGCATGGAGAGGAGGTGGGATGAGAATGCCTTAGGATTTTCCTATTGAAAGCTCTCTCCAAGTGTCCAACCAAACTCATCAAGCTTTGGAGAATATATAGGCAAACACAAAAATCCCAACTTTGGGTTACCGATGGGTCGGTCTGGTCGACAGGTCAGTACTGGCATAGTATCGTTGTAATATGGCCGTTAACCTTCCAACAAATATAAAACGGTCACTACCGATGGGTCGGTATCCTCGATGGGTCGACATGACTTATGTTCAACATGTCGATCTTATCGATGGGTCGGTCCAGATATCAGAGAGTAGCATAAAGACCTTGAAAATGCTGACCGACATGTATGTCCATAGATGGGTCGGCGATGGTACTCTTGATGGGTCGATGACCTCGATGTGTCTGTCTGAGAGTACCCCAAAGTTCTAAGTCCAGAACTCAACTCGATCCAGGTCGACATGTCGAATTCCCCGAAAGGTCGAACTTGATTATCAGAGAGCAGCCGAAAATATAGTCTGTTCTTTCCAAAGACTGCCCTCCAGTCGACAAATCGATGACCACGATGGGTCGCTCCTATGTCACCGATGGGTCGGGGCACACGATATGCTCGATCTGAAAGTAGCCCAGAGTGACAGTCCTTCCAGTCCAGAACCCCTGTCAATCCGGTCGACGTGTCGATGACCTCAATGGGTTTGTTCTGTCTTCACCGATGGGTCGGTGGACTCGACAGATCGACATGACAGATTACCAGATTTCCAATGTTTATTGCATCTGGTTCTGTGACTGTCCTGGGACCACTAAGGCTTGTTTATGATTTTATCAACATGTTCAACTAAGCCAAGGCCAGATCTACTAAGGGTTTGAGTTCCACCTAAAGTCATCTATAGCCAATTACCTTTGTGTGATTGCCATACACTTGGTGATGCTTGAATCTTCCAACTTGATCTTTAGTCTTCACCACCACTTGAGTCTTGTATTCTTGCTTCAATCTTCCGAGGCAATGCTTCACCTAAGTCATGGAATTGATGAATAGGTGATTCGGCAAGCCGGGGCACTAACATAGTTCATAGACTTTCATTCAATCAATGAGTGTCCTCCACTTCATTCACTAGAATTTTATAAAATGGTCTCTTTAGGTTTGCCATTGATCTTTGGCTTTTTTGTTTTCCTTGAAACTCAAAAGATCATATTTATATTTTATTAAAAAAAAAACGTGTATGACCTTAGCCATCAAAGTTTGGCCTTTTACTTTCCTCCTTTAGATATGGATGATTGTGCTCCCCTAACCATCTACTTTCAACAACCAATTAAAGGTTAGGTTCATCCTATATGTATTTATGTTTTCCAATTTAATTGTAGACTTTCCTCAACATAGCCCAGCAATACCAAAATTTTGGACCATTGAAGACAGAAATCTACTTGTACAAACATAATCCATTATTTATTTATTTTTGAATGGTGATTATATTAATAATAGAAAAGGAGGCACCAAAGGTGTAAATACAAAAGAAAATGAGACGAAGCAAAGAAGAAAACAGCCCGTGACCCCAATGCATCCAAGAACTGGACAATACACGAAAAAATCTTAAACTAGGTCAATACATTCTTTACAGGCTCACAAAATGTCATTCATCGAAATATTCCTGAATTCAGCGGTAGAGAGGCACACTTGCTAAAGACTCTTCTTGAAACCACATCACTTGACTTAGCACAATCCTTAAAGATTCTATTGTTACGTTCCCACCAAAGGCTCTAGATAATGGCAAATAAAGACAAGTGCCACATTGAGGAGTATTTTGGGGGGAGAGAAACAATATCCTAAGCATAAGATAGCTCTTCAATCGAAGAAGGCATAACCCAAAACACACCGAACTTATCCAACACAGAATTCCAAACAGCAAAGGAGAAAAGGCAGTGGATAAGAAGGTGATTGATCTCCTCAGAAGCCTGCAAGCAAAGGGGACAAGCACTGACAATGATTCTTCCTCTTTTGCGCAAGTTGGGGTCAAAATTTTCCCCAAACCGGCAATCCAAAGGAAACAAATAGCACGAGGCGGAGCTTTGGATTTCCACATAGCAAGGTTGACAATAGTTGAACGGGTCGGCCGAAAGTTCCCAGTGAAGAAAGACTTGACAGAAAAGCATCCAGTCGAGTCCGGCCACCACTCAAGACGATCCTCAAAAGAGCTCTGAATCCGATAGGACAAAATGACGTGAAGCAGCTCAGTAAAGTCAACAATTTCAGAGTCGGAGAGGTTGTGCCTATTGGAAAGGCCCCAAGTCACCAGCTCATTGCAAATGAAGTAGAAATCGGCAATGACCCCTACCGGAAGCAAAGATAGGCAATAAATAGAAGGAAACTGGGATGCCAAAGGGGTAGCAATACACCAAGGATCTGCCCAGGACTTAACTCTATACCATGCCCCACAATCTGATCCCTTCTTTGAACAGATTGTACATGAATCTTTGAATCGGGCAACATAATCCAAACATAATCTAGAGCTCAACCTACTGACAGCCAGAATCACAGTTCATGAATCTTTTGGATTGAGCAACATGATGGCTTGTTTGAACCAACTAATGACCAACATGAAAGAACAAACACTTTGGCTTGGCTTGTGAGAATTCAAGAAGACCTCGTAAGGAGGGGATCGTCCTACATCAGGGGTTCTCCTTGGGCTAAAACTGAAGAACACAAATTCTCCAAAAGTGGCAATAGAACTCAAGGCCCTTAATAATAGAATATACTGATTTGTCATGGTGCCATCCGGTCCACTTCCTCCTTGGAAAAGTGCCACAAAGGTTTCTTTGAAACAAGTCCTTGTTCTCCCAATCCAAATGCAGCATCATATAGCAGAAAAGTGAAAATGCATATATTCAGATTTTTCTAAACCTTTTATCAGACTGTTTATTGCATACCAATGTAGATTTGCTTGATTCTATTAGTAGTCCAAAGATAAACAATGCTTAATTTACATCCTTAATTTCAATTCTCTATTTTGTAAATGGTCTTAGTTTGAGTACATTAAGTTTTAATGAAGAATAGAGGAAATAAACTTTAAAAGTTTCTGTAGATGAGTGAGCTAGTGAAAACTTACCAGAAAAAAGACGATCCTTCCTGGCAAATATCCACTAATATTGTTCACCTAAATCCAGGAATTGATGCATGTTACAATAATTGCATATTAGAATATTTATACACAAAGGTGCAAATATTGAACAAAAGTACTTAATGGAGTAAGTCAGTTTCAAACATAGCTATGTCCTGAAGAAAAAAAACCATAACAGCTGAAAACAACCTGAAAACTTAGAAGAACAATCAGAGCCAAAGGTATAGATTGTCGTTGAAATTTAATGAACAAGACATTCAGTCAAGTCAGAACAAGGAGTAACTCTGTTGGGCATGAAAACTAGAAATAGCCCAAGTGAACATTTAGAAGATGATTTTGTTCATTGCATGGAGAGGAATACGCTTGTATTTCCATTAGTCCTCCAAAGCTACTATGTTTTCCGAGCATGATTTTGTTCTTTGATCTTTGACAAGATCAACACAGAACGGTTAACAATGAGAAGCAATCCAATTAGGGAATTTAAGGCATCATAAATAAGGCCAGAAAACAGAGAAAATTTGATCTTAACAAGGTAATTGGATAACAACAATAAACAAGCACAAGAAGCAAATAAGAACAAAAACAATCAAAATTACCTGTATCTGTCCACCTTGTCCACTGGCCATATCAATCATTTTAATGTAAGATCCTTCTTCCACTGGCTCATAGACCTGGAACATAAACATGATTGTTTTGTGTAAAAATTTGAAAAAATATGCCAACCCTATCAATCATTTTAACATAAGATCCCCCTACCACAGGTTCATGCAACTAAGTACCAGCAGATGGTCAATCTACAGAAATGTGCTTCTCAGTGAGACACCAGGAAGCCCATGTACAGTGATGGATCTTCAAAGTAATATAACCATTACACTATCAACCCAAAATTAGCCTCCAAACCTGCTCTCCTCACACCATTACCACCATCCTCTCTATGATTAGTATGCATCCAGATGGGCCCACAGACAGGGTCCTTACTTTGGGAAAAGGACCCAATATCTCTGGTATAAACCAAACATCCAAACAATTAATTGAAGTTATAGAGGATATGTATGGAGGGGTAACAATTCATGTTGGAACAGTGAATGGTGAGGCAATGGAGTATCCTGCAATAGTGGGACTGCACCAAGGATTTGTTTAAACCCATATCTATTTGCTTTAGTAACAGAGCTTAAATTCAGAGGTCCAAGACGAAGTATCACGGTTTATGGTATTTGCATATTGGAAGATGATGTATGCTATTAGCACATTGGATCCTTTGATCTTCCCTTTAGGCCCTCCTGGATGTTTGGAGTTTGGGGCCCTTCTTGAAAGAAAAAACAAATTATATGAAAATTTGTACTTGTGGCAGTCACTTGGACAGTATAGAATGAACAGAAGAAAAAGGGATTTAAGGATAAAGCGGCACCGCAGAACGTACCAATAACAGGATCAAGATCAGCTTAATAGAATGGGCCACAGGCTCCTCCTCAGAGAATATAGTTCGGAGAATATTGGGACCTTTTTACCTAAAGCTTTCCTGTGTAAATACATAAAGAGTGACCTGAGACAGCCTTCTGAAATATGTACACTCCTCTCTTTTTTTAATAACAAATTACATTTTCACTCGAAAGAAACATATATTGCACTATTGGGGATACTAAGAAATCAACTTCATAGCAAGTTGGAATCATGGTGAAAGCTTTGAGATCAAAGGCTGAAAAATCAGTAAAATAAGCACAGAATGTATGGTATGTAACTTATTGGAATGCAGAATAGGAAGGACGAGCTGATTAAAATAGGAAATTACCTAGATAGCACAGCTATTAGTTTAGATGCTTAGGCTCAACTGGGACCGAATGGAGGATCAAATTAGAAATTACTAGTAGGATGGGAACAGGGTGAGCTAATGTAGGCAAGCTAGTGGTATTTGTGCAACAAGAGAGTTTTATCTTGATTAATTAGGAGATTTTATGAAACTAGTATCAGACAAACAATGATTTAAGGAGTGAAATGTTGGCCAATGAAGAAAAGCAAACAAAGTAATGGTCACAAAGATATGTATGCTAAGATGGATGTGTGGGAATATCAATATCAAAATGCCATACTTATGATATTATCAGCGAATGATAATATCAGGATATTTTTCAAAAGTTGAAGCTTTTACGGTGATACTATTGGGAAAATCTAAGCAGAAAATAGAATTAAAAATAATTAAAATCAAATGAATAAATATACAAAATGAAAATGGCATCTAACATGGAGATAACCAATAATAAATTTGAGGGATGAGTCCCATAAAAAATAAATTTGAGGGACTAGGGATTTGAGTTGTATCAAATGGTTTATAAGTTTACCAGAGGGGGTTGGCCTGACGGTTAAGAAGCTCCCCTTATGAAGGAAAATCTTGAGTTCGAATCACGCTCAACACCCCTCTGGGCCACTCCCCGTAGTTGCTTACCCAGTATATGTGACATTGGCAGGCTTGCACATGCCCCAAGGACTAGTCGAGTTAAAATGTCCCCTATCCAAATACAAGTGAGACCCCTGGACACCTTGGTCATCAAAAAAAAAAAAAGTCGTGATATTATTGCGATATTATCACAGTAAAAACAAAAATGCTGATAAAACCAGAAAAATACCTATAACTAAAGGAATTTAAAAAAAAAGACACTAAATGGTATTTCATGATAAAACGTGAGAAAAAACAAAATACCAAAGGTATTTGTTACAATGTGTAAGATGACTGTAAATGATAGAACTAAAAATAATCAAATTGGGGAAACCTTGAAAATAGCCCCAATAGAAGAGAAAGAAAGTAGACTCTTTAAAAGTGGGTTTGACGGGTGTGTAGGAGGACAAAATCCACACTTGGGTCGATCAAAAATTGAAAAGATACAAGTAGAAGGTACAAGGAGTAGGAGAAGACCATTAAAAATGTGAAGCGAAGAGATAAAAAAGAGGGCAATGATAGATTGTGAAGTGACAAAGGATATAGGTTTTAATAAGGTAGAATGGAAAAGTAGAACTAAAAACGCCAACGACAGATATACGGGAAAGTGATGATGATGATGTCAATAATGATGATAAAACCGCAAAACCACCCACCACCTCACCTTATATTATTAGCATGTATCCATGTGAGTCCATAAAAGGGATCATCATTTAGGAAATGATCCAATTTCTCTAGAACACCAACACCAAAACACAACACTCTCTCTATGATTAGCATACTCCAGGTGGGTCCACAATGAGGGCCACTATTTTGGAAGGAGACAATTTCTTTGGAGCAAGACACATGGAGACACAGAGACACCACCTTCTCTTTTTGTGATTAGCATGTAGAAGGTGAGCCTAAAGACGGGCCACCATTTGACACGACTTCTCTAGAGAATAAAATAAATATGTTAGTAAAGATTTCATTTAACAAAACATTGGGATTTTGTGGCACATAGAGCCTTACTTACATGGGTACCAATACATAAGAGAGCACATAGACAAAGGTGCCATTAAATCAGTGTTGCGCCCATGATTTGATTGCAAAGATGAAAAACCACTTCAATCACAACCCTTCCCTAAATGGATGAGGTTGAAATATTGTACTCCCATGGCCGTTGTTCCCTTCATATCCTACCCATCCTCATGAATTGGATACTACCAAGATGTAGAACTTGCTTGCAACTCCTCTTTCAAAAAAATAAATAAATAGAAATACACTTGATCACAACTCTCTCTCACTCACTCCATGATATAAGAAAATACTACACAATAATAAATAGTTACTATGTGACTGGATATGTGGACCCCACCCAATTCATCAATCAAGATTACCCCTCATCCCAACAACCCACACATAACTCACTGACATGCTCACGTTATCCTATCCAACCATTTACCCTACAACAGATGGGCAAGCAGAGTGAAGTGTTAAAGATCTGTTAGATCCAAAGGAGGAGCCAAAGTAAGACAGGATAAAAGGGGAGGGCCCACATTGCCTACTCACTCTCAGCAATATGGTATTGCTGGCAGGAAGCTCCTTTTTTCTGAAATGGTGAAATTACTTTAAAAGGCAACATTAATGATAGCAACAGTGAGGGCATGTAAACTGTTCTGTAGGCTTTTGTCAAATAAATATTGCCAGCAGCAAGGATCATTCCTCTAATATATTATTGTGTATTCCTCTAGTAAATTATAATATATGAGTGCATAGAACCAAACTATGTGAAAACAGGAGGAGTTAAGGACCTTTTTATAATTGGCCAGGCGCGTTTTGAAATCTCGTAGTCCAGCTTCAAAATCCGGCCTGCAGAACAGCAAAAAACATTGCACCTCCATTTTCAAAAATTATAGAAGTATTTTAACTGCTGGAAATAAGAAAAGCAAAGTTCTGTAAAACTTACTCATCTGCATAGTCCGGACTTTGTTGAATTTTAAGACGTATATTCTTTTCAATTACGCGCTCATCATTACAGATTGTTTCTAAAAAAATAATCTGTAACGAACACAATGAACATTGGGGAGTTAGGAAATATAATTACAAAACACTGAAGAAAATGGTAACATCAATGCCCCTAAATATGAAGGCAAAACAACCATAAATATATAATCTGTAAGGAATAAGATAAAGATTTGGGAGTTGGGAATATGGTAATATTGAGACACTAAATATGAAGGCAAAACCATACTTCAGACAAAAAGTCCACCCTGACATATGACCTGATAGGGTTGAGACCAGTTATAATCAATCCAAATTCTCTAAACTACTACACCACATGAAGACAAACTGAGTCAAGGCTGACACCAATACAACTGATCTTGACCCTAGGAGGGCCGTAGAAGCACTACTAAAGCTGCATACATAATATATACTTCTATAGTGTGTTTGGAAGCTTAATTGCAAAAACATTTTGTTGCTTTTGATCAGTAGCATTATTTTGTGGACATTGATGAAATAAGAACAGAAATCTATGAATATGCATCTTTTTAGTATCTAAATAGATGTGCCTGGCAAAATTAAGTTCACACCTAAACATGCATCCTGCGCCTTAGGCTCTAGGGCCCTTTGGTGCTATGATTGCGCCCTGCACCTTAACTACTGAATAACAGCTCCAAAACTACTTAGAAAATGAACATATCCGAGAAATCAAAACTACTCAAGAGAGAAAATGGTCCTTATATTCTTGAGAGGTACAGGAGAAACATCCTTGTAAAAGATAAACATGCTGAAATGGTGCAGAAATCCAGACAATCAAAAAGATGATGATGGGCAATGAGCACATAAACTGAAACAACTGATACCCAATAACCGTAAAATACTGAGCATACACATTTTATGTCATGCGCAAACTTTTAGTAATATACCTTGCATTTTCTTTCAGCCATTTTCATGAGCATATTCCTTCGGTTTTTAGTGCTGTTGGTCGCATCAAATATGCCTACCTATGATCCAACCGAAGTAAGAAATCTTACGATATCAAAAATCAGCATCACAAAATGAGAACTCACAGCATAAAATCAACATCACAAAATCAAAACTCACAACAATTTACCTGGCCACCTTCTTGCATCCAAGACAGCATATCTTCCATTGCCAAGGCTGCTACCTAATGGCATGAGAAACATTAAGACTATTTGCAAAGAAAAAAATGTTAACTAATCAATATATAGCAATATTAATATTAAGACATTTATAAAAGAAAAGGCACTAATTAAAATTCTCTCAACCAGATAGCTAGAGAAAAATATAGTTAAGTTGTACAAAGAATACTGACAATAGAATGCAGTTGAAAAAACACTGTAAAAACCAAATCAGATTTGACTGACTACAGCCCTTTAATTGTCAGTTTTAACAGGCCAAATAGAGTGGAACATGAGCAAGCAAGCTAAAGTTCATTAAGGGGAAAAAGGCCTCAAGGTTTCCAAAGTAGAGAGTCCAACCACTTAACCTTCAAGCATTTTTCTTGACAAGCAATCAGAACAAGTGATAGTACATAAAATACTCAGAATAAATACTATTAATAGTATAAGAAAGTGCATAATTACACATTCTATAATCAGCTAACCTCTTGTGTGACAAGGATACATTCTATCAAAAACTGCCATTGATATCACAATTCAATAAGACTCTGACACTTGAACTCCCTAATAACTGCATGATATGCAAGAAACAACTTGAAATGATAAATCACCCATTCCCACCCCTATGTTTGATTTGGAGCATGAAATACACTATTCAATCTTGTTGGGATAAAATGGGCATTCCATGGACCTTTAGAAAATACCATGAAAGGTTGGACAAACTGGACCTTTTACAGTGAAACAACGTCGAAGATTTTAAAGGAGAGAAATAGAGTGGACTTTGAAGAGAACAAGCATTTAATGGTTGTCCTCAAATGGATAAATACGAACCTTGTACAATGGGTTGCCTCATGTTAGGAGTTCTAAAATTTTACATCAAACAAAATCATCAGTCATATTGAGAACCTGTACACTAATACACTTGTTTCAATGCCTTTTCTAGTTTTGATGTAATATCAGCTCCTGGATCATCTCTTTTTCTCACAATGGTAACTTTATGAAGAGAAGGACAGAAAAAGTGCACCAAATAGACACAACAGAAAGAGCTGCTCTACAAAATAGAACATCAGAAACAACCAGAAGTCCATCCCACAAAGAAAATACAGACCCAATCAGAGAAAGAAGGATACAATAAAGACAAAGTGCCACCCATGCCAATGAGCTCTTTCTATGCTTAGAAAAGGTCAAATTTCAAAATATCCTGAAACTCCTTCAAAGGTATAGCCCAAGCAACACACCTTGCCTTGACTTTCAGGGCTACAATGATATAAGACTCTTGGCTCCTAAAGACATGATTACTCTATTACCACCAAATGCTCCAAACAATAGGAAAAAGAGGCGAACACCATAGGATAGGAAATTTTGGATGATTTCCAAAGAACATCCATGTTGAGATAGTTGTGCTACGAAGGACGGCATGGTCCACTGAACAGCAAAGATATTGCAAGTGGATCTCCAAACCCTCAAGGAGAAAGGGCAATGCAAAATCAAGTCATCAACATCTTTTACCGCCTAGAACCACTAAAGGAATGCAGTTACCTAATTAAATGCCTCTTGTGAATATTGTCTCAAGTAAGGACTTTCCCAAGACCAACAATCCAAAGGAAGCCCAAACTTAAGATACGAATTTCAGTTGGGGGAAATTTTTCAGCCTAGACCAAAATTTTCAATCAATATTTCTCAATATCGACTAATATTTCCCAAAAAAATTAGCTGATATTTCCAACAAAAAATGTATATTTTGGCTCAAGCCCAGATTGAAAATTTTCGACTAAACTTTCCGGCTATATTTCGGTACCAAGCTCACAACCCAAAAAAGAGCCTTAGAAAACCAAAATGACAAGGTTAACAACAAGGTTGGGAGAGCATAGATTGTTCCCCTTTGAAAAGGATTTCATCAAGAAGGAACCCAGGGAGTCTGGCCATCAAATCCTAGAATCCTCCTCAATGAGATAAATATGAGGTCTAACAAAAGGAGGGAAGCTAACTCATCGACTTCAAAGTATGAAAGACTCCAGCATAAATGGATACTCTACACAAATTTCTCTCCCTAGCATTCAAAGAAATCTGCAACTAGGGCCTCCAGAAAGGATACAACACAGACCAAAGACAAAAACTGAACAAATAGGGGAGACTTGCCACACCAAAATCCTTTCAAAAAGCCCACTCATTCCCCCTATAGACTCCATAAATGTGCAGACAGACAGACAGCAAACTGGGTTTTTCTTTCGGATTGCAGACAGAGTTTGATCAACCAAACCAGGTGCAAAAATTCTCAAATTTTTACAGTGGTTAGATCTTTTCGTGAGGATCATCGTGATATATTATTTTGCATTATTCCAATCTTTCTACATCGAGATATTGTTGTTGTAGTGGACTTCTATCAAAACTGCAAAACAGTTTAAATAAATACTTTTGGTCTTTGTTACAGTCGTTATTTGGGTGATCAAATCAAAATAAAAATCTCAAATTTGGAGGATATCTAGATCTTCTTCTCTATTTTCCAAAAATATAAAGATCTCTCCAAACGGAGTTCTGTACCTACTTACCTCCTAATCATGTACAAACTATGTTCTCTAAGTTTTGAAAACTCAGGCAGGGAAACAGGTCTGTTATCGAGTATACAGAAGAGTTCAACCTTCTGATTACCCATAACAACTTGGCTAAGTCTAAGCAACTAACTATCCATCAGTACGTGGAAGGCCTCCACTCTTCCATCAGTGATTTCATAGTTGGCCTTGATCTAACTCATATGTCTGATGCTTATCACAAAGCTTTGCAGTTTGAACAGATTGAAGGTCGATGCAGCCATATCGGACCAATACATAGCAGGCCCACGAACCCTAAGTCCTCAGCAAGGGTTTCATCATCCAGGCCCGCTCAAAAGACATATCCTCAGGTTCCACCAGAGGAACGGCCGCAGAAAGCACCAATGAAATGCTTCAAGTGCAATGGGTTAGGTCACTTGGCTTCTGAGTGCCCTACTCGGTGTGCGAAATTAGCCCAAGAAGAAAGCACACAGGAGACTGTAGAAAGCGGAAAAGAAGAGGAAGAGGCTTCCAGTGAAGATTCAGGAGAGAATCTCATAATCCAACAATCTCTCATAGGCCCACAAGACAAACAGAAGAGTGAGCAGATACCGGATGATAACTAGCTCCCAGAAGACCAAAATTTGAGGCTGAATTTTCTCCAGGACGGGGAGAATGATGCAGAAACAACCATAAGCACTACAATGCGAAATCCAAAAGCAGGTGTGAATCAAGAAGATTTGGTGGAGATATTCAAACCATATGTAGATCCTGTATGGGAGGACTTTGTACAGAGAACATATAACAAGCAAGTCATTTAACTGACCTGTTTGACAAGAACCCACAGGAATCTACAAAGTTGGGCTGAGAGTTTAGAAGTGGCAATCCTAGCCGTAAACCATCTCTATAGTATCAATCAAAAGCGGCAAAGAAGAAATTGGTGGCCAAAGGCGCGATGGGATCTCTCCCTCGCAAATCAGTTAAAGCTCAACCATGCCAAATGAAATTCATTATGATCCCTTGGATGGTGGGTCCAATTTGAATTTATTTGCCAACATTATACTTCAAATACATCGAAGAATCGACAGTGGAAAGAGAGGACCTGAAGAAGACATCCAGGCTGAAATTGCATTGGCTTATTTGGACAAATTCAACATAGGCACCGTTAGCCAATAAATCCTTTAAATTGACGGGATTAATTCAGGAGATTTCAAAATTCCTAAATTACCCAATTATCCAACCCATTGCCAATTAAATGTCAAATTATCGAATACATTACCCAATTACCAAATTGGCCGACCCTATCCATTCCCAAATCAATTTGGCCGGCCCCACCAGAATGCTCAAATACAATTCTCACCAAAAGCTTTCCTAAGTCAAATATTCCATTGGGATTCCTAAGTTGCCTAAGATGGAAGTTTAAGTAAAGCAATGGTAATGGATAAAGCAAGTCATGCAAACGGTGGTGGTGCTTTAATTAGGTTGTTTATCTTTTGTTTTTATTTCATAAAATACGTCCACATGTTGTGTGGGATGGTGGATTGTGTTAGTATTTAGCAATTCTTTTTTTTTTTCATGTTTAGAAAGTGTTGGCCATCCATGGCCTTTAGGAGACTCTATTTAAGACCAGCCCATGTATTGTATTTTACACAATGAAATGAATAAAATTATTGGAGAATTTCTCGACTCTGTGGAGTAGTGTTTTGAAGGTTGGACAAGGCTCCAATTTTCGCCCATAGCAAGTAAGTACCAATATTTTCTTAATTCAATTAATTTTATGATTTTCATAGATTAGGCTATGCAAAATTCGAATTTATCATCATGCTCTTTTAATAATGCTTCTGCAATTCATACTCATATTCAATTAAAAGAGGCCTAATCTAGTGAATTCCATAGACTAATTCGAATTTCTGGGACACTTGTGCAATCGGTTTGGATCTTCTTTGAGCAATTCCTTATCAAGGCAGAATCCTTTTACGATTTGTAATCAGCTCCGTGGGTCTTTCAGAGACCATACTCTGAAACTACAAGCCTAGTGACGAATTTTCACAAATTCAACCCTAGGCCTACATTAGTGCTGCTGAAATTTCTCAACACAGACAAATAGCTCGCCTCATACCAAAAGGCTTTAGAGGGTTCAGTTCCCACCCTAAGTTAGCAACATTGTATTTTGCAATTAATAAGGACTTCTGGGAGCATTCTTCCTAAAACCTAACCTCCCACTTTGAAAGGAGTATTTCACTGCAACAATAGGTCTAACTCCAAGAACACTATCATTCACGTTGATCCAAATCACCCCAAAGCCAATCACGTTCAATTCTTTCTAACAAATCAACCACACTCTAGAGGCATCTGAATGCTGTAAGAAAATAGATAGGGTGAGTCGAGAACAAATTTTGAATAATGCAATTCTCCTCCCAAAAGATGCTTGACTTTCCATAAAGCTAGTCTCATACAGAACTCTATAATCAGTTCCTGAAGTGAATGACAAAGAATAACAATTCAGAGAAAAGGCCCAGTTAAATGGAGGGAATTACCTTGAGTGAATTTTCCATTAAGGTGATTTTTTTTTACTTCCAGTTGTTGATAGAGTGCAATACAGCTACTCTTAGTGGGACCCTATCTCATTAAGGAGAAGTTTTTTATTACCAGCTGTCTTTAATTCATCTTTTTTCTTAATTAAAATAACATCCTCAACGACTAAAAAACTGAAAAAAAAAAAAAGATGCCAAAAAACTGTTGCAATATCAAAATGTATGTGATACCGCCTACCCAAACAAGATAAGAGTACTAGATGTGATTCTCACCTCATTGCGTGCCTCCATGCCTTCAGGATTGTCAGCTCGAAAAAAATCAGCAGACTGCATCCAAATGGTTTTGATTCACAAAGGTCTCAGTCAAGAAAAACTACACAAAAATAAACAAAGTTAAACTTTAACAGAACCAGGCAGGAATTAACTAGATAGATGGAATAAGGCCTTAAATATGATGTTGGTGGGGTGGTGATAATGATAGGAAATTACTACCATCAGAAGTATACAAGATTTTTTTTTGCTACAGGGGAAAAAATGAACTGCTGTCAAGTTGAGTTTTTGCTACAGGGGAACACTGCACACCAGGATACAACTTTCTGTGTTTGGTGAAGCAGCAATCTGTCCACAGATGACAGATATCAGGGCTGGAGACACCTGTAAAGTAATTGGTGACAGAGGTCCAACTGCTGGTTTTTTAAAGGAAACAAGGTAAGCCCATCAGGAACTTACCTTTTCTTTTAGAGATGAGAAGTAGATTTATTCTGAAACATTCTATGGTTTCTTCTTTCTTACAAAGACCAACGAACAGCTGAGAACATTACAAAGATAGTAACTCCAGCAGAAATAAGCTCAGTTACAGCTTTTCACAATGGCCGGCTAGTCTGGAATCTAAGAAAAACAATTGCCCACACAAGTAGAGAATAAGAACTGAATCATCAGGCACTCCACCTCCCTGCTGCTTTGACATAGGTTGCACCAATTGATGGTGATGTGGATTCAGCCTTTCAGATAAATTCAGGGTAATTTTTGGGTGCCAATATAGACACCGCAGAATCCTGTTACTAGACACCGATTTTGTGATTTTCAGTGAAAATTACCATGCTGCCCTTCCGTGTATAATCGATCGATCGAATGTACAATGCACTTTTCGCGTCAATCGATCGATTACACGAACGGAAGAAAACGATCAGAAAAATGTGAAATGATTCTGTCGATCGATTGATAGCATGCTATCGATCGATCGACAGAATACAGTAATTAAATAAAAAAAAAATTAAAACTTTAAAGTTATTTTTTAACCACTGTATATTTTCAAAATTTCTCAAATTGAATATCCGGACTAATTACGACAACCTGAACAAAATACTTTAAGACTTAAAGGTCTTTTGACACTCCCAAATATTTAAAACAGAGTGTTTTACAAATAAGGGTATCCCTAGGGTATACCAAAAACACATTTAGAAGTGTCAAAAGACCTTAAAGTCTTAAAGTATTTTTATCAGGTTATCGTAATTAGTCCGGATATTTAATTTGAAAAATTTTGAAAATACACAGTGGTTAAAAAATAACGTTAAAGTCTTATCTTTCCTTTAAAACTTTAACATTATTTTTTAAACACTGTGTATTTTCAAAATTTCTCAAATTGAATATCCGGACTAATTACGATAACCTGAACAAAATACTTTAAAACTTTAAGGTCTTTTGACACTCTCAAATATTTAAAACAGAGTGTTTTACAAATAAGGGTATCCCTAGGGTGTACCAAAAACACATTTAGAAGTGTCAAAAGACCTTAAAGTCTTAAAGTATTTTTATCAGGTTATCGTAATTAGTCCGGATATTTAATTTAAAAAATTTTGAAAAAATACACATGGTTAAAAAATAACGTTAAAGTCTTATCTTTCCTTTAAAACTTTAACATTATTTTTTAAGCACTGTGTATTTTCAAAATTTCTCAAATTGAATATCCGGACTAATTACAATAACCTGATAAAAATGCTTTAAGACTTCAAGGTCTTTTGACACTCCTAAATGTGTTTTCGGCATACCCTAGGGATACCCTTATTTGTAAAACACTCTTTTTTAAACATTTGGGAGTGTCAAAAGACCTTGAAGTCTTAAAGTATTTTGTTCAGGTTATCGTAATTAGTCCGGATATTCAATTTGAGAAATTTTGAAAATACACAGTGCTTAAAAAATAATGTTAAAGTTTTAAAGAAAAGATAAGACTTTAACGTTATTTTTTAACCACTGTGTATTTTCAAAATTTTTCAAATTAAATATCCGGACTAATTACGATAACCTGATAAAAATACTTTAAAACTTAAAGGTCTTTTGACACTTCTAAATGTGTTTTTTGTACACCCTAGGGATACCCTTATTTGTAAAACACTCTCTTTTAAATATTTGGGAGTGTCAAAAGACCTTGAAGTCTTAAAGTATTTTGTTCAGGTTATCGTAATTAATCCGAATATTCAATTTGAGAAATTTTGAAAATATACAATGGTTAAAAAACAATTTTAAAATTTAATTTTTTTTTTATTTAATTACTGTATTATGTCGATCGATTGATCGATTGATAGCATGCTATCAATCGATCGAATCGATCGACAAAATCATTTCACATTTTCTGATCATTTTCTTTCGTTCGTGTAATCGATCGATCGACGCGAAAAGTGCACTGCACATTCGATCGATCGATTATACACGGAAGGGCAGCATGGTAATTTCCACTGAAAATCACAAAATCGGTGTCTGGTGACAGGATTTTGCGGTGTCTATATTGGCACCCGTAATTTTTGTCATACCAGAGGCACCAGCAGAATGCCAGGGAACCTCAGGGGAGCAGGGGAGATGCCAGAGTGAAAGCAAAATTTAGGAAACCCGATCCATAGCTGTGAAGGAGATGAAATGAGATCTGACTGGAAAACTCTTTTGACATCCTCGCTTCTCTCTTTGTTACACTCCATTTTGTTTGGTGTGTGCATATGTAGGTGAATTGATTGCTCACTTCTTTGGAAAATGGTAATATACAAAACTAAAGAACAATAAAAAAACAGTATAAGAGAAGTATACTGCAGAAATAAGCCTTCACTTGATGGTGTAAGACGACAAATTGTGGAGAGATGAAAGCATGGCTTTTAATAGGGTAGAGTGGAAAGAGAGAACTTGTGGGTAAAATTTGTGAATCTCTTTAAGGTCTCTTGGGTTTTTGGGTCGAACTACATGGGGGTTGTGGAATCTTGGGTATTATCGAAACTTAGCACAAGGAAGAAGGTAGCTTGGGTCACGGTTCCGGCTGCAATATTGTGGACTATGGAAAGAGAGAAATGCGAGAATCTTTGAAGGAAAGTCAAGTGAGATCAATGACCTTTTCCAACGGGCTAAGTGGAGGCTTTGTGTTTGGCTCCTCTCTGGAATAGACTTCAAGGGTCTTAAGCCAATGGATTTCATCTCGTCTTGGGAGGGGTGCTTGAGTGGAAATTTCAGACATCTAAAGAGAACCGTTAATTGGGATCCTCCTCCTCATGGTGCAAGGAAATTTAATGTGGATGGAGCTGCCAGGGGTAAGCCAGGGCCAGCATGCATAGGTGGAGTACTTAAGGATTATAGAGGGGGAAATTGAACTTGTTTTCACAGAAGACGTGGACATTAGAGACTCAAATAAGGCAGAACTACTTAGTATTAGGAGGGCTTCGACTATTTGGAGAGTTTATGGGCAAGGTCCACTTGTCATAGAAGGGGACTAGGAAAAATGCAATTAAATGGGCTAAGGGACTCAAGAGTCCTTCATGAAAGTTGATTACCTTAGCTAGGGAAATTAGGAGTTTGGCCGCGGGAATGGAGGTCTCTTTTGTTCAAGTGAGTCTGACAGCAAATGGGGTTGCAGATTTCTTATCTAAATTTGGAGTCAAAACTCAGACTTCGGGGTCTTCCTACTTTGAGCTTGGGGAGTTTTGTATAGAGTTCTTATTTTGTTGTTGTTTGGGGTTTCTGTCTTTTGTTTTTGTTGTGTCCCTTTGAGGTTGGTCTAAGACTCTTAGACCTCTCTCAAGATGTATCTATCTTCTTTGTACTTGGTTTTCTTATTTAATGAAATCTTTCTATACCGCTCAAAAAAAAAAAAAAAAGGGTAGAGTGGAAAAGCAGAAGTCAAATGGCTTCATTTCTTTTAGGGTTTAGGGTTGATCATGGATGGACTAAGGGTGGACCATGGCATGCCACAAAAGTCTCTGAAAACAAACAATCTCAGCCATTTGATGTCGCTTATGTTGATCATGGATCATCACTTCACATACAAATAAGCTATCAAAAAGTCATAATTGTCTCATTTAGAAGATTTTAGGCCATAGTCCATCCAGGATCAAACTAGAGGATCATGCTCTTGGTCACTGAACAATCTTCCCCACTTGCACAAGTACTTGCGTAAAGGAGACAAAGCACTTTTGTGATAAAGTGGGTTCAGAGTTATAAGTGTCCTCCTTGGAAATTGGCTTTAGCAGCTAGGGAAATCAGGGCGTTGTGCTTGGGTCAAGATGTATCCATTGTGCTTGTCAGAAGGTCAACGAATGATGTGGCGGATATTTTAGCAAAGATTGGGGTGGATAGGGAGCATGAGAGTGTTTTTTTCTTCTGATTGTAAGGGTGATGGGAATTTAACTTTTTTGGACGGACATCCTGCTTGTTTTTTGGGTTTCTCTTCTTTGCTTTTCCTGGATACCTGAGGGATCTCTCTTGTAATTTTCTTTATTACTGGTGGTTTTTCAGGTCTAAGTCTGTTATACCCATGATTTGTGCTTACATCTTTCTTTATTAATATATTTCTCACTGTTAGTGCTTACAAAAAAAGGGAGACAGAGAACTTCCCAATTATCACAAACAGAAATGCCGGCCTCCAGAGAAATATCCAGTCATAGACATTTATTCTATGCTCAGTAACAAATATCTAATATGTACCTGAATCGTTCCATGCTTTAGACGACGGTACTGCATAGAACCAAGCAACCAGAAAGACTAATAAGAATATTACCAAAGAAGAGAAGCAATGTACTTCACAAATTGAGCAATAGTCATGAATATGTTGAAAGGAAAGCGTCCACCTTCCCAACGTTAAAATGTTTGGTTTCATGACCCAACCAGCGGAGATATCTTGTAAGTTTAGCTGCAGTAAAAGTCTTGCCTCGAGCTGGCAACCCAACCTGCAGTACAAGCAAAGTTCATAAGCATTATTCAATGCAGCAAAAAAAATAAAAAGAGGAAGTTGCATTTTGATGTGGCACATATTAAAACCATTTGAACATATTCATAAAATATGATATTATCTGAAAACATGATAATCATAAAATACCAGAACAATTGCCAATTTACGGTCTTCCTTAGATCCAAGCATCTGATCAGCCACAGCAGCAGCTGCAACAGCTCCAGATGCTGCTGGCATGGCCTTCTAACATTAGTAATAAAGAAAAAAGTATAAGAATCAAAAATGTAAATATGGTGAATACATTCATGGCTATGATATTTTTGCATCATAAAACATATATGTGGAGCATCTTTTGGAACCAAATGAGAAAATAATGACAAACAATGGAAGAGAATATGTTAAACATGCTCAAACTTCAAACACAACACAGATGGTATGGAAATGCCTATTCTAGATATTATCAAAATATGTAGTATACTTCAGAAGTAGAAATGGGAGCAGTAGGAAAAAAATTCAGATTAATCTGAAGTTTGTCATAGGATCAGTTTTGCAGGTGATAACTTAAGCAATGTTATCAAGTGGACATTCTCAATTTCAGAGTTATTGCTTGTATCTTGTCCAATGAGATCCAAAAGTTATCGTGATTTGACTGTCATGTTACAATCCACGATATTGACTCAAATCTCCCAAGTAAATATTGCATAAGACGAGTCACCTCTCGAGGGTTTCCATTCTTAACTTAATTCCACTTACCAATTGTACATAGCTTTACCCAATTTTCAATTGTAATTTCAGTGAATGAGATGTGATCACACACACATAGACACACTTGTCAGCTTTAACCAATTTTCAATTGTTAGCTTTACCCAATTTTCAATTGTAATTTCAGTGAATTATCATAAACGATGACATACAGACACATAAACCCCTACACCTTTGTGAATCATCACACGCTTTTGTCATGAGATTTATTATAACAGTGTTTTAACCATTTCTTTCATTTAATTTTTTCAATTTGTGAGATCACATATAACTTGTAAATTATTATGTATCTCACTAGAGTTTTCAAATTCACTACAAAAACATAAAAATTGATCACCTGAGAAATTCCCATCCCAAGGGACTGCCAAGAACAAGAATTCACAATTTATGGGCTACAGAAACTAAACCACTGAAGACAATGAAGATCAAATTTTGTTCTTTCGTTCATATAATATATTTACTAAAAAAACAAGGATAGATAAATTGCACAAGTGTTTTCAGGCCCCTTGTAACCTTTGCTTCTGTATCCAACTTAAGATCACTAGTGAAAGCAGATGAGCTGGCTGATTTAACAAGCCTAGGGGAGCCAACACCCCTATCCACAAATAGTCCTCTGTGACTGTCTTGCTTTTGCAATGGTGAAAATGTGCCCACTGATTTAGACTCCACCATGCCAGAATTTGAATAAACTTTGGAAGGATCTGGGATTGCAATCTCCATGTCCTGCATTAAGAATCCAATCACATCATTGCATGCACAATTCTCAGGCATGGTGATATTACTTCCAGAAAAAATACAGAAGATCCATATTTGTTTGAGCCTCACCACAAGAAGTACAACAAGAAATTAAAAATCAAAACTAAAAACTCAATGAAATAGACAGGACGATCTTTATAAACGACGAATTACTCATGAAAATATATGAATTGCTTATGTTGCATGAGTACAGATTGTCTTGGAATCCAACATGATACAAGATATCCAGTTCAAAATTTTCTAAAACAAAGGATTCGTGGAATCAGAATAATATTTGAATAGTTTCAAATAATTATTGTAAAATAAACATAGCAAGAAAAATAACACCAATAAAAAAAAAATGTATAAAATTTACTCAAAATAATCAAGTAACAAACGTTTCGCCGTTTTGGTCAGATTTCAAAAGAAGAGAGGGTCAGATAATATTTTTTAATCTTGGAAAACAATGTTAAGATAATGAACTAAGATCCCTGAAGGATCCTACCTTTTTTTATCCTTTTGAAAAGAAAGAATCCTACACCAAATCCAACATCGAGGCATGTATTGTTGTGGGACCCAATGGGACCCAACTCAGGACAAATTAACCTGACTATGCCTATTTTGACAAGTCAACTGTATAGGTGTATAATTGAGTGTAGATAAGATTGACTGATTGTATTTTCCTTTTTTGGCCACCTTAATTGACTCACTTTCTCTTAATTATACTTGTATCCTCTAAGAGGAAAAACACATCAATACAGTTCTGAGAATCATTATTCTCTGTTCTTCATCTCTTTCTTTCTTTCTTTTTCATTATTAAAAAACAACATGATATCAGAGCCGAGTTCAGCACTTGGACTGTATGAGCCTAATGCCTTCCACTGGATTCATTAGGTCGAGCCGGAGACAGCTCTGGGCTTTAGGGGGGTGGATTGTAAGATCCTGACCCGGCCCAGACGAGAGTCCATGAAGGCTGATCCAAGTGAAATGCTAAGTGGGAGTGGGAGTGGGAGTGTGGGAAAGAAAGGATCCCACATCGGAAGTGAGGGATTTCCGCATGGAGTTTATAAGTGGCAGCCCCTCCTCACTCAGTAAGACGTGTTTTGGGGCCTACCAGTTGGCCAAGCCCCAATCCAAACTCGTGCGGGCTCACGTGTGTGGGTCCAAAGCAGACTGTTTCTTGCTGAGCCAAGCCCTAAGCCCAGATTTTTCAGGTCGGGTATTTACAAATGGTATATGTATGACACTAATTTGTTCCTCTTTTAAAAGAAATCATGCAATAAAAGCATTGCTTCATTTGCAAATTAAAGAAACATAATTTCAATATATGGCATTTAGTCAACTCATGCAGCCAGCATTAAAGATCATAGCATGAAGATGGCAATGAAATGGCACAATGGGTCCAAGTCCAAGAAGACCACCAAAATGGACCCAGGCTCCATTATTTGAATCCATGCAACATTTTTTTTTCTTTTTTTTGAATGGTAATCAATATATTAATAAAGAAAAGAGTACCAGAGGTACAAGAGGGAGAAAAAAAAAACAAATAAGCATGAAAACTAGAACAGGCTCTAAGCAGAAGAAAATAAAAGAAAAGTAGGCTTCCGGCAGCTCGAAATAATACTCTGGACACCTTTGAAGCAGGAGCTCAAAAAAGATGGATTCACATCAAACCAACACGAACCTCCACTAATTAGGATGCAATTTTACTTGCTCCCTGAGTGCGTCTCAAAATATCAGATCTACTTTGTTAGCGACTGGAGTAATTGACAGAGGAGTTCAGATGAGTTAATTCTCTGGCAGTTCTATCTTTTCTAATAGCCTTCAACAGAGAGGATTCAAGGTCCCTTACTATAGCGAGATAAGAAAGGAGGTGGCTTTCCTGACCATGCGATATGAATCCTAGTTTTCTCCCAACTTCAAGAATTCTTTGCTCAACCCACCCAACCGAATGGCAGTCATCCACAAGGCCCTGAGAATGTGGTGCGGGAACTTTGGAAGGAACTGGCAGACTGCCCAAAATTGGAGAATCAATCACAGAAGTAGATACTCCAACAAAGGGACAAGAGGCTATAGGTCTATTGGAACACAAAGGTATGTCAGACGCCTGAGGAGTCAAGGAAATCATAGGAGATGAATCTGATACCCCCCCGAAAGGCTGAAAAGGAAGTGTCACCATGCAAGAAGGTGCACAAACCTCGAACCCAAAAGGAAGACCATCACTCACAGTCAAGGGGCGAGCTCGCAGGACCGGGGAAGAAGGGCCGAAAAATATTAGAGGAGGGGATGAGTGGCTTAAGAGGCAGAGGGCCTGGGTTGGGCTTTGGAAGGTGAAGACGGAGAAGCAGGGGCTAAGCAAGATGAGGAAAATGATAAAACTACAGGGTCAGGAGGATGAAAAAGGGACAGCAAGTGGAGAAAGATTGTTGGCCTCGGTAGTGTTAATCTCAGGTGATATTCAACAAAAGTCTTCAAAGGAGTCTGGACCCGGAATAATGTCAACCTTAGGGCTGCAACTCGGGTCGGGCGGGTCAGGTTCCTTAAAACCCAACCTGACCCGAGTTGATATATATGGAACCCGACCCAAATTCTCAACCCGACCCGACTCGAATCAACCTGAATTCTTACCCGACCCGCATTTTTAGACTAAATTTAGCTGGGTCGGGTCGAGTTAACTTATAAAATCCTCGACCCGACCCGACCCGACCCGAATTTCATGTGGGTTTTTATCTTCTCAACCCAACCCGACCCGCTGACACGAAATTCTCAAACCGACCCGCATGATTTCTCGGGTCGGGTCATGCTGCTCGGGCCAAAACCCGACCCGAGTTGCAGCCCCTAGTCAACCTGAAAGGAGTTGGGCTGGGTAACGCTTTGTGGAAAACAAATAAGACCAGGCACTGCTACTAGGATTGAGCACTGAACTGGGCATGAAGCCAATAAGGGCCTGAAGAAAAGTATGTAGAATAGAAATCAGATCAGGTCTTGGCCCTTTCGTAGACAGGCCTAATGCACACACGCGCTCAGAGTCTTGCACGAGCAAAGGAAGCGAAGATCTTTTTTTTTTTTTTGAGCAATAGGAAGCGAAGATCTTAAAGGAGGTTCCTCAAGGAAGTCGCAATCAAGTGCATGGGAGTTGTTTGATGGATCCAGATCCAAGAAGATCACCAAGATGGTCCTATGCTCTATTGATTAGGCCCAGATACTATAGAGTAATACAAACAGATGCTACTGTTTGCAGTTGCTAAAGTGAGAACAAAGGGTATTTAAGCAATTTCCATCTCATGACTCAATCCACACTTGCCAATATGGTTTCCTCTTCTTCTTCCATCTCATGACCCAACCTGCACTTGCCAATTGTAAGGGCTCTTCTTATTCTTATCTTCTCTCTCATACTCAAACCTGCACTCGTCAATAGTATTACTTCTGTTTTTTCTTGACATGATATGTTTCCGTGGAAGAGAGTTGGTTGTGCTTATTCTTATTGTTCATTTCTTTGGTTTGTAGGGTGGCCTTCACTTCTCAAACCCAATTTTGTGGAGTTGCTTGTTCTTTTGTGTCTTTCCCTTTTCTAATAAAATGGCAGTTACCATTTAAACAAAAAAGAAATCATTAAACACCTCAAAAAAACTCTTAAATGCTCACACTAAAATGGCACCGCAAATCTGAAGGAAAGGTCAGCAGGAAAAACCTTTCTAATTGGAGTTTGATCAGCAGAAGGAACAGAACTCTTGTTTGATCCATGCAATGAACTACTTGAAAGCACAGAATTAAAAAAATTCCCAGCCTGAGCCAATGATCGTGGATTCTCCGTCAAATTAGCTGCATAAACCTGATAGGTATATGAACAAGTTGGAGTGGGGACCACATAGTGTTCCAAATCAAGCTCCAAACTAGCAGCAGCACCATTCTGCATAAAAAGGCAGAGGATAAATAGCATTCATAAATGAAATTACAAGAAAAATAATCAAATTTTAAATCTTATAGCAAAGTGTGCAAACAGTTGAGATCATATACCTTATCCATTTGGTTGGTGTAGTATGAAAATCCAATTTAGGAAAACGGATTATCAGTTATGTGTCACGTTAAAGATGAAGGTTTTTGAGTCAAAACACCCAAAGAATTATGACAATAGAGGAAAATGTGATGGAAATGGCACTACTATGGCAATAACAAGAAGAGGAAATTATTACAATACACAATTGATTCTCATCATAACATCATCATCATCAAATGTTAAAATTCCACCTATCGGGGGACGTCTTTTCAAGTTTTACTTCTCCATTTCACCCTTTCATGAACCATAAAATCAGCCACTCCACTATCATGTCTTTTTTTTTCCTTCACTCCACATTTTCAACGGTCTACTCTCCTCCTTGTACCTATGATTTGTAACCTTTCAACTCAATGTACTGAGGTTGATAGGGGCAGGATGATATTAGCATTTTTTGAACCGTTAGGCATCATGGAGTCGAATGAGGCAAAACTAAGAGCAATTAGGAGAGCATTTCAGATTTGGTGTAGGTTTGGGAATGGAAAGCTTATTGTCGAAAGTGATTCGACTAAGGCCATCTCCTGGGCTAGCAATAGGAAGTCCCCGCCATGGAAGTTGGTTACCATTTTTAGGGACATTAGGAGGTTGTGTAGGTCAAGAAATATCATTTTCACACACACGGTCGGCGAACAATATTGTTGATTTCCTAGCAAAGGTGTGAGTACAAAAACATAGACCCGCAATGGAGTTGCTTTGATCATTATTATTTGTGGGTATATAGGGAGTTGAAGAACTTTATATGTATCTATGTTGGATACGGTGTACTGTACATATAGTATTTTTTATGTTTCTTTGTGGGGGATGTCGTTTCGGAGTGGTTTGGACGTCCCTTTAAAGGTAGGCATAGAGTGGTGTAGAGGTTGGTTCCAGTTGTTGTTCTTTGGGCAGTTTAGAAAACGAGAAATGAGAGAATTGTTTATGGTAAGTTGGGCCTTATAGGAGAAGTATTTGAAAAGGCTAAGTGGCATTTGATAGAATGGATCTCACTTTGCAAAGAGTTTGTTGGTTTATCCCCAGAGGACTTCTATCTATCATGGGAAGGATGCGTGAGGGGGATTAGGAAAGGTAGGAAAGCCAAGGTGAGGTGGTCAGTACCCTTTTTTTTCCTTTTAGAGAGGTAACATGAAAATTTTATTAAAAGAGAGACAAAGTACAAAGCAGTGGTCTAAAAGGATTAGACCAAAGACCAAGAAACAACAAAAGTACACAAGAACCAAACAAGTGATAACCCCCAATCCCGTTCCTCAAATACAAAAAACCCTAAAACTGAGTTGTTGATCCCATTTTTGGCAAGGAAATCTGTCACACCATCTGACGTGAACAAAGGAGACATCCAAACCCAATGCTAGGCCCCTAATTTCCCTTGCTATGGTGATCAATCTCCAAGGAAGTTGTTTAAGGCCCTTAGACCACTTGATAGCGTTTGTCGAGTCCCCTTCAATTACTAAAGAGCCATGTCCACAGACTTTCCAAATGGTCAAAGCTCCCCTAATGCTAAGGAATTCCACCTCATTTGAGTCCCTAACCCCTACAGACTCCGTGAAGGGCGCCGATGGGAGCGCAATGGTTCCTAAGCACACCTCCTACCCCTACTGGACCCGAGGTGATCAGTACCTGCGCAAGGTTTTTGTAAATGCAATGTGGATAGCAAAAGGTAAAACTGATCTGGCAGGGATAGGGGGAGTGATTCATGATGATAAAGGAAGGATGATATTAGTGTTCTCTGAGACGTTAGGGATTATAGAATCAAATGAAGTGGAGCTAAGAGCAATTAGGAGAGCCTTTCAGATCTAGTAGATTTGGGAATGGTAACCTTATTGTCGAAGGTGATTCTACTAATAACATCTCCTAGACTAGTAATAGGAAGGCACTCCGGTGGAAACTGGTAAACATTGTTAAGGACATTAAGAGGTTGTGTAGGCAGGGAGGAGTCACCTTTACACAGATAGCTTGGTATGTGAACAGTGCTGCAGATTTCCTAGCTAAAGTTGGAGTGCAGAAGTAGAGACCAGCATTAGCGCTTTTCTAATCTCAGGCTGATTTGGGTGTATGGGGTTTCGAGTTCTATACATTTGCTTTTTACTCGTGTTTTATCTTTGGAACAATGTATATATGCTCCACTTGCTTAGTCTCTTTGTTTCTTCTTCTAGCCTTGTATAACTCTCTTATACTAGGCAGCTTCCTCTTTTGTAGTTTCTTACTTTAATTTATGAAATTATTTGTCACTGTTTCAAAAAAAAGATAGGTTAAGGAGTGAATTGCTGTGAAGAGACAAAATGTAGATTTGAATTGGAAGGAAGAAAGATTATGTTACACCATAACTAAAAGATCCATAATAAACCAACATAACCAAAATAACAGATTTATCACTAATGATTTAACTGTGGCTTCACATACTCTAATGGTTTGACATAGTTTCTTTTTTTCTTTTTCTTTTTGGATGTATAGTTAATTTATAAACTGAAAAACTAAGAAACAATAAATAATTCATTGAGAACAACATACAGAATTTTATTAAAATATCCTCAATAGAGAAGCCTTTAAAGATCACGCAGATACATTGCAGAACTTAAAGAATCACTTAATTTAGCAAACATTTAGAGGTCTAACTATCATAGCTATCAAAAAATGATTTTCTTTTAAACAGTGACATAATTTCATTACTTCATGTAAGAATGCAAATGCAATAGAGCCAAGTATAGGAGAGTTACACAAGGCTCCTAGAAAAAAGCAAAAAAAATCATAATGCAAAGCTATATATACACTACTTCACACCCAACATAAGATACAGTAATAGCCCTCAACTCCTCATAAACCCTAATCAGTATCACAATCAGAATAGTTCCATTACGATCTTCATTTCTATACTCACACCTTCGCTAGAAAGTCAACACCACTGTTCGTCGACCGAGGAATGTGTGTATAGGTGATTCCTCCCATCCCACTCAACCTCCTAATTTCCAGATATCAAAAAATGATTGCATAGAAACTCTAGTCTTTCGTCAATAGACTAGGCCATGGCTAGATGAACAACTGATGTTTTTTTAATGGTTACTATATTAATAGAAAAAGAAGGCACCAGAAGTGCAAATACAGAAGCAAAAATAAATACACACTGCCCACGACCCAAAACACCCGCGAGCAATCGCATCACAAGGCAAAACACTAAAAAACTTAGCATTTGAGATTGTGACTAACTTGAAACATGGTGAATTATCCAAAGTTGGTTCACACTTTCTTTGAAGAGAACAACAGTCCATTTTTTCCTTTTCTTCTTCTTTGGTAAGTAACGTTTTGAAAAACCATTTCCAGATTATAGTCAATGAATTGTAAGTCCACAATAAATCCAAACATAACCAAAGAAATTGACCAACAAGTGGTACGAGACTTGAAAGCTAATTATAAACTGTAGACAATCAAACATGCCATATACTTCGATACATGTACTCTCCATTGAAAAGCAATGCTTAGTTTAAACAAATCCATTGACAACATCATAGATGCACAGTAAACAGAGTTTCAAGCCCAAATGAATTCCATACCTCACTGCCCATCTCAGGTGCTGCACTTATACTAACATCTGGAATTCCACGTACAGTAGAGGGCTGAAGATTTTCCTGGTATACTCTCCAACTTGCAGCGAGATCAAAGGGAGAGACTCTATCCGCTTTAATAAAGACACGATACTCAAGCACTTCATCACTGGTAAGCCTGAACAAAGCTGACCTGGCATCTCCTTGCAAGGTTCCTCTTGTAAGCACACGATTTGGACCATCCTCAACAACGCAAGGTAGATGACTGTCTTTGGGCTTCAAAAGAAACTTGAAATCCAAAATTTCTGAGAGAAAAAATAAATAAAGAAGGCAAAACAAACCACAAACCGGCATCCACATTAGTATTGTTCTTTTTCTTTGTTTTTGTTTTAATTTTAATAAAATGTCATAACCATTCAAAAAAAGAATAGCGTCCACATTATGTAGGCATTTCAGTGGTCTGCCGATCTCAAGTTCATAATGTGAGTCTCACTCGGATAGGTCACTGTCAGGAAAAAAATACAGACTGAACAAACCAACCATCTACTATTAGCAAAATATCTTAAATTGTCCACTTGTAGCTCATAGATAAAATAATTACAGTTATTCAGTTTATGAGATTTTTCCCAAGCATGCTTCAATTACAAAATGGTCCACCCCATGAACATTTAAACCAAAAATTCAACAATCCTGAACTTTTAATTCCATGCGAATAGCACTAGAAAAAGAGAATTCCTTTAAAGGAAAATAAAATTATATTGCCCTCAGGTACAATTGCATTAATTTGACATGAAAATGCTTGAATTTGTCAGCAACCGAACACCCCAAGCAGCACCTAAAATGTCATTTTTGCAAAAGGCTCCTTTGAGATGCACGGAAAGAAAGTAGCTCCATGGAAACTAACCATTCTTTTACCAAAAATAACATCTTTAAAACATTTTTGGCTACATAATGTCATTCTAGACTAAAGCACGTTCTTTTCCATGCATCCAAACAGAATATAGAACTTTGGGCAGGGAATTTAAACAATTGTCAGATCAATTAAACGGACGAGAAGAGACATTACCATGATTAGGGGGGACAACAAAGCTCAATTCCCACATAGACGCTGACTCACGCTCCATTGAAAGCTAACACATCAAAGCAAGAGTAATCCAACCGAAATCAGATAGTCGATCAAAAGAGCAAAAAATTATAATAAATAATAAGAAGAACAAGAGACAAAGAGAGGGAGATTCATTGGAGCACTATAGTTAAAAAATTAGGGGGAAAAAAAAGAGAAGAAAAACAAAAAATTGGGAATTGAGTAATTTTGTTAATATCTTTTTGCCATATATTGGACACTGGGTTCTGGTATTGGGTTCTATTACTGGGACAATATTGACTATTGAGTTTTCTTTCTTTATAAGAAACAACAAGAAAAAAGAAGAGAAACAGAGATATCAGATGGGATTTTACAGATTTGGACGAATCCCAAGAGCCAATGAGAGGGACAGAGCCATAGACGTGAGGGAAGAGATTTTGCATGGGCTTGAAATTCTCCATCTTGAGAGAAACATACAACTGCGCCCCTTCTTTCCCTGCATTTTCTTCCCTCTCTTCGCTTCCCTGCAAACTGTCCGGATTCTTAGAGGCACCAGTCCCCATTCTAATCGCTTTGAAAGATTAAAATTACGAAAATGATTTTCTCTCAATTCTCTCTGTATATCTGATAATGATTGAAAGACAATAGATTAGTTGCTCTCTCGTTTTTGTTCTTTGTTTCTGCTTCTGGTGTTAGGATAGAAATGAGAGAATAGAAAGTGAATATAGAAGTATAGCACAGAGACAGAGATCAGAGTTGTCCAGGCCTGGGAAAAATTATCCGTTGAGAATCGGCTACTTCTTACCTGGGGACCTTAGTAGATTGTCACATGAATTCATTATTTACAAAATTATTAAAATTTAAATTGAATAAAATTAAATTATTTATAATTATAAAGACTGAAAAATACTCTTAGACTAATTCGAGAGAGTTGGTCTCGGATTCAATTCACTCTCAACAGAACAACAGAACCGACAGAGTAATTTCAATAGTATTATCTTTTGACCATTGCAGGTAGACAAAAGATTTCCATATAAGAGATTTGGATATCTTGATCTTAAGAAAAATACTCTTAGGTTTTAAATTTATTTAAAGCTAAAGATAACTAAAAATAATGTCAATTGAATTGAAATTTAATTTATAAAATTGTATTAAAAAGGAGAAAAGAAACATAAATTTAACAAAATAAAGGTGTTATTCAGAACAAATTCTCAGTGCTATGGATGTCGTTGTTGAACGTGGGATGAGCTAATGATCCTCGATCCTCATCTTCTTGTACATGTGAATAGAACTTTGCACCGATTCTACCAAAGGCACGAGAATTATCTGGGAACGACGTGACGGGTCCTTCCAAATGAAACATCAATGCGTTGGATTGGACCACCAAATCTTTATGGGTCTCGATATGGAGCCCATATCAATGTGACTACGGCACTTCTTCTCATAGTTTGAGAAATGATTTACTATGAATTTATAAATATATCATTAATTTAATTATATATAAATTTATTTAAATATAAAATTATTTTTAGAATGTATTTTATTTATTTATTATAAACGACAAAAATAGATGGTTGATTTTTTATAAGAAAACTTAAAAATTAAGTTCAGATTTAGTTATCAAATTTTTAGTTGCTCAGTTGGTTAACTTTCTGTTTTAGAAAGTAGGAGGTTTGAAGTTTGAGTTCCATGACCTAATTTGGTGTACCTTAAAAACAGTAGATATCATCTATGGAGGTTTTACATTGGATTTTTCATAATTTTCTACATGTAAATTAAAAAAAAAATATAATATATATATATATATATATATATATTAAAAAAATTGATATAATTTATTGTAATCATTGAACCCACAAAAAGAAGCTATTGGAGAAAGATGCTGAATACAATGTTTCTATTTTTTTTTATGGGTTTTTGCATTGGATGATTTTTTTACTAAACCGACCTTTTACTAGACCGACCTTTTAGCCAAGACAGTCATGGTTCAACAGCCGGACGTTATGGGTCTGACAATATTGGTTGAATCAAGATAGTGCTGCAAACGCAACACCAAATCTATCCATTCAGATTTAAAAGCTTCTCTAAACAAGCATATATCCTTTGAAAAAAAAACATTCAAATGATTTGATATATCATCATTAGTTCTATTAAATTATTAAAAATATAATCGTTAAATCATCTTAACTCTTAATTTTTTAAAATAAAAATAAAACTATATAATTGTATGATGGGTACTTAATTTAACGGTTACAATGTATCAAATGTATACGAAATAAGGTAGGAACTAGAAGGATAATTAGAAAATGTAATGAAGAAAAGAGAGATATTTTCCTCCTTTGATAAGAGTATAACACAATATTCTATTTATTTTTTAAAAAAATAAAGATATTGATACAAGCTACAGAAATGTTGAATTTCTATAGTCTAACACAACGCTGAATTTTAAAATGTTTGTTGAATTTCACCACCCACATCCATGTCTGTGTTCCCTTCTCCTCCACTCTTCCCTAGGCTCTCTCCCTATCTCACTTCCAGCAGGCCTCTGCCTTGACTACAATAAACACATGGGGTCCTCAATTTGTTATGTCAACAACCCACAGTGAGATGTGGGCTTTCTTCTTCTTCCTCCGTTTTCTAATAAACTTTGTACGTTGGGATGTCCGCATCACTTGGAATTGTTTTCTTTGGTGGGCTTGGGCTTTGGTGGTAGAGACTTCACATAGCTAGTTCTTGGTTGCTCTTGATGGAATTGGGCTTTGGTTGCGTCTAAATCTTTTGGGCTCAAGTCAAATGTGAAGCATGAGATGTTCTTTGATGGGCATCAATTTGATGGCTCTGTCTTTGATTGCTTGCTTTGAGTTTTGCAGCTTACCCCCTTATTCAATGGCCCTAGGAGAACTAGTCTTAGATTGGGTGAGACCTCGGTCATATATTAGGGTGGGAAAATTCATAGAGTTGGCCAAAAACTGAACTCAAAATTCAATTGAGTTGAATAACTTGGCTTAAATTTTAAACCATACGGAAGCTGAGTCTTGCTGAGTGAATATCTTGGTGGTTAAGCTGATGAGCATGAAATTCAGCTGGACTTGGCCCATCAGCATTTGTTTGGACTGGCTTTGAATCATCTGAATTTGATCGTAGAGCACATTGCAAGAGACAAAATTATATCCATTCACAGCTTCTCATAAAGAGTGCAAGGAGAATGTCCATTGCAGCTCATCGTATCAATCACAAAGCTATTTTATCTAAGCATAAATTATACAGATAAATCTAACTATCATATAAATAAATCCAAATCTAGATTAAAAGTATGGTAATCTACAACAGCAGTTGTCACCAGTGCTCTTTCCTAACAAAAATCTTCTTCTTTCAGCACTTCAACATGATTATTATCCAATTATTTGTTGAAAAAAATGACTTCAGCTAGGAAACAGAAGTTGCTTGCACCTGTTTATTTAAGATGAATATCAAGATTGTTTGCCAGCATTCCCAAACACAAATGGTTATTCCTATGTCCAAAATATTAAATGAATTGGAAATTTTTTTATTAGAAACCATAATGAAGTGCAAATGATATGGAGGCCGGAGCTAATGATGTCGTCATGCATGAAATTTACTGGTAAAGCCCCAAATCAGCAACTTCATCTTGTCTAAATGGATGAGATGTAAGTACTAACACATTTTTCTTATGTGTAAATTTCTATTTCGATACTTGATCTGTGTGAATTTTTATGTAGTTGAGCTCTGTCTTTCATGTCTTCGGAGTCATCTCCCCCTGTTCTGTATTTGGTGGGCTTCGGCCCCAGCAGGTCAGATTTTTGCAAGTATTGTGTAAAGTTGTCATATTGTGGATATTAGGCTACATTAATTCTGATAGGATAACACCCCCGGTCCCCTTGTAAATTCTTCTGTTCTTAGCATAATCCATTTGAATTAATTAAACAAGTAACTACAGACATAAAAGTTGGGAGTTGGGACTGACCAAGCAATTTAGTTTACTCTATAGACAGACTAATGTCATTCATGTCATATGAATGTTATCATTTGGTTAATCTAGAGGGTTCAGTTTTTGATGGATGGTCCACTCCTACAAGAATGCAAGAGGGTATTCTTTCAAAGATCTACCCATAACATATATTCTATGTGGATAGAATTTGAGCATTCATTTATTTGACCTGTAAAGATAAAACAAAAAAAGGAAGACAATGAGTATTGAAGATAGAGGGACTCCTTATTTTTCACTATCGGAGTCACCCCTGCCCATAGATCATTTCTTTGAAGGATAGTTTGCAAGAAGTGATTGATTGTTTGCTATTTTTTATCAGGCTGAAGCAGTTGAATCGTATCAACTTCATATAAGTACAGATATCATGCATTTCTAATTACAGATGACTTGGATACTGATCAAAATGGCTTCATCATAGTAGCCCCATTTATGATTTGATCACATTATTTGGGACAGTCAGTAGCCTCGCAAGAGGTTGGTCCGGCAGAAGCTTCACAACAATGGTGATGTAGAACCATTTGAAAAAGAAAAAAGAATGGTGATGTAGAAAATTGTAGCAGAGATCGGTTGGAGCATGCTATATTTTAACAACATGGATAGTAAATATTTCCAAGAAAAATAGTTCTGCACCCGAAGTCAAGAACCATTGTCCAGCAAATGATGGTAAAAGAGGGGGATTAGTACTTCATTTTTTTTAGGAAAAAGGGAACAGCATCAATGCTTGAAAGCTAGTTTCTCAAGAATTTCAGTTTCCTCTCAATAGCAATATAATTTACTAAAAGAATGTCAAGTTTTGCGAATGCATTCTTCTTTCCCCTAATGAAATCCTGACCCAGAGTCTCCAGTGTATAATAGCACTTGTGGGCTGAACAGACCCAACATTTGAATTTCATTCTAGTTTTGATTTGGTATTGATCTATCGTATGAAAAAAGGCCATATTATCTTACTGTTTTTCTGGTTTGATGATTTGAGTTTGCAAAATGAAGCTAGCTTTCATAGTAGTAAGAGCTGCTGATCTTACCCTTGGAGTTGTGTCATTGTCATTGTAGTGACCCACTGCTGTAATGATATATAGGGAGGATAATCATTACATGCGCGGTTGTCTTGTCTAATGTTGATCAGAACTTTCCAAGAGCTACATAGCCCCCACAAACAACTACATTTGGATAATTTTTTAGGAGAAAGTGAGCACTGATTGTGAAAAATTAGTGCATTAATTAGGAGAAACTAATGTTTTTATAAAGTCTAATTATACCAACCAATGAATTGAATATTATCCAATCTTCTCTAGAGAAACAAGAAAATGAAATAGTTGCTAGAATATCAATTTGATCAATACCAATCATATAAGTAAGTGGGTCAAAATCCTTGCATATTGATAGCCAACTATGGTATTCACGTGTTTGTTTGTAGCACTGCTGCCGGTGTTGAAATAATATTTTGCTGTTTGTGGCATTCCTTTTGATAACCCATGCCCACATTCCTCATTTCTTGAAATGCTTGCATACTCTCTGCATTGAACCCACCTACAAACTGAAAGGCTTCTGCATTAGTAAAGCTGGATTGTTGGATTCGTGGGAAGGTTTGAGGGGAAGAAGGAAGGGAGAGACAGACAGACAGACCTGATGAACTCGGAAAGCAAACCGGACCCCTTGCAGCATGAGGCCAGTCTCTTGAGTGCATTCAATTGATTTCAACTCTGTAGTGACTCGTTTCATGTAGTATTTGGCCAACCTCATTGAACAGAATTTCAGCTGCAAAACCACTAAAATAAGCATTGTAAGAAAGAGAGAATGACTAAAATAAAATAAGCATGATGCAACATATAAAGAAGCAATCACACAGATACATACTAAGATTTACATGGTTTGGTAGTGTGTATAATGGTGAGATGGGAATAATTTCACTATTTTTGAGAATAGGTTTATAATGACTCTCTTCCTCACCTATTTGAACATGGAGTGAATCCCACAACCCTGAAAACCTCTTAAAAATACATAGGCAATGCCTGTACAAAGTTTTGAAGATACCCTTGCAATCTATAAGTCAAGAGGCTCCACCTTTGAATCAATAGACGAGGGGGTCGCTGCCCCCTGTGAACCCCAGCTCAAGGGCAGGTGGGTCCAGTATAGCCTACACCATTGCAGAACACAAGACATATTCACAACAAAGGATTTTTTTTTCTGTTTTTATTGTTACCAAATCACAGCAATGTTTTGTCTACAATGGCTACCTCTCTGTTAGTTTTGGATTCTGGGAATGTAGGCTGCTTGCAATGGCATGCTGTTTACTGTTCAGATTTAATACTTGTGAGTAGTTATAAGGCCCTGAGTCCTTGATGCCGCCGAATATGTAGTCTCTTGGTGCACCTACCCTTATGATGGGGCCCTTGGTTTTTGATCCATGAAAGGTTTTATGGATTCCACTGTGATGGAGGATTCCAAAAGTATTGCAGACTGAAAGACCTTACTCAATCTTTCCTTACTCAATCTTTCCTCTTTTTTGGGATGTTGCTTTACTAGTTAATTGATGTCTATATTTGGAGCAGAGTCAGATTCTACATGGATCTTCCATCCAGTTAATTGATGGTACAAAGTGCATTTTCAGTTTGCAATCCCCGTTAATTGGAAGGCATGCTCCAAGATATCACTACAATCAGATTGATATTCACCATTAGATTGATAACATGCAGACCTTCCAAATTGAGTTGAAACCAATCTCATGTTTGAGCAATACTCTACAGAGACCCGTTTCATCCAGTTATGATTGTTACTCTAATTATAGGATATCTGGTAGCCTACTAAATTAGGTTTTTTGAATTTTAGATTGGTTTGGATTCTAGAAGGTGGACACTATATTACCCCACACCCCCCACCCCCACCCCCCCAACCTCTGAGAGGGGCAGCCAACAAGTCCATGCTAAAAATCAAACAACTAGTAGCGACCATCGGATCCAAGCTGGATCTGGGTTATCAACATTTTGGGTGACACTGAGATGGGCTATTGAAGGTGTATATAGAGGATGGCAATGAAATTAGCATTGAAAGAGCACCTTATCAATGACTAAATTATCCATTTGATAAACCAAATTAATAATAACAGAAGAAAAAAAAATCCTTTCTTCTCTCTACCATTGACATAATGTCCAATAAGTTCTAATTCTGTTGTATATACTACAAATCATCAGCATACCTTGTGCTATTGAAAACTGCATAAAGTCCTAACATTCTGACAATGTGCTAACATACAAACTGCAGCTATCAACTGGTAGGTCATGAAGTTGACTAGTGACCTGAAATTTGAGTCTATAGAGGAATCAACCTTGAGCTTGTTCGTGACTAAAATGATCTTGTCGGTGCCATTCGCTATCTATTTAGTGAATTGTGTTGGTGTGGAGCCTCACTCTGCTAGGATTTTTGGGTGCTACCCCAATTGGAGTTCTGAAGTTCGAGCATTTGTTAGGTTGCACGGAGCATACACACCAACTTTAGGTGTTTGAATTATGTAGTGATTATTAAACAAAAAAAGGTACTTACCTGACTGATAAATCCAGTATCAAGCATCCACTCCCAAGGGATTTGGAATTCTTTGTACCTCTTGCTAGAGCTCTCTCTAATCCTCTCTATGTTGTGAACACTAGTTTCTAACCTGCATTGGACAAGAAGAATTTAGTCCATTTCAAGAAACATGTGAATATTCACTCTACATTTGATTAAGCTTCATGAGTGTCTGTGCATATCCTACACAAATCCTCACTTGTCTTGCAATTCCTGCATCCGTTTCAGTGCAATTGCAGTGGGCTGGTGAGGATTGTCACGGAAGGATGAGAGTTCAATTTCAACGTTCTTTAGGTCACGGTAGCAGAATGCTGCTTCACGCATTGCATCGGCTTTTCGCTCGGGCCATTGTCGAAAATGCTTGAGGACTGCCCTTTCATCTACCAAGTAGGACAATTCTTCATCCAGCCATTTCACAAATGCTTCCACATCTGAAATCTCAGCATAGACTGCATTTTCTACTTCTCTTGTTAAGAATCCAATCAATTCTCTCTGGTTTTCGACATCTGACTTTATCTGTCATCAAATACATGGATACATTAGGTTAATTCAGAAGGAACCAACCTATATAATTGTAAAGAACACTGAATAAATTCATGACTCAGAAATTTGGCTCGGTTTAAGTCACCACTCACCCTTCTAAAATTGATTCATATTCATAAGCTAATTTACAACTCTAGTTACAGCATATAGGACCAATTTTTCCTTGTTGATTCTTTGAGTTGACTCAATGAATCTTCTGGATCTGACGGACTTTGACGTTAATTGGAATAAGATTTTTTGGTTCTCTGAATTATGAATTAGATGAATTACTAGCTATACTTACAGCCATGAGATATGCTGAACGGTTCTCAATTTCTCCGATCATATTCTTAGTGTTTGCTGCAAGGGGAATCCCTGAGACCCCAGTCTTAGTGTCCAGTCTCGTGTCTCTCCTTGTAAGTGATCGATACAACTCCATGACTTCTGGCACTCGCCTGACTTGTGAAGTATACCCGCCTTGCAATTTTGATGGAGGAGGTGGAGGTGGCGGTGGCGGCACCAACTTCTTTCCATTTGCCATGTGTGCTACAGTTTTTGAAGCAGAAGGCATTGGAGGTGGTCTTGGAACTCTGGGGCCTGTCTCTCTTCTTGTCAGCAGCTCCGGTGAATCGGGTCTTGTGCACAAGATCTCATCGGCTGCTTCAACTGCTGCTTCATTAACAATACTCTGGATCATTGGTTTTTGTGGTGATGAATTGCTACTATTGATAGAATTCTGTACCTTCTTCCAAAGTGCAGATTTTCTGTCAGCATTCTGGGCTTTGAGGGCAGCTAGTTGGGCTTTTAGAGAGGAAATTTCTTGTTTCAGTTGCTCATTCTCTTTTTCAAGAAAATGGTTTCTCGTGCGAGAAGCATCGAGCTCCTTCTCTAGGAGGGTGAGGCATGGCTCTCCTACCACCTCCTCTTCTTCCTTTGGCATGTTGTTTTTGCTTAATTCTCAATTCATAGTAGAAATCTATCTATAGAAGAGAGAGGAGTTGGAATTTAATTATAGAGACAGGTCTAATGTCACTATCTCTCCCACTCTCCTCTTTATATGCATGGGTTATTTCTACATTTACTAAGGCCTATTCACGTAAAAGGACTGACGTTTATTGCCCGAGCAATACTAGAATGCACCCTTGAATATTCTGGAATTGATTGTCTGAGAAATGTTTGTTGCCATGTTTTTTCCCTGCCATTTTACCAATTTATCCTTCTGAAAAATTGTATTATTCTAATAAATTCACCAATCAAATGACCTTTTCTTTTCACTTTCTCTTTTCTCTTTCTCCTTTCTCCTTTTTCATGGTCTTTAGGAAATTCCAGAGATGGAAATGTAAATGATAAGCCCATGCCAACATTTTCTTTTAACCATACAAAAGTAAATTCCAAAGTGCCACCACCTCCCCTGTCTTAGAGTTTGTACATGTGTGTTCAGTCCCTTTTTGATCGGGACCATAGACAAGATGAGCCCCACCACCGAATAGACCATGCCCCAAAGTAACCCAGATTAGGTTATTCATAATTTGGCTTATATGTATGTGGATCACTGCTAAATTTCTATCGTAGGTCGCATGTTGAACAGTAAAGATTGTTTCAACATGGAGATTTAGAGCATGGTATGTCATTAGAAATAAAGAAACCATCTTGCATTGAGAACAATACAATTACTCAGAAACACAACAGGATTTATGTGCTGCAGTCATATACTTACATCCACAGTGAGATAAGAGCAATTTCAGTATCTTTGGCAATAGCATAACGAAGTGCTCTGTTCTCACATCTCTGTATATTCGGCAATATTTGATTTATAATTATGAAAATACCCTTGTATTCTACAGGTCATCCTAATAGTATTTCCTCATCATATTCCAAGTATTTATGTATTTCTGATTTTCTGTATCTTGTAATGTGGTCTACGGGTGTAGGTTGTAATTTCAATAGAAGAAAGTAAAAGATGATAAGGATGTGGAGCGCTTTGAATAAATGACCTGTTCATAGTAGTTGGTAATTGTGATATGGAAGACATCAGTCCTGCTTTTGTGACTGGGAAGCTAAGGAAAAGGAGGAGTATAAGCTGGTGATTGTTTATACAGACCAAAGGCATTTCAAAAGAAAAGGAAAAGGGAAAGCTACCTGGGCAGATACCTAATAAAGTACACCAGTAGAGTCCTGTGTTACAGTGAATTTGGTTGAAACATAATATAAGTATTTTATAGTATTTACAGTGGATTTCATTTAAAATGCCATGTTCTGCAAATGTTCAAAAGTTATTTACAGTCTTAAGTTGTATTTTTGGGAAATGTTGAAATGTTATTTGGACATCGTTGCCTTAGCTTGATTAGTATGGGGTCATATTTTCTGAATTTCCACTAAAAATTTTGTAGCGGTGAGATTTTTTTATTCCTTTAGAACACTTGACTGATCTTCGAGGCATCTGCAAACGACCTTAGGCACACACACGAGATAACTCTAACTGTAGTGGCCCTTAGAGGAAGGATTGTTTGAATTCATAGAAATCTTTAATGGAACTTTGGGGAAGCCATTAAAATATGTATAATTAAAAACGTTCACCAGTTGATCAATGGAGCTCTACTCATTTTTAAACTCTCGATTTCTAAGACTACAAGGGAGAAAATAAAACAGAAAAAAAAAAAGGTTCTTGAGTTGGAAAATGGCTCATAAGAAAGTGATGCCTGCCCAAAGAAAGTTTTAAACCACTGAGATGTTGACTGTAGATTGGCATTTGGTGGGCCAAATTATTTCTTCATTCTCACTCATTTTTCAGAACAAGACTGTGAAAACAAAAGCATACAGAGAAAAAAAAAAATGCAGAGTTCTTATTACTGTAATTAGTGATAGAAAGGGATCAGCTACTTTGTGAAGCATGTGATCGGAAGTCATCAGGAATTAAATTCCTTATTTTAAATAAATCTTTGTTGCTGCTACAAGAGATTTTAGTTTCTGTAGACTACTATTTGTGAGTTTTTTATCCTTTTTTATATAACATTGATATCCTCACTCCAAATTGAAGGTGATATTGATCCTACAGATACATGAAATTACCTATAAGTCTCGTGTATCAAGTAAGTTTAGAAAGAGTCGAACTCAAGACTACTAGTCTAATCCTACAAACTTAGACCAATTGAACTAATAGTGCGAATTCTGGGAAATTTCAAAAGTTACAGGAGCTTACGTGTTGGGTTCTAATAGATTAGAGGGAATTCTTTTTTCAATTTTCATATGCCTCGAACTTGCAATCTTTGTGATTGAAGAAGTAAGCACCTTTCTAAATCATACCCAATTTATAAATTGAATATAGATTTAACTTTAGTCTAGAAAAGATTAAATTCTATAAAAAAAAAACATGAAATGAGTTAGTTGAGGACTTTTTATGAGCAAGCAAGCAAATGAACTGTTGAATTATTAGTGTGTGATCAAGATTTCACTTAATCTTTGAAGCAATGAAGCTTCAATCCTTGCTTCTCAATAATTCAAGTGAATTTTCTCAACCCATATAATATTTGCCTACAAAGGTTGCAAAATCCAAGATCTCCCTTTCATTGCAAGCAAGAAATCTCATAAAAAGTCCTTCTAGTTGAAAATGTCCCAGTGTGATTTTTATTCTTTTTAACACATGTAATAAGTAGGGTCCAGTAACTAGCCACTCACCCACTTAAAAGCTAGCTGAGAATTTTTTTAATTAAAAAGCCAAATGCAGCATTGTCCATGAGTGGTAGTTTTCTCTTGGCCCTTTAGGGCCCACAAGGTAGGGTCCCAATGTATGAAATTGGCTCGTAAAAAAAACAGATCTATTTGGTAATATATTAAAAATTCATGATTTTCAAGAGTTCAAAGATCAACATTAAAAATTGAATCATTTTTCGATAGATTTTTATTCAAATGATAAAATCAAGACTGATAAGACTGTTCTTTTTTGTATCGGCCAATATTCGGATTCCTGACCTCATCATATCGGGCGATATCGGCCGTTTTTGTAAAACAAAAAATTATGGAGATAGAAAAATATTAGTCGATATATCGGTCAAGACCATTTTTTTCAACCCCAAGTTGCGTAAAGCATCATTTACTCCAAAAATAGAAAAGCTACTTGAATATATATATGTGTGTGTGATTAATGCCTTAATCTACATTACAACCATTTTTATGAACAAATTGAGGTGCCCTTTTGAGCTATTTTTATTTACTTTAAGCTATATGTCTAGCTAGCTTGAAATCAAGAAGCAGCCATTCATTACTAGAGTCTTTATAAACAAAGGAAAAGAAGCCATCTCCAAATATTCTAAAGTATCATCATTGATGTGAAGAAACTAGGATAGGTCGAATAACTTCAATCTCTCTCTCTCTCTTGAAGATGAAAGTGAGCCATCAAGATGATGTCTTGTGGTCTACAAAGTCGGTGAGTGGGGCCATCAAATTTCCATTTTAAACATTAGATTGTAGACCCATAATTAGTCACCTGTTGATATGTGGATGGTTGTTGGGGGGTAATATTTAAAAAAAAAAACTATAAAAAGAAATTCAGCAAAAGATCTACGTCCAAAGTTGAAATAGTTGAATATCAATGGTTCTAATAGTTGATAAACTTCTTTTGTTGATGCAAAATTTGCCCATCTAGAAAAGTAAAATTAAAATTTATCTTGATTAACCTTACTCTCAAATTTTACTTATTAAAATTGTCTCTCCACCTCAAAGAAGAAAAATAAAGAAATGTAGAAATTGTGGTTCATCTGTTGCAGGACTTCTTGCTCTGCAAATTAGATTAATCTTATTTCTCACCTATTCTATATCTAAATAATTTAAACAAAGATAGTTCAGTTGGTCTAAATTTCTAAAATTACACTAAAGATTTTGGGTTTAACTCCTTTCAAACTTATCTAATACACAAGGTTTGTTGGTGATTTTGTGTATCTGTGGAATTAATCTAACCTCCAATGTGGAGTATAGGTATCTCATATAAATCTTCTATTTGATTAGATGTATGCGACTCTTCTACTATCATCATCTCATCCCGAAACAAAATTCTTATACAAAATAAATCTCAAATTTAATCACGATTTTGAATTACATTCCTGATGAATTAGATATGAATTTATTTATCAAATATATGATGTCATAGAAGTTATTTATAGGGTATCACTAACTCATAAATACTCTTACCAGTTACACTTTCATTTATTGGTGGCGACCTCCCACATTTCAAAAGAAATTTATGTGAGAATATGAGCTGAACAATAAGAAACTAAGAAAGGGAACAGAACCTTGTTGAATGGGCTATTGCAATGGGATGCCCTGAAGAACAGGGCAAATAATGTCAGTCATATCAGTCTCAGGATAGCCTCATTTATTTCCACAGGCTGTATGAAAGAGATGCAAGAATGGTTGTGAATGGGCCGGGCCAGCATGGGTCAACTTAGGTTTGGGTTCCATTTATTATTTGCCTGGATTTTGTTTTTTGGGCCCGCTTAATGAGCCAAAGCCCAAATGTGCACATAGTATTAGGCCCAGGGGTCCAAAATTCAGTGGGGCCAAGATCTCGGCATCTCGGCCGATATCTTGATTCTATAATCTTGACCGATATTACTCTTTCTCTCTCTCTTTTTTTTGGGTCAAATCTCGGCCGAGACCAACATGTATTGGCCGAATTTTGGACCCCTGTTAAGGCCCAGGTTGAAAAACTAAAGCAGTCTTAATTGAACATCAGTAGAGCTGGACCAGCAGATGCTCCAGCATCTACTCAAGTGTTTTAATGGGCCTATCTCATAATGAAACATTAAAGGTTGGATAGAAAGATAGATCACATGGATACTATCAAACAATTCAAAATAGAGTCTACCAAATCATTTGTGCCTTTTTTTTCAGGTCAAAATATAATCATTAGATAATTATTTTCACGTATAATATTCAACCCTATAGCAAGGTTGTATGAAATGAAAATCAATCTAAATCTATTTCATTTTACCTATCTTCTAAATATTACAAATTATATAGAGATTATTAGTTAATTTTTTCAAGAAAACCATCTCTGTAGAAAATTTAAATTAGGGTTTGATCAATATTATTATTTAATAAGTATTATGAAATCTCATTTGTGTTGAACCGTGGCAATCCAATATTTTTATTGTTTTCATTAAAAAATTATGTTTATTTAAAATGAATATAAACTTATCATCGTAAATGAGAAAGACCATTCTTCTTCTTTTCTCATTAAATTTTTAATTCGACATAAATTTTTAAGAAGTGAGAAAAACCACGACAGAGTGCACAGATCATTTGAAATTGAAACCAACCACAACATAAATGTATAATATTAGTAGCATTTAAAACCTTATATTACATAGTTAAAAATATTATATTGGACTAAATTTTAATGTTCTACTGTTCTACAATCTCATCTTCTCATACACTTTGAGGTATAGGATTGCCCTGCATCATTGCCACGTGTCTAATTTTGACCCATCTCTGAAAAACCCAAGTGCCAGTGTTGTGTAACACCTAACAAGTATTAGTTGCATCACTCACTCTATCCAAAATTTCTAGCTAGTCTCATGTTCTAAGTTATGATTGGTCTAATCAGGGAAATAAATTTCTATGATATCTCAGATTTTAATACTTTGATATATCGGCCGATATATATCATATTGGTCAATATTTGAGATATCGTCCGATATCCAATAGATATTGTCGATATCTTAGGTTTTAATTAAAAAAAATTAGATGAGAGAAATTTCTCAGTCGATACCGAGATTTGAACCCCGGAGTCTAATTGTGGGGTCCACACAAATTGGAGTGCTAGTATGAACCAATATGAAACAAGGAAGATGGTACTGGACTCAAATTTATGAATGAAAAATCCAATCCTTGGTTGCCATTTGGAGAGAAGCCCACGGTTGGAATGAGAGAGAGACAGGAGGGAATGAAAAATCCAATCCTTGGTTGCCATTTGGAGAGAAGCCCACAGTTGGAATGAGAGAGAGACAGGAGGGAAAAACAATGGACTCAGCCTGTAATGGCCCTGAGCCAGAAAGCCCAGAAGGCCGAGCCCAATATGGCTGAAACTGTGAAATCTAGACCGACAGGTAGTATCAGTCGGATCGACGGCCAACAGTGGAATGGGCAGTGGGTATTGAAAACCCCACATCGGAGGGTGAATCTGGAAGGGGTTTATAAGTGGCAACGCCCCTCCTACCCAGCAAGACGCGTTTTGGGCCCAATGAAAAAAATGTGCGAACAATATCTTTTTGAGCCGAGCCCGGTTGGTTGATTTTTGGGCCGGGCCGGCCGAGCCGTGACACAGCGGATTCCTATGGCAGAACTGGGATTATTTCTAATTTTCTATTAATAAGATATACATATCTATAGATAAACATAAATTTGATTCACAAGTTTATGCCTTTTAGATTTCTCCTTAATGACAACCCTATTCTAAATAGAATTTTCTATATTTCAACCATATTCCAAACTTATTCTTAATGATTCTATATGTAAAATTAGCAACTCTTATGTTAGATGACATCTAAAAATATCTATTTTTAATTTCATCTAAATCTTAAAATAGTTAATTTTAAATTAAGATCTACATAATTAAGTGAATTTTATTTACCCAGACCAATGATGTGGCCAAGTTATACGTAAATCATGAAGGATTAATTTTTAACATTTTCCTCAACGACGACTACTAGAGAGAGAGAGAGAGAGAGAATGGTGACCAAAGGGACAAAGGAATATAATATAGTTGCAATTTGGGTTGGGTGTAATTTTGACTTTCTGAGTCTTCTTGAGTCTAGGCCCAATTACACAGATCTAACGCCGAGTTGGGCCTTGGATCATTTGGAATTACTCAAATTTGAGTCTAAGTCCGCCGAGTTATCTCGGGTTTTAGACGCCCGAGATATCTCGGCCGATACGGTAAGTATTGGCCAGATAAAAAAATTCGGATCTCATATCGGCCGTTAAAAAAAAAAAAACAAATATCGGTTATGGACCCACTCGATATCTCGGCTGATATTCGCCCGTGATAATTATATATTTTAAATTTTTTTAAAAAAAGATGGCCTTTTTTTAAAAAAAAAAGATTTTTTTTAAAAAAAAAGTCACTGAGATTTTTCAAAAAAAAAAATTTGAGGAGAGAGAAAAAATCTCGACCGATATCTCAACGAGGCCGATTTTTCGATCCTCGTCTAATACAATTGTATCGTGGTATCCAAGCCTAATTTCAAATTCAAAATGTATAGGAAGACTCATTCGGATTTAAGTTTAATTGGGCATAAGAAGAAACTTTTTACATTATTCTATTAAAATATAATTTATATATTTATAAATTATATATTATTAATTAAAATTAATTTTATAAATTACCTTAAATTAAAATTTTGAGCCACACTCAAGCTTTTAGATACTTAGGTCCTCCCCGACTCAATTCTAATTTAAATTTGAAATTTGCGTTTAAAAAATTAACTTGACCCTCGCTCATGTTAACTTGAATATGAATCCGATTAATTTTTGAAACATGTGTAAGCATCTCTAACTAGTATCCACACACCACGTAATTCTATAAAAGTGACTCTTTAAGGTACAATAGAAGTCGAACAAAGACTAAAATGAATTTTTCACCATCACTCTAATTTTTTTGAATTCCATGTCTACATTTTTCTTATATTCATCGAAATGGGTTTTCTACCTACAAGGCAGGCTAGAAACAAGCGGAGGCCTAAAGCAAAAACTTTAAATAGGGCCTTCTTTGTGTTTAACCTATTATTATAAGTAATATTTAATTAAAATTTTAATATATTATTATAGGATAATTATTTAGACACACGTATTTTTTTTTACAGACACGGGTTTTTAGTTTTTTTGAAAGAAATTACTGCGTTACCCTTCCATGTCAGCGTGGTCCGAATATGAGATAAAAATAGTTTTCCGTTGTTCGGACCATTATTCGTATCTAAATTTCATTGCATACGCTACAGTAATATACAATGCATTTTGAATAATAAAATCTTCTTTAAAATTTTAAAGTTATTTTTTAAGCACCTTATATTTCCAAAATTTATCAAATTGAATATCCGGACTAATTACGATAACCTGATAAAAATACTTTAAGACTTTAAGGTTTTTTGGCACTCCCAAATGCTTAAAACACAATGTTTTACAAATAAGGGTATCCCTCTGCGGTGCCGAAAACACATTTGGGAGTGTCAAAAGACCTTTAAGTCTTAAAGTATTTTTATCAGGTTATTTTAATTAGTTCGGATATTCAATTTGAGAAATTTTAAAAATATACATTGCTTAAAAAAAAACTTTAAAGTTTTAAAGAATATTTTATTATTTAATTAATACACTGTACATTATTGTAGGATCTGCACCGTTATTTTTTAAGCACGGTGTATTTCTAAAATTTCTCAAATTGAATATTTGGACTAATTACGATAACGTGATAAAAATACTTTAAGACTTAAAGGTCTTTTCACACTCTCAAATATGTTTCGGCACAGCCAATAGATACCCTTATTTGTAAAATACTATATTTTAAGCATTTGGGAGTATCAAAAGACTTTAAAGTCTTAAAGTATTTTTATCAGTTTATCGTAATTAGTCCGGATATTCAATTTGAAATTTTTTAAAAATATACGATGTTTAAAAAATAATACTGTAATTTATCAAGGGCCTTTAAATACTTAATTTATCAAAGGCCTTTAAATACTTTGGGCCTTAAGCGGTTGCTTTTCTTGCTTAAGGGTAGAGCCGGCCCTGCCTACAACCTAAGATGATTAGATCATGTTGATTGTCCCATTAATCTTAATTAATATTTCAACATATCAGAAAGAGAAGGTTTAAAAAAAAAAAAAAATTGTAAGCATCACATGTATGACAAACAATGGATGCAGTCACATGGAACGTTTGATCACCACAAAAGGAGAGAATAGACCACGTAATTCCACCGCCTTCAACTTTGTCTCTTGATCACACCTTTTGTGAAAATCAACGTTGTCTAAAGGTAACATGAGCCTCACCATTCATGTTTGAGTTGTAAAATTTTGGACTAACGTAAATTATTTAATTTTAAATTAGTTGAAAATTTTCAATCATTTTAATATACTTCAATTTTTTTTACTATTTTTTTAAAAAAATGCTAAATTTATAGTGAAAATATACTCTTTTATATCGACGTAGTGAATCACTTGATTAATATTTTAATTAGCTCTTACAAATCCACTCAGTTTTGACTTATTCATGAGCATAAAGTATAAAATAATATAATTTTAAAGCAAATATAGCATCTATCAATCTTTCATTAGAAAAATTATTACTTCCAAATACCAATAATAAGTTGAATTTTGGGCCAATGAATCCAAAAGTATCGGCCCATTTGGTATTTAGCGATTTTGTGAAAATTGTAACAATTACAATATTTGCTATGAAGAGCATCAATACATGCTACGACTTCTGTTCTCACCATTGCTTAAATTAAAACCTCTTAAAAATCAGCTTAACTGGGAGTCTGGGACAAATCAACCCAATTTCATTAATCTCTAGTTAAACAGGTTACTATATTTCACCGTGTATCAGACGCAAAATACTGGAAAAACGAAGGCTGATACATCTCGACCTTAACATATCGATGCGTTGCGTTCAGAGCCCAGACAAGATGACAGACAGATGCATACCGATGTGTCATTTCGCCAATGCCAGATTCTATTAAAACTAAGAATATTCATCAAAAGTGATTTTATTGAATTTCTAATCGATTCTGAACATCAAAAATTTTACTCAAGATCTTAAACCATGGGCTTTTTTCAATTTTTTTTTTTTAAGAAAAGGCCCATGGTCGACAAATATCTTTACCCAACCATCACCAGAAGCTCCTATTACTTACTACTATGCTACTTTTCACCAATGCAAGGCTTTGAAAGATGCATTTAAGTTTCAAATTCACCATAATAGATCAGCAGAAAATCAGATGCCACTGGACATCAACACTATGAAAACAACTCATGGATTCAAAATCAACAAATACTAGGAATGACTCTCTCTGACTAAAGCAGCAGTAAATCTGATTGTAGACCAGACCAGAATTACTGAGGATTTGGGGGACGGCTGTTGGCAGCTGAGACCCTTGATCCCCATTCCAGCAACTCTTTGCTTGTATCGTCTTTGTGCGCAATCACCTCGATGAAGCAGAAGCAATCCTTCTTATCCCCTGTGGCCGTCGCAATTGCTTCGACTAGCTCCTCTTCACATTGGACCTACACAAAACCTCTCACATTCAGGCCATGCTTAAAATATGACGAACACCTGAGTTTCCAAATGTAGTAAGACTCTTTTTTTATCAATCTACCTTAGTTGTCCAGCATTTGCCTTCATCGTTGTGGATGGCGTCAACAAGTGCAGTGTAATTCCAGTTCTTGATGACATTGTATGGGCCGTCGTGGATCTCTACCTCTATGGTGTATCCCCCATTGTTAATGAGGAAGATTATGGTTTTCTGCCCGCATCGAAGCATCGTTGATACATCCTGCGCCGTTACCTGTCCAACCACAAAACCATCAATCATGGTTCCATCACATGGAGCAAAAGAAAGAATTCTTTGATTCTAGTGTGTGTGTGTGTCACCATTCTGGATTTCCAATAGTAGAAGTTCAACCTCAAGAAAACAGAGGTTTCAAGTCCTGAACAGGCGGAAGATTAGGAGTGACTCTATGTGAGTGGATCTCAATCTCTTGAATCTAAATATTTAGATAGAAAACCCTGTTAACCTCCATGAACTTCTTCCACTTTGATGACAACAAATCTCTCTTCCCCTAATAATAGCTGAACACCAAGATTTTAGTCCTAAGTAAATTTTTCTCGTAATCTCTGAAGTTCAAATCTTTGAGATCATAACCCTCCATACCTGAAAGCTTCCATCGCCAATGAAAGCAATCACACGCTTGTCCTTTGCTGCTTGTGCATACCCAAGTGTTGCTCCAACTGACCAACCAATTGATCCATATTGCATCTGAAATTCATACCTGCAAAACCAATGCCGTGTTTCCGTTATTATCTAGCTTAGGAATGTATAAAATGGGAGAGTTGGAAAACAATTCAGGAGGCACATTTGCTATTTCAGTTTACCCGCATCCTTCCGGCAACTCCAGTTTCTGGCAATTGAACCATGAATCGCCAGTTTCCGCAATCACAGCCATCTCACCTGTCAGCATCTGCTGTATGTGCTTGAAAAGAACATTCACCCTTAATGGCTCCCTAGGCTCAGATTTAAGAGGAACACCATTTGGGACAAAGATCCGTTGGTAGTTCTCATATGCAGTTGTGTTGCACTCGAGCCTCTTTGCCAACGCCCGGAAAAAGTCCTTCATCAGGATACACCCAAATGCAGGTCCATTGGCGACTATAACACGGTCGGGCTGCACTACTATGGCTTTATCCTTCTTGAGGAGGAGTGAGTACCCCACTGAGCTGTAGTCATTGAAGATGGGCCCTGCAAATAGGTATGCATCGGCAGACTCCACAATTTCTGCACAGAAAGCTGTGCTGACAGCACCCCAGTACGTGCCTATGAACCGTGGATGGTGTTCTGGCACCATCCCTTTTGCCGATGGCATTACCGCCACTGGATATCCACAGGCATCAGCCAATTCTACAAAAGCTTCCCCTGCTTTCGCTACCCGAATCTTTGGTCCAGCTACTAAGACCGGCTTCACTGCCTTGTTTAAGATCTTTGCTGTGGCTTCAACTGCAGCTTCCAAGCCCATTTGATTACTCAATCTGAGAACAATAAAAACCGATGTTTGATCACATACTTATTTCCACTAAATGATTTACCATTTTATTATGAAAAAGAAATTAAAGAAATCTACTCGGAAAGATGAGAACTCACTGTACACCCAGTACACATTTCTAATCCAGTAATTCAATTGAAAATAGTCCCAATTAAAGACAGTAGAAAATTTAACATTAATTGTGGTTTTATGTTAATGAAATTGTCAGTCGTATGGAAGATCAGCAAACCCATTCTGGCAATGAAATTGAACACTGTTATCCACTTCTGACAAAGTAGAGCAGTAGCAAGTTCCAAAGAAAGAATGAGAAATCTTATTTTAAGCAATGAAATTTTCAAAATTACCGACTCAGTTCTAATCTAGCAATGCAAAAAAAAAAAAAATAATAATTAAGGGTAAGCATATTAATCACTCAAATGGAAAAACAAAATGACAAAGCCCAAAGATAGACAAACCAGGCAGCAAACCATAAAACAGGGCCAGAAAAATCTAGCAATGCATTTACAGATTCATACAAATAATCAACAGATCTAAGCCCAGATATTGAAAGTTAAAACCATACATTATATTCTAGCAATTATAATTGCACACACCAACAGATTCTTATAAAATTTACAGAGTAAATTTGATAATTCAACCAGGTAAATCTTATTGTGTTTCAGTGTGTTCGGTTGTATTTTTGTTGCACTTTAGTAGCTTCTTTGTTTTCAACAAAGTGCCCATTTCTAATGTATCAATGGAATTCCATAATCAACAAAGGATTGAGAAAGTTACTTTGGTGCGAGGGAGAAAGGTACGGGTTCTCGACTGAAAGTTGGGTGTGGGATCGCTGGCAGATTGCAGCTGATGCTTATATAGACAGGCTTGCTTTCTTTGAGAGCAGTCGAGATGGCGGTGTCGATCGATTCATGAGCATCTTCAAGATTGTTGACAACTGCTTGATAACAGGTGACAGTCTGGAAGCACCGCAGTTCCTGGCTGAAATCCGGCAGGCCAATCGTGTGATGCAGAACGCGGTTTGTGCCATAGTCATTGGAATTGGGCCCGCCAACGATACAGATGAGGGGAAGATTCTCGCTGTAGGCACCGGCAATGGCATTGAGGACACTGAGGCCCCCAACAGTGAAGGTAACAACACAGGCACCGACACCACGGGAACGGGCATAGCCATCAGCGGCATATCCTGCATTAAGCTCATTGCAGCAGCCAATGAGACTGAGGCCGGGTTCAGCAATGAGGTGGTCAAGCAGGGTAAGGTTGAAATCACCGGGAACAGAGAAGACATCGCTGACACCGACCTGGACTAGGCGCCTGGCAAGGTGGCGGCCCAGCGTGGATTCTGGGGAAGCAATAATTTGGCAGGGGGAGATGGCGGAGACTGCTGCTTTACAAGGTGGGCAACCGACATCATTCGACAAGGGCTTGGATGAATCAAAAGATCCTATCTTGGTATCCATAACCGACAGAAAATTTTCAAAAGGAGATGGCCTAACAGGAAGAAAACGAAGGATTAGAATAAATAGACAAGATGGGTTGGTGAAGAATCAAGAAATTGATCAAATGGGGGAAGAAAGAAAGATTGGAACGAAGGATTTAGATGGTTTTTAGGTGAAAACTCCTCGATAATGAAGAAAAAGGAATGCAGGGAGACTTGGAAATCAAATTTTTTTTTCAGAGGAAATAGTTTGATGAAGATGAACAAAGAAAACAAGATTTTTGGGTATTATTGACAGGAAAAAAAGGGGGGTGGAATGAATTTTGATGGGCTTTCGATCAAAGAAATCAAAGGATTTTGATGGGCTTCTTCTGGAGAACTCTTTTTTGGAGATGAAAGTGAGAACTGAAAGGTTTTGTAGTTGGAATTTGGAACTCGAAACTTGGCCGTGGGGAAAGACAGCAAGGAAGAGGAGAGTTTATAGGAAAGTTTTGTTGGATGGATTTGGAAAACAAGTGGCTGTTCAGAGAAAGTTTAGAAATGGTTTTGGACTGATGGGCCTTGCGTGACACTTGCTGTTGTTAGATGTGAAGAAGGCTAGAATGGCGGGCAGGATGGTATGGTTTCCATTCTCGGAGGCAAGAAGCAGACCATTAAAATTTCTGAATTGCTGGATCATCTCAATTGGTAGTCTACCCCACTTGCCCAAATTTTATTATATTTGTAGTAAGAAAGAAAAAAGGGAATATTTTTATATGAGAAAAAACTATTTTTTATGCTTATGGAAGTAGGGTCGCACGTCGAATTAAGTGATGTCTTGTCAAATTAGTCTTAATTTTCACAATTTGATTGGATTCGAATTTTATATAGATTCTTTTCTTCTCAACTCAACTCAATTCAAAATGAGTAAATATATGTTACACAGTCCACTTGATTTCTCAAAATGTGCAAATATATATTACCCAATCCACTTAATTTCTCAAATCAATTTATGCAGGTAGGGTTTTAGTTTTGCCCATAATGTTTTATGACGGAGACCCACTTTTAATAATGTATATCAAGATTTTGAGTTATAAATTTTATTCGAAATTAATTTTTAATTTTAAGAAAATAAAAGAATTTGACTAATAATTTGATCAAAATAATTATCTTTGTTGAAATTTATTAATAAGTGAAAACACCAAAATTTAATCAAAATTGGTTAAATACAATTGAGATTTCTAAAATTTGATACATCTCGTCTAAAATATATGATATTTTTCCTAAAATATCATCTAAGGTGAGATCCGGTCCTGAGATACATGTATGCGTGAACGGTCCATAACAAAGAGAGAGAGAAAACCTGAGGCGGGTGTTTAAACCTGAAAGGCTGAAAGTATGAAACAGCTAATTAGAACGTTGTTTTCTCTTTCCAACTCACAAGAAAAAGTAGTCCTTGGTATTGACGGGACTGCTGCATCGTGACTCATGCTCCAGGGCAACACTGAAAGTGCACCTGACTTTTGTGTTTCTACATATTTGATTCTAGATTTTTATGAGAAATTATCATTATGTCGCTATATTTGTATTTATTTTAATGAACTGACAGTTTATTTTGACGTTTGTTCAGATGAATTATTCATCCAAATAAATGACTGAAATGTAAATTTAGTTCATTCAAATGAATTGGTAGAACAGTATTCATTCGTTCGAATAAATCGAGCATAAATTAACGAATGAAATATGCTACAGTAATATATTATTTAAATAATAATTTTTTTATTTAATTTTAAAGTTATTTTTTAAATATTATATATTTCTAAAATTTTTTAAATTAAATATCCAGACTAATTATGATAATCTGATAAAAATATTTTAAGACTTCAAAGTTTTTTGACACTCTCAAATGCTTAAAACACAGTATTTTACAAATAAGAGTATCTCTCGGTTGTACCGAAAACACATTTAGGAGTGTCAAAAGACCTTAAAGTTTAAAAGTATTTTTATCAGATTATCGTAATTAGTTCGGATATTCAATTTGAGAAATTTCAGAAATACACAGTGCTTAAAAAATAGTGGTCTAAGTTGCTGATGCTACAATAATGCATAGTACATTAGTTAAATAATAAAATCTCCTTTAAAACTTTAAAATTATTTTTTAATTACTGTTTATTTCCAAAATTTCTTATTATTGTAGCATTAAAAACTTTAAAATATTAAAAGAGATTTTAAAAGAGATTTGTAAAATAATTTTTAAGTTTTAAAAAAAGATTTATTATTTAAATAATATATCACTGTAAAATGATTCATTCGAATGAATGAAATTTACTCTCTATTTATTCAAATGAGTAAACACTATTATAGCTATTCATTCGAATAAATTAAATTTATAATAAATGATTTATCCAAATGAAATGACAATTTATTCGAATATCTAAAAATAAAAATACATACTTATAATAGTAATTTATAACGAAAACCTGGAATATGCGTAGAAACACAAAAGTCAGGTGTACTTAAGTGCTGCCCTAAAACATGAGTCACGATGCAACAGTCCCGTCAATACCAAGGACCACTTTTTCTTGCGAGTTGGAAAGAGAAAACAACGTTCTAATTAGGTATCTTTTAAACCATCATTAGAATATATTTTAAATATTGGTCAATATTAGAATTTTGATCTTGAATAAATTGGCTGTATATTTCATGTTTATATCAACTGATATTTTGTCAATACAGTATTTCTGTCATATCTTATGTTAATCAATTAAATACCTAATTTACTGAAAATCCAATCCATATACAAACGATTGACAAAAATTAATCGATATTTTGAATATCAATCAAATATTAAAATAAAATTTCAAACCCCTAATTACAACCTTCTTAATTACATTTCTTATTATCATCTAAATAAATGACCGAGTGTGACCCACCAAATGTTTGACTTCAAAGCGGGCCCCACAGCAATGGTGGAATGGGAGTCAAAGTGGACCCTCTCTTCCCACTGTGACACTATCCGTTTGGTCTCCGATTCAAAGGGTCAATTCTTCGATTTTGACAGTACGAGAGAATTTGTTCGATCCGATGTTTACATCATTTAATATTAATTTTTTAAAGAGAAAGTGTGATTAGACTATTTTAATTTTGAAAGGAGGTAGCAGTGACGTCTCTTATGGAAATAGTATTAAGTCATTGGTTGAGGGAGACCAAGGTCCGGTCACCTCTTGTACAAAGATTATATTAGTGGTTAAGAACTAACTTAGACCTCCTAAAAGAAATATTATATTATTTATTAAGGCCTACGTTAAACATATAATAATCTAATTTACTATCATATGTTCATGCATTCCCGCCCGCCGCATTCCACACTCTTATCTGTAAAATAATGATCCTTTAAGCAACGGTGGGTGCATACAACGGTAGTGTACACATTTCTACGTGGAACACAATTTGGATGAAAGAGAAATATCTGTTGGGGCAAGGGATCGGTCTCTATTTCATAGAGAATTTTTTAATTATAAAATCTATTTAAGCGCATGTTAATCGTGTTAGATTAGATGAGTAAGAAGAACGTAAAGTGTATCAGAAGAAGTGAGCAAACATTCAACTTCATTCTATTATCTTAAATAAAATTCAAAATTTAATGGTTTCACAGTCTTAGTTAAATATAGTGTTTCTTTTCACTCATGCAGTATCTCACATTGGGACTAGTAGTAGGAATCTCGGTATTGATTGATAACTTTTTTTTTTATATATCAGATAATGTTCTTTGGCAGAGACCACCCTGGACCATGCCAGGATCTAGTCTCTCCTCGCTTGTATCCCTATCGACTGGCTGGTTGAAAGAGATTTTTTAACTTGAAAATTCAACAATATATAAAGTCGATGGGCGTCGAATGAGATATATACCAATTTACGAGAAGGAGGTAAATGTGAACAATTTGTATTTTAATCATTGAAGAGTCAACTGGTCAAGTCTTCTGAATCTAAGGTTTAAATATGTATCGGCCGATATATATCGGTTTTTTTAAACCGAGTAATATCGGCCGATATAGCCGATATTCGGTCCGAAATATCGATCACAATATCGGCCGATATTCATAAATATCGGTATTTAAAAAAAAAAAAAATTTAAACACCGATACGGTTTTTCGCGGTTTTTACACGGTTTTACGCGGTTTTTCGCGGTTTTCCGCGGTTTTCCACGGTTTACGGTTCTCGGGGGTATTCACGATTTTTCGCTGTTTTCGCGGTTTTACGCGGTTTTACGCAGTTTTCAGCGGTTTTCCGCAGTTCAGGGTTTACAGTTCTCAGGGGGTTCACGGTTTTTTACGGTTTTTTGAGGTTTTTTGCGGTTTTTTGCGATTTTTTGCGGTTTTGTCACGGTTCACCACTATTCATCACGATTTTTTGCTATTTTTTCACAGTTCCGATATTGGAGGAGAGAGAAAATGTCGATATCGGTATGAGAGATAAAATTATCGGCCGATATATCGTCCGTATCGGATATCGGCCGAGCCGATTTTTTGACCCCTGTTCTGAATATTTCCCATTGATAATAATTAAGTCTAAATATTTGCTAGAACTTAAAAGGGTTAAGTCACTTCCAGCACATCATCTTCATCCGGATCGAATCTAACATGGGAAATGTACAATGATATGTCATTTGCTTCAAAGCTTGCCTTTGTTAACAACATAAGACTTCTAAAGAAATATTAATTAATTCAAAATGAGATTTCAATGGATAATCGCTCATAGTTTTAATATTTTGAAGGCTCATATTGTAACAACACTCCCGCTGACACACTGTTTTTCTCAGAAGGCTGCATTAAAAAAAAGAAAGCTATTACTTATATATCAGGAAATTTTCAACGCCATTAACAATTTGAAACTTTTTTGGACAGACACATATTAATATCACCTTTAATACACAATTACTTCATAAATTGGATTTTCATATGATTTGGATTTAAGCAAAGTTACAGTGACAATTACATTAAACTCACTTCTCACGAATTGTTGAACTTTTGCGGCCTTTAAAACCACAAATAGACTCATTCACTTGTGAATTTCTGGCTCGCAATCTAAATATAAAAATTTCCAATCAACGCATCTTATAATCTCACAACAGATGATGAGCCCCACAAAACATTCTCAATGAGATCTTATATTTTTAAAAATCTCAACAAATTATTTTTTGAACTTAGTCATTGCTTAATCTTTTAATTTTTTTTTTTTATATAAATATTCAAAATCACTAGGCGAAATGGATTGAACAACCAAGTGAATTTCCCTCTGAACCTGTAACGAGTGCGCTTGCAAGAGAAGTTGAAGAATAAATAGACAACCATTAAAAGTAGTGAAGAATAAATGGTACTATTTTTTAACAAAAAAATATATACTAATACCAGATTTTTCATTTTTCCCTATTTTTCTCATTTTTCTATTTAAAAAAATATAAAAAAGTAGAGAGAATGTAATTCAAGAATGTAAAACACGAACCCAAAATGTAGGGATGAGTTTTTGCAATGGGCTATTAACCATTTTGTCCATCCACATCCATACAACTTTGATCAAAGGCCTAAATAATTAAAGGTGAGGATCAGACCTTTTTATCCATATTTCCTATCTATAATATTAAAAAAAAAAAAATCCCAAAACAACTGACCTTAACAACAAACCACTCCCACCAAAATAATACTGCTAAGAAAATAGAAGTAATAGAGGACAACTAAGAAAACTTACAAAGACCCACATTGAAGAAAAGCAACACCAAGGAAAAATAATCTGGAGACCCAAACAATTGTCGAAATTCATTTTAACAAAGAACCAAAACCTTTAATAAGCCAACCAGAATCGCATCATAAAACTCCATCTGGGGATCGAATGAAACACACTTCCACAGGTCCCAGACCAGCCCAAACTCAGACCATCTCTCTTCCTGAGAGCTGTGAATTGTGAAAGCATTGGCCTTAACCTTCAACGGACAACGTGATATGAAATATGCAAATGCAAAAACAAGCACGCTCATGTCTAAGTCGAGGATGAGCCCTGATCTCTCTCATCGTCGGGCTTTTTCTCCTCTTTGGAAGCAACAACAGCCTCCTCCCCAGATTTGTCATCCTTGCTTTCGTTTTCTTTTACACTCAACTTCTCAATGAGTTCAGCAGCAGCAGAAGATTCAGCTTGTTCTTCCTCCTCGCCTTTGGAAGCTTCATTGTTTTCCACTGTGCTACCTTCGGATCTAGCAACCTTTTCAAACATTTTCATGAAGTGCTTGCAGTCTGAAGAACAGCATAGAGTAAACAAGAGAGGTTATTGTTAAATATATAAAAAAAAATAGTAATACAAGAGCATGCAGCATAATGAGAAGGTAGCGAGCGCTCACGGTAGCAAGCACAAGGCCTGCAGATTAAGTGATGTTACCATTCAAATAGAAGTGAAAACATAAGCAATAGAAAGGGTAGTGAATAGGATTTTTCAAGGAGATGAGCCAAACAACTATAGTACATACTAATCTACAGTATATAATTACCAAGAAGCAAGGATTCTTAACTGCCTATATGAACTCATTCTTGCGAATGCATGCATGCACACAGCTGAGTTTTGTTATCAATGTTTTAAAAATCGAACTATTAATAAAACCGTTTTATATAACAGTTAAGTTTAATTAGGTTCAACTACTAGATCAAACCGTATGAACCATTTTGAACCTGAGATTATTAACAGCATAGTATATAATACATTGTTATGTTTAAGAATAAATTACTAAAAATATGATAAATTGAAAATCACATTTCAAAATGTGAAAATAAAAAATGGAGGATAAAAAATTGATAGAATATTTCTCGCAACAAAATACAAAGAAACCCTTAGCATGACAACAAAATCAGGATCACCACTTGCTAAAAGAGCTGGAAATAATGTGCCTGACAGGCTCCACTTGTGCATGTTTGGGGAAAAAAAAAAATCTTGATGGGGAAACTGATAAAGAATAGTGGTGAAACAGTTTTGCTTAGATTATGATTTCATGTAAAACCCTAAATCTTGACACTTCTTCCGCCAAAAGTCATCCAAACACAAGTGAGGTACATAATTACACAATACTCTAGGGGTCCCCTCTTAACAGCCAGAAAAATTTTACATTGATGTACAGATATCCAAAAGAAAATGGGCCAACTCCCAAACCCAGATTCAGAAGTTAGAAGTTGTCCTTGATTAAATACTACAAAAAATAAAATAAAAAGTCCCATACTACCATTTTATGTGGACAAACTTTCTGGAAATGAGCAACACGGTAAAGCCAACTTTTACAAAGACAAAAAAGTATCATATTTTGGTCCTCAAACTTAACTATGATTGTGGTGCAGACTCTCTCATCAAGGCTGGTCTGAGAATCAACCGGAGATGTATTTGAATCGACCAGTGTTAGAATTTAAGGGATGCCCCAGCATTAGAATTGAATGTATTATGCATGTCGATCATATGCATGCAAGCCTCTATCAGATCAGTTCAATCATATGCATACAAGCTTTAGGTTGACCATTTTGGGATTGTTCAAACAAAGAACATGCCCTGGAAACATCCAAATCCAAGAGAAAAAAAAAAAATCCCTACGATTAGGATTTCCAGATGTACCTCATATCCAAGAAAACTTGTGCCCACCTACAGCCATCAGTAATCAAAGGGACGTGGAATAATGTGTAGAGATGCCCCAAAACTCCCCTCAATGGAATTAACTCCAAACTCCAATCATCAATGTTGAAATTATTAAAAAGAAAAACTAGTGCTTCAATCCATTGTAACTGTAACTCTAATTGGTATTAAAGTGGGATGCATCCACTCCAAGTGGATAGAGGGTGCAAGTAGAAAGTGTGTCACATATAAAATCATACACAAGACTCCTGGCATTTGAAGATTTTAAATCCTACATACAAGAAAACAGAACGCTATACCAGCATAAAAAATAAAGACTTTAGTATTCAAGATTACTTGCAACAAGCACTGCATATGATGACAATGAACAAATATATCATAGACAGGAAAAATACCAGTACCAAGGCAACCATTCATCATCTCATGAAGTAGATCAACAGAAAAGTATGAAACGTCAGGTGTCAAGCAATAGGAGGCAAAACCAATGTTGCAGTAACAAAAATGCAATGCAATTGGAACACAATACTCACTCTCTACTGATCCAAAGCGAATGCAAAACATCTCCTCCTTCAACTCCCCATCAGAGAAGTCCATTGCATGCCAGACACATGATTTATCATTACCTGCATGCTCCTGTATAGTGATTGATGGAACAACTGTGACACACAGAAGCAAACAAACCAAGTTACAACAAATGAAGGAAATTCTAAAATGGCACTCCTATAAAATGCATCTCTGTTATTCTTCCATATAAATATAGATGTGTATGTGTGAGTGTGTTGAAGCATTTTTTAAGGAATTGAACATGAAGGTTAGGGACCTTAGTGTGAGATTTAGACCCTAAAATCCTATGATGATTTTAAGTAACCCGGACCTAAAATTTTCTATACACATCCAAAGCTACCCATGATTCAGATCCTTGCTAGTGGGAACAGTCAGGAGCCAGAGCCTGTAGAATTACTTACAAATGGTCTAAAATTCTAGATAATATAATCAAATGGATAGAACCAAAACAGAATTGGACCCAACCTAGATGGTTCGCGCAGATCTTGAGCGTCTTGGACTGCCGCATGACCAGACGAACTTTCCCAGTTTCTTCACGCCGGAGAAGCTTGACTGTTCCGACACCCCGCTCCTTCCACTGATTCCCTTCCTTGTCAAATCGATACAGTTTTGCTTTCCTACACCAACAACAAAGCATACACAACCGTGTGACAAATTGATCCTAATCAAAGAAGAAATAAAAGGAAACCAAAAGAAACCCATACCAATAACTAAAAGATATCAAATCAAGTCAAATAAGAAACCCATGGAAACCCCAGCATTATTCAAGAAGCAGAAGCAGAAGCAGATGATATTAACATCCCCAGTTTCTGATACATTTAGTCAAATTGAAATTAGGAGCGACACTAAGCCCCAGAATTCATCAAAGATAGATGATACTTCACCCCCAGTTCCTTCTAAGCAGAACACAAAAACCATACACTGAATTAAACAAAAGAAATAACAAAAGGAAATAATGGATGCCTTCAAAGAGAAACTATTCATTGTGAAGTGGGTAACTATTTTTTTTATAGGGATTATTCTGGATGATGAGGATGAATTGTTTGATACATCTGCATTTACATGAAATGTGCCAAAATTCAACTTGAACAAATTATTTTACAGTGGAATGCATGTCCTCTGCATGTAGGCCCTTCAAAGATAGAACTAAAATTGATCTCTATCATGAAGGAGATGGACAATTACTTTGTTACTCGAAGGCACATAATTCATTTTGTAAATGTAACATAGGAATAGATTACACCATTGTTCTGGTTACGCAAAAGGCCATGCTTACAACTATTAATTCACATTTGCTCAGCTGCTCAAGGACTTTTCCCTCAAAAACTCAGCCTGACATCATCATATGCTAACACAATAATCTATTACAAATATGACAAGTGGCATAATTTAGAAGACACCGACTCCATCAAATAAAGTAGGACTTCAAAAAAATTCAAAATAAAAAAAGATAGCTAAATGGTGCATTTTAGTCAATTGATATAAGGTGATGATTGAAAGTGATTCATACATTTGATTCCAACCGTTTATTTAATCACCCTAGGTAAAAGACAAAAATTTCCGCTAAAATAGAAGTATGAAGGGTCATTTTTCATCCATTCACCAAACAAAAATATATGTATGGACAAAAAATGCCCGTTCACACTTCTCTTTTTTCTTTTCCGCCGTACAGCTAAGGACAGTTCCAACCTCAAGGCTAGTTTCTGGTTCCCTTTAGAACCACCATTGGATCTCAACATCATCATATGGACAATGGACCGCAAAATCAGCTACTCAAAGGCCTCTTAATCCGCCATACATGATGTGTATCTCAAACCGACAGTGAAAGCTCTCATGGAGGGTTGATATTGTGGCCCATTCACAACCCTAGGAAAATGTTGAGATCTAAAGGTCTTCTTTGATTATAAGTGGATACATGTAAAACTAACTCAAACTTACAGTAACTTTTTATATGATAATCAGCCTCATTTACTTATCCCATCCATAAATGTGTAGCCCCCTTCAAATTATAATGAGCAGCCTCCCTAAATAGAGAGACTTGAGAGCTTTTAGTTTTCTAATGCTTTCTGCATATGCTCCTGATTGTTAAAAACTTACTCCATATTCATTAATCGTATTGCTAAAGCAATAGAAATAGAATTACAACTGAAACTAAGATTAGGAATGGAATTGGGATTAGGAGAGAGAAAAGCGTATTACAGATCGAGAAGGACTTCTTCATGTTCCTCTCCGGTGGTGACAGCGACTTCCTCCAATCTGACAATGGGTGCAATCTGGGCACCAGTGTCTTCTTCTTCTCCTGCGGCTGCTTCCTCTTCTTCCTCCTTTCGCTTTGGATCTGAGCTCGCCATAGATTCTTTTTCCTTTACTTTGCAGAGATTACTGCGGAATGGAGGAGGGTTCGCACTTCTCAGCTTCCAGAATCCAGACACAGCCTCCTTCGTAGGGTTTTTTTTGAACGTTTTTGTGTTGTATAAATAGGTTAGGAGGGGGATGGCCGGATGGCAATTCGGCTTGAAGATCGTAGGGCTGTGTTTGTTTCAAGCTAGACGCCCGTTTGGTAATGAAAGGGGAAGGGGGTATGAAAGTCACAATTCATAGGGAGTAACTCTTGGTTAAGGGTAAATTGAGTGAACGAAGGCTAATTCTGAACGAAAAATTGTTTTTGTTTTTTATATTGTAAATATATTTATATTAATTATAAATATTTTTTTAAGATGTTTTATAATTTTGACTGCTAAAATTAAATGGTTATAAATTGATTTCAAACTAAAACTTGATATGCTTATAACTCACGAATCATAGTTTCAATTTTATAGTTTATTTTTTAATAAAGTCAATATTTTTTTAAAAAAAGGAAAAGAAAATAGATTAATTATTGTGATATACATATTATTCAATACTAAATAAATCTAATATCTTAAACTCCAAGGGGTTATTATAGTTGTTTTGGGAGTAAAATATTTAGTGAGAGGTCTTGCATTCAAAGTGTGAGAGTCTCAACGAAGGATTACTTCTCATAAAAAGATATATAGAATAAAGTTTCATCGAATTAACTGATCTATACGAATTAGGAGTTTTCACAAAACTCCTCTGAACTTAGAATAAAAAATCTAATATCTTATTCAAACTTTTTCTCAGGCTCTTTGGTATTGGGCTTGGGATTGGACTTGGGTTTTGCCTACATAGGCTGATAGACCTACCTAATCCGACCATGACCCACGACTATTCTTAGATACAGTGATTAAGTAAGATCTTATCTGACCCATTGGATAGGGGTTACTCATGTGTTGAAAAAATAAATAGATAAGTCAACTCAGATTAAAAATAAAGCTGGAAGAAGTTAAGTTGAGGGCTCTCACATATTAAAATAAGCCGAGTCACGTTAACTCGTGACTTACTTGTGTCATGCTAGAGTTTTTGATTTTTTGAAATAGGTTCGGCTTAGGCTCGGATCTTTGCTTCGGGAATCCGTTGATAAAAATCATCACTTTCAAGATTCCCCTGGCATGTCTTGAATCCTTTCCCTGTCTCATTTCTCCTCTTCTTGCCATCTTTTTGTTCGTCTTTCCCTCCTTCTCTTTTTTGAATTCACTGAAACACAGATCTTGGGAGATATAGTCGTAGGGTTTCTTCGTTGAATCCACCTCCTACCCCTTCTTTCTCCATGGAAGGGGGACTTCTTGATTCTGAAAAAAGGCATTTTGGGTGAAAAAGGTAATTATCTCTTCTCTCTCTCTCTGCTATTCAGTCCTTTCATTTCTTTTCTTGGATTTTTCTTTTCCTATTTGATCGGTTTCTTTCACGTTTCCCATACATTAGAAGCCAGTTGTACATCCATTGCTTTTGTTTTTGGCCTCAATGCACTAATAACGAAACCCATTATCTATTATATTTACAAGACATGGTTTTTCTTCTCAGTTCTCACTTTTATCTGTAATAATCATAATCATCTGTCTTTTCTTGAGAGGGCTTGTGAAATGGAAGTTCTTGTGATTAGATTTCTTATTAGGGTATGGTGTTCGTTGAATTGGGCGTTTTACAACCATGATCGTCTGTGTTTCTTGAGAGGGCTAGTAAGTGGAAGTCCAAGTTTGGAGTAAAGGGGGCAATCAAATTTCTAATAGAGGAAGAGTTTTTCTTCAATTGGGCCTGTTGTGTTTACTTGATTGGTTCTATCTTTCTTATAAACGATCAAACAAACAAAAAATTTCAGCTATTCTGTTATTCTAGGCATGGGTTTATCTTCAATTGTAAGCTATGTCATTGTTGTCATCCTTATCATCATCATTTCTGTCGTAGTGTTGAGGGGTTTGCATATCGGAAGTTCAGCTATTTCATTTTCATTAGAGTAGTAGAGTTTCTGTTGAATTGGATCTTTTATGGTTACTGGCAGGAACTAGGATGATGACTTCATCAACAACTTCAGCAGGAGAAATGATTCCACTAAAGAGAGCAGCTTTGGGAAGTGCCATGAGGAAGAAGCTTTCTGATATAACCAATACCCAGCAGTCATTAACATCTGTATCTATCTCCAAGGATGAGAATCCCAAACCTATCCCTTCCACTGCCAAGGAATACATCGAGCAGCTCTGCAAGGTAGTGGCACCATTCTTCACTAGGAATTTTCTTATTTGGTAGCGCAAAAAAACAATGAACGGAAAAACAAACCACATATCAAACACACAAAGACACAGAGATTTTACGTGGTTCCCTTTTGGTACGTCCACGGGTTCAAACCAGATCCACTATGCTCAAAGGCAAAACAACGAAGAAGGTATAGCCGTGCTTCATGCAATTTTCACTCTCTCACGAAAAAAGACGTTATATACTACCCTACTTAGGGTTACAAAAATATGTAATGCAAAAATTATTGAGTTCGACCCCTGAACGGACCAGTGGGGATCGGATCACCAGTAAATATTTAACAATTAGGCTCCACAAACCTAACAGGTTGACATGTTTGTGATGATTTATTTTAACTGCATGTATGGAACATATATCAAATGGCTACTTGCTTGGGGCTTGAGTGTTCCTTACTGCTCTTCTCACCAATGATGGATCCCATCGGACTGCAAATTGCTACCTACTTATACAGGATAATAGGCCTAAGAACATTCTTTTAGTACTGTGTTGTATGTTTGCCTTTGTGGGATCATTCGTGTAAGGTGATGATACCATGAATATGATAGAGAGGCATGTATCGCATCCATAATCCTGAGGCCTTGTGCTTCACAGTTGGTTCCAATTTGCATGTGGAAAGAACTTACATTGTATAATAGACCAAAGGATTTGCACTTGCCATTCCTCCATTCATTTCTTAAATTAACATTTATTGAGGAACATAGGATCCTGAGATGGTATCATTTGGAAATATTGCATGGTCACTGTTGTGATTCCATTTCTACTTGGATTTTAGATCTATGCGTTTGTTATTTCTACAGTTGATCTAGTGAGCCCTGCTATAGGTGTCATAAATATTCCCCATCCATGGAAATACATGATTAAAAGAGAAATGCATTTGTCTGGGAGAAGTCCAAATAATGAAGTACTAGGATCTTCAATCTTTATATATTTTGGCATTGTCGATGTTTGTAGGACCCACATTTCAATGTTCTTGTGAATAAAAAAACCCTTCTGCCACTCGTAGCTTTTAAAAGGTTACTGCTGCTAACTATGATGCCCAGGCACATCATGGATTACAGGGCAAGGATATGCCATTGATGGGGCAAGGACAGATTTTACTAAAAAAAATGGAGTATCTGATTCAACATGTTGGCATTGCCTACTTTGAAGGGTCTGGGTATCACAGGCTGCATAGTTATAGTTGTTGAAATTCAGAACCCTTTACTTCTCTTGCTTGATGTATTATTTATTTACAAAATTTTACTTCTGGAAACTTGATTACAGGAAAACACATCGCTTTTGAGGCTTGTTGCAGAGAAAAAGTGTGTACACATCTTGTGCATTCCTTTTGTTTATCATGCATACTCTTTATTACTTACCATGTTATGTGTGTATACATGCATACATGGCACTGTGGAACTTATATTTCTTAATTTTTCACGCTGATAGTAAACGCATCGAGTATAGTAGCCTTGAGTTGCAAAAGCTACAACTGAACATGCAGAAGATGCATCAACAGAATTGCCAGCTTGCTCAAGCCCACAGTCACATGTTAGCGGTTGGTACCCATATTACTGTTTGTGTTTAAACAAATGCAATTGATGTTATTTTGTTGTCCTTATGTCCAATCTACATAGTTGTGAATTAAAAAGTTGTGGACTTGATATAGGTTTGGAATAAAAAAGTATGGACTGATGGTATCAATTTTGTTTTGCAGGAACTGAATAATTATAAAGACAGGGTAGGTTTCTCATTTCACCTGGCTGTTTTCTACTTCTTTTGGAGATGTTAAAATATTATTGGATATACTAGAAATCGACTTTGAAGTGGTAATTCATTATGAGTAGTTTCACTTCACTTTTAGTATGATGTTGGGTCTATGTTGTACCTGGACAGTTCAAAATGGATGCTGTATCAGGATCCATCTTTAGGCTGCATTTGGATGCGGAAAAAGTTTTTCAGAAGATTTTGCTGGGTAGGGGGTTCTCCAACTAAGGGATTCTCTTGTTATCTTGTTTGGTAATCACAGGGAAAAATGTAAAAAGAGAAAAGAAGGAGAGGAGCAAGGATCCTTCTCCAGGGGAAACTGGTTTTCCACTTGGGAGGAGAAATGGACCCAGGTTTTCTCTGTTTAGTAAATACCAAACAGGGTAATTGATGGAATTCCCTACTTCCTCCTGCTTTCTCCCAATCGAAAAGCAGACAGTATCAACCTATTTTGGATGTTGCAGACACTTTCTTTGCCTTTTGCCAACAAGTAAACATGCACACCCTTAATTTTTCTGGACTTGTAAGATACTCATTGAAGTAACCATCCTTGTTTTAGAGGTCCAATTTGTTACAGCAATTAACTCCATATCATGCACAATTCTGCCCCAAGTTTTGGAAATAGTTAGACCCCATTATGTAACTTAGTGGTAGGCTCAATGATTTCCCCAAATCAAAAGCCTGTTTAATACCTTCCCCACATTTTGTTGAGTTTTTAATTTGGTATTGTTCCTCTTCAGTTAAAAGCTGCACAGCATGAACTTGGTTGTATAAATGCAGTGCTTTTAGCAAGGAGTTCGGAACAGGTTAGTCAGCCTATGTAGTTGTTTTTAAAACAGTGAAATAATTCATGGTGGGAAAGTTGTTTATCAGTATAGGATCTTCATGTTCATGCAGGAGAAAGCGAAGATTCCAGACCAGAAAATCATCACCAAGGTATTCTTCTGATTTTTTTATGATTATTCACTTTAATGGCATTATCCTATTTCTGTTGTTGATCCCTTGATATTGATTGTTGCTTTCATTCTGTGATTTAAGGAAAAACGTGCTACTGAGGAGGATCCATCAAAGACATTCGAAGATGCTACTGATAACAAGCTTAGTAATCCCAACAGGAGGAGACGCCAATCCAGAGTTTCCTGTAACTTCTTAGGCCAAATCTGTGTTATTGTTGGATATTTCTCTTGCATTTTGTTATTGTTATCAACCTTCTTGATTTCTATCTTGCAGCATCATGCAAATCTGCTGCAACCCAACAAACTTCTGCAAAGCAAAATGGCGACAACAACAAAAGGTGAATGAATATATTGTATTTCATGTTGTATTTATTCTGAGGTGTCGCTTTCTTTTGTTCTTAACTATCAATGATCCAGCTTAAAGTATGAAATTGGTGTGATTATTTTTATAATAGCAGAATCTGTTTGCGAAGGCGATCAAGTACTTGTAAATCCGAAAAACCTGAACGCACTGACGACTTGTTTGAGATAGAAGATGCACAGTTCCCAGTGCATACACTGCCCAGCAACACTGTTGCTGACAGTTGCCCTGTTTTGGTAGAGCTCTTGTCTGATCGTGTTTCAAATGCTGAAGTCAAAGTGGAAAAGGAAGATGAAGAAGGAAAGAGAGCACCGCGAGATCAAGTACAAGAATTACGAAGATCATTAACTGGAAGGCCATCACGGAGGGCTGCTGAGAAGGTTAGCACTTATAAAGAAAAACCCGTCAATGTCAAAATGAGAAGGTCTGAGTGAGCAATATTGTCCATCCATCAATGCCCTTTACAACAACACTAATTTTCAGGTTGGAAGTGGCTCATGTTGTATCATTTTGTTCTGTTATCATCATTCCTTTTGGCTTTTTTGCAGAATTTGATTAGCTTTCTTCATCATCTGAGTGGTAATGAAGACACATTTGTAACAACTTCATTAGGGCTTCTTGCCTTACATTTAGTTTAATCAACTAATCATCAATCTCTTGTGAGTTTGTGGTATTCATGTTTATCTAATTGCACAAATTTGTTGATGACAAATGAACCATATTATGTATACAGCTTTAGAGTGAAGTATAATCATCAAGAAATGGAGAATGGTGTCAAATCATATCAACTATTGTTGTTGCATTATACAGATTATGAATTTTTTAATCTGAGCAGTACTGTAGTCCTTTATTTTTTATGACCAATGTGTCCAGGGATATGTGCAAGCCTCCCAATCCCATACACACCGGGTAAGCAACTATGGGGAGTGGCCCAGAAGAGTGTTGCGCGTGAATCGGCAATGTTGTCTTCTTCTCCAAAGGAAAATAGTTTTTTCCCTTTTATGGTAATGACAACAAATGAACTAAATAAGTGAAGAAACAAAAGATAATTGAAGTTTTTAAGTTAATGTTTTTGAATACAGATATGGAACAATAAATTTTGAATAGGTTAAAATATATGTATTCGTGATCTTAAATCAAGGAGACTTTTTGTGGGCCTCTGATTCATGTTTAAATCTTTTTAACAAACCCATAAAAAAGAAACCCAAGATAGGACTTAGGAGTGCAAGATTTAGGGACTAAAAATAATTTAAAATATTTAAATTTTAGTTAACTTAAAAGTCTGTTTTTATAAATATAAGTAAAGTATAAAGGGTTTAATAGAAGGGGTGGAGGTATCCTTCAAGCATGTCAGTTGCTCGGCCAATGCGGTGGCGGATTTTTTTGCAAAAATGGTGTTGAAGGACCGATATTGAGAGTGTAATACCCTGCCCCGGATTAGACGTGTTTTAGCTTAATTTCCGTGTTTAACCAGTTGATCTCAAGGTTTTCAGTCAGGGCTTTGAGGAAAGCCCAAGCGAGACCCAATCCGAGCTCGTAAGCTCAGTGATCCAGCCCGTCGAGCTGGAAGGGTATTTTGGTAATTTCACCATTTGTCGTGTAAATTTTCATAAATGGTATGATTTGATGATTTTCATTGATTGATAATACTCTCCTTATTGAATGATTTGCATTCTAAGTTTAAAATGAATTTATTTTTCAGAAAATGATATTTAAATATCGCCCGAAAGAGAATTTTTAATTATTTAAAATATTTTCGGGAAGGAGTTAAATTTTGAAAACGGTATCGAGTGTTAGACCATTTTAAAAATGATCTAGATATTTCATTTCATCTGAAAATAAGATTTACAAATTAGTTATTTTTACGTTTGATTAATTAAGTAATTATGAGAAAAATATGATTTTTGTTTAAATCAAGGGTTTTTAATAAGAAATAAAATCTAAAAATTTTATGGTGACCTAAGTTTTCAAAACCCAACCCATCTGTAAGGTTGGATCGGATTTTTGAGTCTTTAATTTATCACTCTTAGTTCAAAAATCAAATTTTCTTAAGATAAGGCCTTTTCTGCAATTGGTGAAATTAGCAGGGGCTGATCTGCAATCGCAGGTCTTACCTGCAAACGCCATGCCGGCGTGCACTACCGTTCGGCCAAATTTCCGGTCATCATGAGATCCCTGTGTGCCGTCCCATCGACCAGCAAAATTTTTCAGGCCTTCCTTACCGACAAATGATGATCGTCATTGTTACATCCCATCGCCCTGCTCAAGCAGCGTTTTTCCGGCATCTCTCCCACCGTGAATTCCTATAAATTCAAGCCTCAGTGAATCGTTTGAAATTCCCAGCAAATCTTGCAATTCTTTTCTTTCCTCTCCCTCTCTGTGCCTCTATTATCAACTAAAAACCAAGCCGACGGACTGTTTAAGCTGCTGTTTTTAAGTAACAGTAAGCTTAAGTGGAAGATTTTCCAAAAACCCGATTTTTAGCCCAAGATCCCGAACCAAGGTATCCATTGTATTCCTTTTTAAATTCTAACCAATTTAGAATCAAGCAAAACCAAAATTGACCCTGTTTTGATAGAGAAAAACCGATTTAAAGTTTTAAGGAAAACCATGGGTTTCATGTACCCGTGTGGATCTACCCTTAAAATCGGATGGCCCTTTGAGTTTTTGAGCTCCAAACCAATCCCTGTGTAAAGAGGACTCCCAGAGGAGTCCATCAAACCAGACCGATGTGAAAAACGAATTCGGGAAGCCCTCCCTTTCTGGAATCGCATTTCGGTGTATTTCCGCCGTCACTGTCTGCAGTTGCAGACAGTGGAGAAGACGACTCTCGGAAGGTCCGAGAGCCGATCTTCGGACGGTCCGATCCTTCGGACAGTCCGAGCAATGACCCTCGGACGTTCCGAGCTTCAACTCGAAGCCTAGACCGCCCGAGGCGAGCCCAACCTCTCTCGGAAGGACCGAGCCCAGCTCGGAAGGACCGACCCTCTCGGAAGGTCCGAGACCCAGTCTTCGGACGTTCCGAGCATTGAAGACCCACCGAGACTCCTGTTTTCTGTTTTCCTGTTTCGGATTGGACTTCGGAAGGTCCGAGACCCAGTCTTCGGATGATCCGAAGTCAGGCCTCAAGATCCGAGGCCAGTAACCCAGTTCTGAGTGGTTCGGATGATCCAAAGCCACAACCCAAGTTCCGAAGAGATGTTCCGAGGAACCCGTTTTTGAAAATGATAAAATATTGTTTAATTATTGTTTTAATCTTGATTACTGATTATTTGATGTGTTTGATTAAATGTTGTAATTTATACCCCCCTGTTAATTAAAATTGTACTAACCCATTTTCCTCTTATTATTTATAGTCTAAATACTATTGTATACGCTTTCAGTCCGACACTAGTCGGGAACTGAGTGATTCACTTTCAGGCCGACACTATAGTCGGGCACTGAGTGACCTCGAGGCCTACTCAAAATGTCAGCTCTGGTCCATATCCAGAAGACAACCGAGAAGTGACCCGAGGATCTAGACCTTACTCAATAAGTCAATCTGGTCAATGCCCAGAAGACAATATGAGTTTGGACTGAGCCCCTTATGTTTATTATATTATTATCTTGTGGATAATTTAAAAAGGATAGGAACCAAGTAGGAGACTCATTTCCATTAACCCTGGATATTTTGTGGGAAAACGTGTGATTTCCAAAATACTACGTATGTGTACGTATTTGTTATGTATATTGATTGAGCACTTGTATGTTGTTTGACAGAGACCGCGAAACCACACGATCACGGTGAGGGAACTTAACTCTGCAGATTTTGTAAACAGGTGTTATATTGAGCAATGAGTGGTTTCGGTTTTTATGAACCCACTCATGTGCCTATACATGATGCACTATGGTAAGAGTGCTGTGATGATTTGATATTACGGTGTTGACCGTATGTGTATGTAAGACTGCTTCCACGTACCTGGGCTATTGAACCAATATCGGCCATATGAGAGATGGTTTATGTCTACTGGACCATGGGCGGACCATGCTGTCGTCAGTTACTGACTTGAGGGTGTCAGTATCGGCTACGTTTAAGAGCCGGAGATGTACTTGCAAGGATGTATTTTGACCGTGTCGGGACTTAATACTGGTCTCAGTATAGTCGGCAGGCGTTACGGTGGATAATGGCAGTGATTGATAGTCTGATGGTGTTATTATCTTATTTGAAATTATGCTTACTGTTATCAAGCATGTGATATTGAACTGTTGCTAATCTGTTTTACTATTTGCTTAATGTGCATTGTTAATTATCCTTCACTGGGCTAGTTAGCTCACACCACTCACCTTTCAGGCAATGAACCCGAGGAGGAGGACCCTCTCTTTCAGGCTTAGGGCGTTTAAGCTGAAGCAGTGCCTTGGGATTCCCCCGGAGGGGAATGCCCTGATCTTGCTGTTGGTTCTTAGAACCGTTGTTTTTGTATTAAGTACCGGATGTGGTACTTAATTTACGTTGTAATCGGCTATGTTGCCAATTGAGACAATGTTATGATTAATTAATGATGTTTGATTTTGATTATGTCATGTGTTGATGATTGTTTATGTCTGGGTTTTTGGAGGCAGGCATATGGTACATGTTTGAGTTCACTTAATGGGCCGATATGTAACCACTGGGCCTAACTATTGATCCGGCCCAGTAAAAGTGCTTGTAGTTTAGCTTACTTACCTTTCAAAAAAAAAAAAATTAGTCGCGTTCCGGGCCCACTGGTCGGGTCGGGGCGTGACAGAGAGTTTTCCATTTATCGGATGGATAAATGCTTTTGTAATTGTGGAATTGTTTCTCTTTTTGCTTTGTTGGGTTGTTTGATTTTCTTTTGAGCCTAACTCTTTTAGACGTTTCTGTTCTTTTTATTCTCTTTATATCTTTGCTATTTTTAATGAAATTTCTTTCTTACCGCTCAATAAATAAATACAAGTAAAGTGTTTTTATGAGCTTTGTATTCATCACAAACCTTCACAGCCGTCCTTCCACACCGAGATAAAGTAATCACGTGAGGTTGTAAAAGTTTGTAATTTGAAAAAATTTAAATTTATAAAATTTAGTAGGGTTGCTAGGTGGGCTTGTGCTGTTTTTGTTGGACCGTCATTGGATTTATACAAATGGAATTTTGGCCTTTTGTTCTTATCAAATATGGGTCCATTTAAACCCGTGAGAGTTGGCTTAGTCTATTTAAGATATTGGAGGTTTTGGGTTCAAAATCACTCTTTATATAAAAAGGTCACTCTCGATAGTATTATGCTGTGTGTGTGGATATGGAGGTTTACACATGTATCAAGTATTAGTCTTGTGCTCGAAGAGGCCTACACTTTTCGGTCCTAAAAAAAATGGGTCCAATTGTGCTTCAATTGAAATTCTAAATTACCTTTTGATCTCATCAAATTGACACCCATATAAATTACTTTAAGGCATTGTGGTATTACTCATATGGCATTAATATTTTTCATTAGAATCAAAATAAAATGTCTACAATATTTTATTTACTTTTACATTTGAAAGAACTTTTCATTGATTTTAATTTTATAATTTTTCTATTAATTGGAATTCTTATACTTAAATTTAATTTATCTATCTATTAGAATGTGGAGCTTAATTTTTGTCTAGATTTTATGTTATTTTAATCTTTTAGATTCTATATATTTATTCTATTCTTAAGGGCACTGAATGTTTTTAAAGATAAAGCCAATTACACAAATAAGTTATTGAAAATATCCATTTTTTTTGTTTAATCGTGATTTTTCTTTTAAAATTTTAAATATTTTCTCCGGATTGGATATTTGTTAAATCCACATGGGTGTAGTTTAACTAGTTACCTCTTGCCTCAGGAAAAGAGAGGTTGTGGGTTCGAGCCCCCATGGCCTAACCTTGATGTGCCCTAGGGCTAGTGGGCTCATCCACAGGGGTTTTACATCGGGTATCCCGTGGTTTCCTACACGTAAATTAAAAAAAAAAAATATCAATCAATAATTCAATATGTATCCGTTTTAGAGGAATAAAAAATGTATTCTTTTATTAGAGATACCAATTTTACAAAATTAAAGCAGAGATAGTCAATAATTATAAAAATTAGTTTCATTAAATATCTTTGTCTAATTATCTTAGTAAATAAAATAGGTCCCATCAATCTATTTAAGTAATAAAAATTAAAAAGCTCTCTCTATTTAAAATAGTGTTGTAAGATAAATAGTTAAAACTGAATAAAAAAATTAAATTAAAAAAAATCATCAAATGTAACAATCCCTTTTCTTAAATTTATATCAATATATATGATTTTATATTTAAATAAATCAATAATATTTTTCCTTGATAAAATTATTAGAACAAATAAATTTCATCGCTCAATCTTTCATATTCACATGTTATTTGACAATTTTTTCTCAAAAGTATTCTTTAAATAATTTTGATAATTTTTGACTTATGAACTCTTGCAATAAATTTGATATATTTTCCTTCTCACGTCTATTTACCTCTATTCAATAGCATCTACTTAATTTTACATCAATTTGAATTTTAAAGTCTCGAATCTAATTTAATAAATTTTATTATCAAATAAATTAAAATTTTAAAAGCTTTAACAGTATTAGTTCATTTACTTCTTTTTAAGAAAAAAAAATTATAGCCAAATTCTTCCAAATGCACCGTTGACGGTGGCCCAGTGGGGTTCACCGGGCTATTTATTTATTCGAAAGTTCGGTTCTTGTTTTTATTTCTAAACCCTATTCTTTGATTTTGGAAAAATCAAGCTTGAGAGCGGGGAAGGGGAACGCAGACTGTTGGTTCGATGTCGCTCCAAAAGGTATGAACGTTCCCCATTTTTCCTAATTATTTAAATAGATGCATTTCTTTGATTTTGTGTTTCACCATCTCAGTTTTAATTGGTATGACTTCATGGATCTGCATCTAAGTTTCATTTAGAATCTCTCTGATTTCATCTCGATTTCTTTGGATTTTTTTTTTTTCCATATCTTGTTGATACGCATATGTTTTGAGTTCTGTTCTTCAGGTCAGGGAGAGTTTGGTTTTCGGGCAACGTTTGGCAAAACTCGACTTTGATTCCTCAGCAGCAACAGTTCAAACCTGGGTAGAATTAGGGTTCTTATTGAGAACTTTGCGCGAGATTTCCATGTCCCAAAACAACAACAGCAGCAGTTATCAACTTGGAAATTTCACTTGTTGTGTCTTTCCATCAATACCCTTCTAATAAAATTTTGCTTACAATGTCTCATTCCAATTACTGGAGAAGAATGCTGCAACTCAGGGCTACCAAAGGAACAACAATGTCATCACAATCCAATATGTATTTTGTTCTCCAGAACCCATCATCTCTTCTTAAATTAGTATCTTACATCTCAAATAACTCCATCACCAAGAACGAACGACAGTCACTCACAGTCTCTTACCTCATTAATTCATGTGGGCTGTCGCCAGAGTCAGCTCTTTCTGTTTCCAACAAAATCCAACTGAAATCCACTAAAAATCCAGATTCTGTACTCAAACTTTTCAGAAACCTAGGTTTCAATGAAACCCAGATCACCAAAGTGTTCTTCAAGTGCCCTTGGGCACTATTATCGAATCCTGAAAAAACATTGTTCCCTAAGATCAATGCTTTCATAAGTAACGGAATTTCAGTTCCTGACCTTGCAAGGATCATCTGTCTTAATCCGTGCATCTTGAGTGTAGGCTTAAACACGCGGATCATCCCAGGCTTTGATTTCCTCAGAAGTGTTGTTCACACTGATGAGAACATTGTGAAATCTCTGAGACTCTCGTCGATGTTTCTTCAGTGCAATTCCCATGCACAAGTAGCACCCCTTATCTCGATCTTAAAGAATCATGGTGTGCCTGATTCCAGTATTTCAAAACTGATTACGAACTACCCCAGGACAATGTTTGTGGATCAGAATCGGTTTTGTGAGATTGTAACATTTGTTAAGGAAATGGGTTTTGATCCTTTAAGCTCAAATTTTATTCTTGCAGTCAATAGTATGGCTTGTATGAAAAAATCAATATGGGATAAGAAATTGGAGGTTTATCGGAGTTTGGGATTGTCTGAGGATGAGATCCATTCGGCATTCAAAGTGCAGCCCCGTTTTATGTCGAGATCAGAGAAGAAGATCAAGAGAGTGGCAGATTTCTTACTGAGCAAAATGGGGTGGAAACCATCGGTACTCTCAAAATGCCCAAATCTTCTATGTTATAGTTTGGAGAAGAGGATTGCTCCTAGATGTTGGGTCCTAAGGCTTCTAATTGCAAAGGGTTTGATCAAGGAGGACTGGAATCTAATCTGGTTGTTGAATGAACGTGAGTCAACCTTTGCCACCAGGATTCTGATGAAGTATCAAGACTCTGTTCCTGAAATAACGAGGGTGTATAGAGGTAAGGTTGGGTCTATTACTTCTGGTTCTGTGGATGGAACTCAGACATTGTAATGTTCACTATGCAGTGCTGAAGATGTTAGCATTGTTTTCTTTTCAAAAGCACTTTATTTTCCCATGTTTTGTGATTTTTAGTTCATTCAAAGTGATTGATTTGTTCCTATATGATTCTTTGGACTAAGTTTCACTTTCTTTTAATTGTTTTTTTCAGCCTCTACTAGCAGATATATATAGTATAAATCTGGACAAGAATGTTGTTATGAGGATGTATATAACTTGAATATGGTCCGCAAACTTGAAAATCCACTTAGATTAGAACATAAACATACAGAAATGTATGGGAAGGGATTTCTACAATGCTCAGAATCAAGATGTACTCACATTTTCTTTCTAAGTCCAAGATATATCCGAGGCCTCTTAGAACACCTTACTACTATTTTCGAAGGAAGCACGAGTTCAGCGTAAGTAATATTGGTCAAAACTTTATAGAAAATAATTTTCTTTTTCTCATTTTTGATACATAATTTTTTATTTTTAGGTACTAATATAAAAGAATCTCAGTTGTATCCTTCAAAATTGTTGAATTTAATTATAAAACCCCTTGTGAGACCCTGACTCGGCCCAGACGGCCGAATCCGTTAAGGCCAGGCCCAAGTGATGAAGGTTGGAAGAGGGAGTGTGTAGTGCGGTAGAGTGGGAAGAAAGGAAGTGAGGGATTTTCGCTTGGAGTTTATAAGTGGCAGCCCCTCCTCACTCAACAAGATGCGTTTTGGGGCCTGCTAGTTGGGCCCGGCCCCAATCTAAACCCGTGCGGGCTCACGCGCGTGCGTGTGCATGTGCACGCGTGGGCTCAAAGCGGACAGTTTTTTACTGAGCCAAGTCCTAAGCCCAAAATTTTCGGATTGGGTCATTACACCCTTTTTCTATTTTTAGTCAGTTTTTGTAAATTTTTCTATTTTTAGATAATAATATGATAAAGTTGCAATAAATCCTTCCAACTCACTAAATCCCATCTCAGAATACATTTTTCTAATTTTTAACTTTTTTTTTTTGACAAATTTTGCCTTTTTGGTTGCCAACATTGAAGTAAATTATAACAATTCAATGAGCAAACGGTCAAGATTCATTTGATGAACACATAAATTGTCTCTTTATTTATAGATAGAGTAGAAGGATTTGATGGATACATAAATTGTCTCTTTTTTTATAGATAGAGTAGAAGGATGAAAATAATAACTGTCTACACATAAGTAGAAATTCTATTGTTTCTAAGATTGTGAATAATGTGACTATGGTTTTCTCAAATTTCTTTTGCCATCTTAGAGTTTCCACAGTTCCACTAGAGAATTTGGATATTAAATAAAAAGAAAAAAAAAGAAGAAAACAAAGAGAACTTGAGTAATTATTTGACAAAGAAAAAGAAAGAAGAAAACAAAGAGAAATTGAGTAATTATTTGACATTACATTCTTATACGTAAATTAAAAAAAAAAGAGTCTATGATTCAGATCCATTAAAATATAGTCATAATAGCTGAAGTTCTCTTGATTGGTAATGGGTTTGTGTGTTTTTTTTTTAAGATTTTCTTATCTAAATATAATTTAAATATGTACTTGAAATAAATATATATATATATATATATTGGGATAAGTTAGATTGGGACCTGATTGGTTCAAACAACTGCTATTGTTCTTATCTAATTGGTTTGATCCCCTTATCTTATTTTCTTTCCCATCTTCACCCAGATTTTTTGGAGTCCAAAAGATACTCCTGATCTGAAAAATCCTGGGCTGATCTTTATCTAAAGTCTCTGCCCTTGGTTTGATTTATTTCCATGCAAAAGTTGCTCCAAAAATCTAGGCCCATTAGTGGTGGATTTTCTCAACCATTAAGTGATGGTACTTTCTCTGTTTAAAAAAGCCCATGCACCGGTCATTAACAAAATCTGGATTGGGAAGTTCACATGCTATGGAAAATTTCCATTTTGGGCTTTGAGTGGGTTTTCTATCACGTTGACATGCTTGGTCTCGTCCACAAAGTTGTGATGTGGATGCTGGGCCCACTGAATTAATAGCATTTTGATTTAGTTTCATGGGCTTTTGAGGCCCAACTTCTCCAAATGGGCCCATGCCTATAACTGTTCAAATGGGCATTATTTTTCATACAAGTGAATCCTTTATGTTGTATCTGAGGTCCCCGCTTTCCTCCATCAATTAGGAGAGCAAACTCGTCAATTTAATCTAAGTGGGCGCGCTCATCCGCGATCGAGCTCTCATCGGGTTTATCGGGCCTGATGCCTGCAGCGCTTACTCGTTAGTGATGGTGATGAGAGTCAATATTAGAATATTGGAATTTTCAAATTACATAAACTCGAAACTGTCAATGAGTAGGTAGAATCGGCAGTGGACTGGATGGAATTCAGGCGTGACTGATTGGATGGGTTTAATTGGACTTAGGGCGGTGGACCTAATTGGATCTGGAAAATGGTAGGGTTCACTTAAAGGGCAGAAGGGTCCCTCGGGTGTTGGATGTAAGGGCACAAATGGGAGTGGTGGTACTGTTTAAAGAAAACAGGAACTGGGTATGGACAGTGATGCACAGGCTGCAATGGGCGTCGGCGAATGGAAGATGGAAGGACTTATTGGTGGATCCGTTGGAAGGTGGAAGGCAGGTTCTGGTAGTTGGTGGAAGATTCACTAATCTGTTCGTTTAGATAAGTATATTCAGCCGAATTGAAAATAAACTGACAGATCGTTCGGATGAATATACACGGACATATAGAATGGTAATTTCACTCGATTTTTTGAAATCGGGTGTGTAAAGACAGATTTTTCGAGTGTCTATATGAGACGCCCTAAATCAATTAATCCAATCAAATTATGTTGAGTCGTGTTGAATACTTGATCAAGTTAACAAGATTAGTTAAATTAAGGTTTTACTTTAATATGAAAATTTTGTATTATTTGACAGTGAAAAATAAAATTATAAATTTATTAAAAGATTAAAATATAGAGAAAAAAAAGATATAAAGAAACTAATGTGCTTACCATAGATGACTCGACTCAAATGCTGGAGATAAATACTCAGAGTCTCTTACCTCATTAATTCATGTGGGCTGTCGCCAGAGTCAGCTCTCTCTGTTTCCAACAAAATCCAACTGAAATCCACTAAAAATCCAGATTCTGTAACTGTTCAGAAATCTAGGTATCAATGAAACCCAGATCACCAAAGTGGTCTTCAAGTGCCCTCGGGCACTTTTATCGGATCCCGAAAAAACATTGTTGCCTATGTTCAATGCTTTCATAAGACATAGAATTTCAGGTCCTGACCTTGCAAGGATCATCAGTTATAATCCATCAATCTTGAGAGCAGGCTTAAACAAGCAGATCATCCAAGCCTTTGATTTCCTCAGAAGTGTTGTTCACACTGATGAGAACATTGCGAAAGCTCTGAAATTCTCGAGGCAGTTTATTCAGTCCAATCTCCATGCAAAAATAGGACCCTGTATCTCGATTTTAAAGAATCATGGTGTGCCTGATTCCAGTATTTCAAAACTGATTAGGAACCACCCCAGGACGTTGTTTTTGGGTCAGAATTGGCTTTGTGAGGTTGTTGCATCTGTTAAGGAAATGGGTTTTGATCCTTCAAGCTCAAAATTTTATTCTTGCTGTCTATAGGAAGGCTTGTATGAAAAAACCAATCTGGGATAGGAAATTGGAGGTTTGTCGGAGTTTGGGATTTTCTGAGGATGAGATCCATTCGGCATTCAAAGTGCAGCCCTGTTGTATGTCGAATTCAGAGAAGAAGATTAAGAGAGTGGCAGATTTCTTGCTGAGCAAAATGGGGTGGAAACCATCAGTACAAAATGCCCAACTCTTCTATCTTTTAGTTTGGACTTTGGAGAAGAGGATTGCTCCAAGATGTTCAGTCATACAGCTTCTGATTTCAAAGGGTTTGATTGAGGAGAGCTTGAATCTGATCTGGGTTTTGAATGGAAGTGAGACATACTTCACAAACAGGTTTCTAATCAAGTATCAGGACACAGCTCCTGAAATAATGAGGGTGTATCAAGGTAAGGTGGGGTCTATTAATTTTGATTCTTTGAGCAAAACTCAGACACTGTAATGTTCACAGTGGTGAAATTTGAAAAGTTAAAGATTTTTTTCCTTTCTAAGGGACTTGTTCATGCATTATGGTTTTTAGCTCATTTCAAATGATTGATTTGTTCCTACATGATTCTTTGATCTAAGTTTCACATTCTTTTAATTATTTGTTGCAACCTGTACTTGTAGATATGCTTGTCTTATAGTTTAAGATTTTTTTTCAATTAAAAGGCTATGTTTTATTGATTTAAGAAGAATACAGTCAATAAATTAAGTTACATCAGATCATTTGGCTGAGAATGCCGAAATAGAAACCCAATGTAAACCAAGAAAAAACAGGCCAAAGCCCTGCACCAAGCCAACCAACCTGACCAATCTGGGCTGACACGCCACTGAGGCAATGACCCACCCTTCTTTAGCTTATGAATCTGCTCTATCATTGCCTGATTTTAAGTTATGAACCATTTCCAACCTCTTTATAGTTTGCTTTGTGAATTCTTTTTTCTCAAATAACTCGGGCTGCAACTCGAGTTGGGCAGGTTTTAATAAAGCCAACCCTAACCCATGTTACAACAAATTGAACTCGACCCGACCTGAATTAAAAATCCGATTTAATTCACTCAACCTGGCTCGAGTTTGTAATACCATCAACCCGACTGCTGGCCGACCAAACCCGACCTTACCCAAGTTGCAGCCCTATTTCCTGCCTTCTCCTTCTTCCTCTCTTTCTTATTCGGTGGTTTCCAAATTCCTTCTTTTCTTTTTCTCAGTTTTTTTGCGTCTTCTTCCTCTTCCCATCTGAGACGGTGCTCTCGGATCTCCCTTCTTCGCATTCGTCTTCTTTTCTCCTATTTCTCCTTCTCCTCCTCCCCTTTCTTTGGTACGAAGTCTATGTTCTTCCTCTGCTGCGCAGCTTTAGCCGCAACTCCCAATTTCATACATCGCCCGTTTAACCAACCCATAAACCCCCTTCTCCTTGCCGTTCGAATACCAACCACTGTCCCTGCACTGCCTCCCACCGCTCGCCTCCTTGAATCCAAGCCCATTCCCAACGCCGTCAGCCATCCCTTCTCTCACGGTCTCACCCTAGTCAACCCAGAATCAAATCCCAGTATCAGTCGAACCTACCATGTTTTGAACCCATTAACGCTTCAGCTTTCTGCTTCCACGATACTAATAATCTAGCTCGCTGCATCTGAAAAAAGCTGACGGTTTGAAGTAGTAGTGACATTGGATTAATAAAATAATGGTGAGTAGGTGATGGGACATAATTTAGTGGATGGGTTAATGGGGGACAATGAATGGCACGTGGAGACGGAGGCTTGGGAAAAGGGTTGAAGTTTTGGATTCGGCAGAAATGAATGAAGGGTGGTGGGATGATTGAGAAAGTGGAAAGGGTTGAAGTTTTGGATTCGGCAGAAATGAATGAAGGGTGGTGGGATGATTGAGAATGTGAGAGGGTTGAAGTTTTGGATTCGGCAGAAATGAATGAAGGGTGGTGGGATGATTGAGAAAGTGAGGCTCAGGTTGGTGGTGTAATAAACAACAGAGAGGTATCCTTCAAGCATCTCTGCTCGGCCAATGGTGGGGTGAATTTTTTTTTCAAGAATGGCGTTGAAGGACAGATATTGAGAGTTCCCATTTATCGAATGGATAAATGTTTTTGTAATTATAGAATTGTTTCTCTTTTTGCTTTGTTAGGTCGTTTGATTTTCTAGGCTTTTCTGTTCTTTTTATTCTCTTTGTATTGTTATTATTTTTTAATGAAATTTCTTTCTTACCCTTCAATAAATAAATACAAGTAAAGTGTTTTTATAAACTTTGTATTCATCACAAACCTTCATGGCCGTCTTTCCACACCGAGATAAAATAATCACGTGAGGTTGTAAAAGTTTGTAATTTAAAAAAATTTAAATTTACAAAATTTAGTAGGGTTGCAAGGTGGGTTTGTGCTGTTTTTATTGGACCGTCATTTGATTTATACAAATGGAATTTTGGCCTTTTGTTCTTATCAAATATGGGTCCAATTAAACCCGTGAGTGTTGGCTTAGCCTGTTTAAGATATCGGAGGTCTTAGGTTCAAAATCAATCTCAATATAAAAAGGTCACTCTCGATAGTATTATGACGTATGTGTGGATATGGAAGTTTGCACATATCTCAAATATTAGTCATGTGCTCGAAGAGGCCTACACTTTTCAGTCCTAAAAAAAATGTGTCCAATTGTGTTTCAATTGAAATTCTAAATTATCTTTTGATCTCATCAAATTGACACCCATATAAATTACTTTAAGGCATTGTGGTATTACTCATATGGCACTAATATTTTTCATTAGAATCAAAATAAAATGTCTACAATATTTTATTTACTTTTACATTTGAAAGAACTTGTCATTGATTTTAATTTTATAATTTTTCTATTAATTGGAATTCTTATACTTAAATTTAATTTATCTATCTATTAGAATGTGGAGCTTAATTTTTGTCTAGATTTTATGTTATTTTAATCTTTTAGATTCTATATATTTATTCTATTCTTAAGGGCACTGAATGTTTTTAAAGATAAAGCCAATTACAAAAATAAGTTATTGAAAATATCCAATTTCTTATGTTTAATCGTGATTTATCTTTTAAAATTTTAAATATTTTCTCCTTTTCATTTTCATTTTCTGAATTAGATAAATGTATCTTGAGCATTACATATATCAATCAATAATTCAATACGTATCAATTTTAGAGGAATAGAAATGTATTCTTTATTAGAGATACCAATTTTACAAAATTAAAGCAGAGATGGTCAATAATTATAAAAATTAGTTTCATTAAATATCTTTGTCTATTTATCTTAGTAAATAAAATAGGTTCCATCAATCTATGTAAGTAATAAAAATAAAAAAGCTCTATCTATTTAAAATAGTGTTGTAAGATAAATAGTTAAAACTGAATAAATAAATAAATAAATAAATAAAATCATCAAATGTAACAATCCCTTTTCTTAAATTTATATCAATATATATGATTTTATATTTAAATAAATCAATAATATCATTCCTTGATAAAATTATTATAACGAATAAATTTCATCGCTAAATATTTCATATTCACATGTTATTTGACAATTTTTTCTCAAAAGTTTTCTTTAAATAATTTTGATAATTTTTTTAACTTTTGAACTCTACAATAATTTCGATACATTTTCCTTCTCACGTCTATTTACCTCTATTCAATATCATCTGCTTAATTTTACATCAATTTGAATTTTAAATTCTCGAATCTAATTTAATAAATTTTATTATCAAATAAATTAAAATTTTAAAAGCTTTAAAAGTATTAGTTCATTTACTTCTTTTTAAGAAAAAAAATTAAAGCCAAATTCTTCCAAATGCACCGTTGACGGAGGCCCAGTGGGGCTTCCCGGGCTATTTATTTATTCGAAAGTTCCGTTATTGTTTTTATTTCTATACCCTATTCTTTGATTTTGGAAAAATCAAGCTTGAGAGCGAGGAAGGGGAACGCAGACTGTTAGTTCGATGTCGCTCCAAAAGGTTAGAACGTTCCCCATTTTTCCTAATTATTTAAATAGATGCATTTCTTTGATTTTGTGTTTCACCATCTCAGTTTTCATTGGTATGACTTCATGGATCTGCATCTAAGTTTCATTTAGAATCTCTCTGATTTCATCTCGATTTCTTTGGATTTTTTTTTTTCCATATCTTGTTGATACGCATATGTTTTGAGTTCTGTTCTTCAGGTCAGAGAGAGTTTGGTTTTCGGGCAACGTTTAGCAAAACTCGACTTTGATTCCTCAGCAGCAACAGTTCACACCTGAGTAGAATTAGGGTTCTTATTGAGAACTTTGCGCGAGATTTCCATGTCCCAAAACAACAAAAGCAGCAGTTATCGACTTGGAAATTTCACTTGTTTTGTCTTTCCATCAATACCCTTCTAATAAAATTTTGCTTACAATGTCTCATTCCAATTACTGGAGAAGAATGCTGCAACTTAGGGCTACCAAAGGAACAACAATGTCATCACAATCCAGTATGTATTTTTTTCTTCAGAACCCATCATCTCTTCTTAAATTAGTGTCTTGCATCTCAAATAACTCGATCACCAAGGACGAACGACAGTCACTCACAGTCTCTTACCTCATTAATTCATGTGGGCTGTTGCCAGAGTCAGCTCTTTCTGTTTCCAACAAAATCCAACTGAAATCCACTAAAAATCCAGATTCTGTAATTAAAACTTTTCAGAAACCTAGGTTTCAATGAAACCCAGATCACCAAAGTGGTCTTTAAGTGCCCTTGGGCGCTATTATCGAATCCCGAAAAAACATTGTTGCCTAAGATCAATGCTTTCATAATTCATGGAATTTCAGGTCCTGACCTTGTAAGGATCATCAGTCATAATTCGTTCATCTTGAGAGCAGGCTTAAACAAGCAGATCATCCCAGCCTTTGATTTCTTAAGAAGTGTTGTTCACACTGATGAGAACATTGTGAAAGCTCTGAGATTCTCATCGAAGTTTATTCGGGGCAATCTCCATGGACAAGTAGCACCATGTATCTCGACCTTAAAGAATCATGGTGTACCTGATTCCAGTATTTCAAAACTGATTACGAAGTACGCCAGGACAATGTTTGTGGATCAGAATTGGTTTTGTGAGATTGTAACATCTGTTAAGGAAATGGGTTTTGATCCTTCAAGCTCAAATTTTATTTTGGCGGTCAAGAGTATGGCTTCTATGAAAAAATCAAACTGGGATAAGAAATTGGAGGTTTATCGGAGTTTGGGATTGTCTGAGGATGAGATCCATTCGGCATTCACAATGCAGCCCCATTTTATGTCAAAATCAGAGAAGAAGATCAAGAGCGTGGCATATTTCTTGCTGAGCAAAATGGGTTGGAAACCATCAGTACTTCTGAAAAACCCAACTCTTCTATGTTATAGTTTGGAGAAGAGGATTGCTCCAAGATGTTCAGTCCTACAGCTTCTGATTTCAAAGGGTTTGATCGAGGAGAGCTTGAATCTGATCTGGGTTTTCAATGGAACTGAGACGTACTTCACAAACAGGTTTCTAATCAAGTATCAGGACACAGTTCCTGAAATAATGAGGGTATATCAAGGCAAGGTGGGGTCTATTAATTTTGATTCTTTGAGCAATACTCAGACACTATAATGTTCACGGTGGTGAAATTTGAAAATTTAAAGATTTTTTTCCTTTCTAAGGGACTTCGTTTTTCCCATGCATTATGGTTTTTAGCTCATTTCAAATGATTGTTGTGTGTTCCTACATGATTCTTTGATCTAAGTTTCACATTCTTTTAATTATTTGTTGCAACCTGTACTTGTAGATATGCTCGTCTTATAGTGAAGATTTTTTTTCAATTAAAAAGCTATGTTTTATTGATTTAAGAAGATTACAGTCAATAAGTTAAGTTACATCAGATGATTTGGCTGAGAATGCCGAAATAGAAACCCAAGAAAAAACAGGCCAAAGCCCTGCACCAAGCCAACCAACCTGACCAATCTGGGCTGACACACCACTGAGGCAATGACCCACCCTTCTTTAGCTTATAAATCTGCTCTATCATTGCCTGATTTTAAGTTATGAACCATTTCCAACCTCTTTATAGTTTGCTTTGAATTCCTTTTTCTCAAATAACTTGGGCTGCAACGCGGGTCGGGCAGGTTTTAATAAATCCAACCCTAACCCATGTTACAACACATTGAACTCAACCCAACCTGAATTAGAAACCCGATTTAATTAACCCAACCCAGCCTGAGTTTGTAATACCATCAACCTGACTGTTGGCCCAACCAGACTCGGTCTGACCCGAGTTGCAGCCCTATTTCCTGGCTTCTCCTTCTTCATCTCTTTCTTATTCGGTGGTTTCCAAATTCCTTCTTTTCTTTTTCTCTGTTTTTTTTGCATCTTCTTCCTCTTCCCAGCTGAGACGGTGCTCTCGGATCTCCCTTCTTCTCATTGTCTTCTTTTCTCCTATTTCTCCTTCTCCTCCTCCCATTTTTTTGGTACGAAGTCTATGTTCTTCCTCTGCTACCCAGCTTCAGCCGCAACTCCCAATTTCATACATCGCCCGTTTAACCAACCCATAAACCCCCTTCTCCTTGCCGTTCGAATACCAACCACTGTACCTGCACTGCCTGCCACCGCTCGCCTCCTTGAATCCAAGCCCATTCCCAACGCCGTCAGCCATCCCTTCTCTCACGGTCTCACCCTAGTCAACCCAGAATCAAATCCCAGTATCAGTCGAACCTACCATGTTTTGAACCCATTAACGCTTCAGCTTTCTATCTAGCACGCTGCATCTGAAAAAAGCTCACGGTTTGAAGTAGTAGTGACATTGGATTAATAAAATAATGGTGAGTGGGTGATGGGACATAATTTAGTGGATGGGTTAATGGGGGACAATGAAGGGCATGTGGAGATGGAGACTTGGGGAAAGGGATGAAGGTTTGGATTCGGCAGAAATGAATGAAGGGTGGTGGGATGATTGAGAAAGTGAGGCTCAGGTTGGTGGTGTAATAAACAAAAGAGAGGAAAGGTGGGTAATAAAGGGAGAGGAGGAAGAGAGAGAAAATGCGTGAGACATTGGGTGGGGTTGGGTTTAGATTTAAACCTAATGCGACCTGAATTTCGTAACGGTTTTTCTCTTCTCAATCCTACCCTATGGCCTGACCGGCATGATTTCTCGGGTCAGGTCAAAACCTGACCTGAGTTGCAGCCCTACAAATAACCTTCAAGGACAAATGACCCTTTTGGCCCATTGCAAAGGTTGAAAATTCGAAAACGGCCGATATATCGGCCACAAAATTTCTCTTATATTTTTTTTTAATTAAAACCATCGATACGGACGATATCGGCGATACATATAGGCAATATATATTGGATATCCCGATATCAGCCAAAGATCGTATCGGCTGATATTAAAACCCCTGCCTCATTGAATCGGAGCAAAAGATTCTCCCTCTTATCACTTGATACGAAATCATGGAGGCTCGTTCCGGCCATCAAATAGGAATAGGAGCTCTTCGTTACTCTACCTCGGATCCAATACAAGCTGCCATCTTGGATTAAAAGAAAAAAATAGAGTTGTCTTTCTTAAGTAACATGTATTCCTATACACTTACATTTGTAGAAAGATTTAAAATATTGATGTAAGTACTTGTATAAACCAATTCCAAAATGATTATGCATTTTTATCGACATCACATTCATCTAATTTACAAATCCAACCTGGGTATGTGGTGTCAAGCATGGACACAAAAAAAATATGGCAGAGAGGCACGCCACTCTATTTTAATCAAACTAAATCTAAGTTTATTTTCGTGAAAAAATAAGAAGAGTAGATAATAATATTTAGTGTTTTTGAGTATATATATATATATATATGGAACAACAAATTTTGGTTAGTATAAAAATATATGTATTCTTTGATCTCAAATCAAAGAGACTTTTTGTGGATCTCACATTCATGCATAGATCTTTCTAACAAATCTATCATAAAAAACTCGAGGCAAGATTGTAAAATTTAGTGACTAAAATTAATTTAAATTAATTAAGGTGTTTTATAAGCTTTATACTCATCCACAAATGTGAGGTTTCAACAAAAAAAAAAAAAATTAGAATTAACAAAATTTAGTAGGGTTGTAAGGTGGGTCGTATCCTTTTTGTTGGACAATCGTTGGGATTTATACAAATGGAATTTTTGCCTATCGTTCTTATCTAATATGGGTCCAATTGTGCTTGAAACTGTAAATTACCTTTTGCCCACATCAAATTGACATCCATATAAATTACTTTAAGCAATTGGGTTATTACTCATATGACACTAATATTTTTTATAACAATCAAAATAAAATGTCTACAATATTTTATTTTCTTTTACTTTTTAAATATCTTGTCATTAATTTTAATTTTATAATTTTTCTGTTATTTGGAATTCTTATACTTCAATTTAATTTATCTATGTATTAGATTGTCGAGCTTACTTTTTGTTGAGATTTTATGTTATTTAATCTTTTAGATTCTATATATTTATTCTATTCCTAAGGGCACTAAGTTTTCTTATAAGATATTCAAAGTTTGCAAGATATATAAATCAATAATTCAATACATATCAGTTTTAGAGTAATAAAAAAATATATTCTTTTTTTTTTCAGAGGTATCAATTTTACAAAATTAAAGCAGTGATGGTCAATAATTATAAAAGTTAATTTCATTAAATATCATTGTCTATTTATCTAAGTAAATAAAATAGGTTCCATCAATCTAATTAAGTAATAAAAATAAAAAAGTTCTATTTATTTAAAATAGTGCTGTAAGATAGATAATTAAAATTGAACAACCAAAAATAAAAATCTTCAAATTTAAAAATCCCTTTTCTTAAATTTATATCAATCTATAAAAATATTACATTTAAATAAGTCTTAATAGTATTTTTCTCTAATAAAGTTATCACAAAAAATAAATTTCCAACAATTAACTACTTAAAATTGAACTTTCAACTTAACGATTTTGGCAAGAGGAACGCAAAATCTTTCACATTCACATGTTATTTGACAATTTTTCTCTAAAATCTTTTTTTAAGTGATTTTGATAAAAAAAAAAAAAATTTGACTTCGCGTCTATTTACCTTTATTGAATATCATCTGATTCCTTTTTAAAAAAATATATGTATCTCTATCACATATTGAATATTTTATCTCACGCATACATATAATCACGCACAATTTTCATATATCATATAAGTCCAACAATAGTCGAATTTAAAACCTCTAATTTTGTCCAATAAATTTAAACCAACTAAGTTATTTTGCCGGATATATAATTTTGATTTTAAACTCATTAATCTAACTTAATAATTTTTTATCATTAAATAAATTAAAATTGCAAAAGAATTATAGTCAAATTCTTCGAAATACACCGTTGACAGTGCGGCTCACAGGCTATTTATTCGAAAGTCTAGAATAAAAGTTCTTAGCGAAACAATTTCAAAACCCTACTCTAAAATATCAGAGCGAGGAAACGGGACGCAGACTGTTGGGTCGTCCTCCGTCGTCTTCAACGGAAGATGTCCTTTCTCTCTCTCTGAGGCAGCGAGTTCTCTGGCAATGTCGAGATAAATTTGTTGCCAAAATATGGTTCGGCATCTAAAAATGCCAAATCGGTGTCGCTCCAAATAGTATGAACGCTCCCCATTTCTTCTAATTATTTAAATAGATGCATTTCTTTGATTTTGTGTTTCACCATTTCAGTTTTCCTTGGTATAACTTCATCGATCTGCATCTAAGTTTCATTTAGAATCTCTCTGATTTCATCTCGATTTCTTTGGATTTTTTTTTTTCCATATCTTGTTGATACGCATATGTTTTGAGTTCTGTTCTTCAGGTCAGGGAGAGTTTGGTTTTCGGGCCAGACATAGGCCGGTCCGGACCAGGTTTAGCAAAAACTCGACTTTGATTCCTCAGCAGAAACAGTTCAATCCTGAGTAGAATTAGGGTGGGTTCTTATTGAGAACTTTGCGCGAGATTTCCATGTCAGTAGCGGTTATCAACTTGGAAGTTTCACTTGTTTTGCCTTTCCATCAATACCCTTCTAATAAAATTTTCCATACAATGTCTCATTCCAATTACTGGAGAAGAATGCTGCAACTCAGGGCTACCAAAGGAACAACAATGTCATCACAATCCAATATGTAT